>VXBX01005696.1:639301-681111 GCA_013400415.1 Scytalopus superciliaris
CCCCCCCCCAAATCGTTTTAAACACACACTATCAAAAAATTCCTCTTATTAATTTAATAGAATTAAACAGATGGTGGGAACAGCCTGAAAAGGCTTGTAATATTGTCAGGAATCTTTTATCAGTTCAGTGAAGTATGATAGTATGATAAAGGATTTTTTATGCCAAATAAGCTACAAGACTCACCTCCCGTTCTAACATCAGTCCTTCTGCTCTCAAATTCTTCTCAAATGTGCTTCTTTTTTCTACCTGTGGACTTGATTTCTTGTAGACCAAGATGTAATCAATGCGCTTTTTGCCATCTTTGAAGAAGAGTCCTGACGATGCCATGGCATCACTCTAGAGGAGACAGAATAAAAGTACACTACATATGGCATCTGAAAAGATGAAGAGCCCCATAATGAACTGCATATAACACAGCATTTTCTAAACCATGGAAATGTCCACATATCTGTAGGATGAATACTTTAAGAAGTCGTAAGAATAAACATTTTATATTCATCAGTTGCTCAGGATTTCCAATTAGAACAAAACAAAACAAAATAGCTTCACAAAACCCATATTGTAATTACTTCTTTCAGCTGTGCAAAAACCTTAAAATTATTGAGTGATGCGTGTTGATATGAATGTCTGTTATTTCTTACTTTCAAGGCAAATTTAAAAAAAAATAATTAAAGGCAAGCAAATTAAATCTGTACCTGGGCAAATTTTAGAGAACAAACATACTTGTATTTTCTTCAAGAGATAAATAAGGCTAAAAAAATTTAAAGAGAAATGCTATTGATTGGAATGTTTTCATGGATATTTTAGCCAAAGTGCTTTTTCAATGCCATATTAGCAATGTTTAAATCTTGACTAGTTCCTTCCCACCATGCTTGCAAACACAAGAGATTGTCTGACCTTGATATGGAAAACCCTGATTTACATGTTGCTGCATGCAAGCTATTTTTGCATTCTGTGCTTTGCATGATTCAGAACAGACAGAGGCTGTATCAACTGTTGTCAAACTACAGAATCATAAAATCATTAGGTTGGAAAGAAGCTCCAGCATCACTGGACCTTTGACTGAACACCACCATAACAACTAAACTAAATGCCACGTCCAGTTATTGCTTGAACACTTCCAGAGATGGTGACTCCACCACCTCCCTGGGCAGCCCTTTCCAATGCTTAACCATCCTTTCAGTGAAAAGATTCTTCCTGATGTCCAACCTGAACCTCCCCTGGTGCAGCTTGAGGCCATTTTCTCCTTTTCTGTCACTGGTTGCCTGGGAGAAGAGACTGACCCCCATCTTGCTACAACCTCCTATCAGGTAGTTGTAAAGAACCTCCTTGTCTTTCTAAACACCCCCAGCTCCCTCCACTGCTGCTCACATGACTTAATCTGTAGACCCTTCACCAGTTTCGTTCCCTTCTCTGAATTCACTCCAGCACCTCAAAGTCTTGAAATGAGGGGCCCAGAACTGGACACAGCACTCAATGTGTGGCCTCACCAGTGCCAGGCACAGAGGGATAATCACAGCCCTTCTGGCCACACTATTCCTGATACAGGCCAGAATGCCACTGGCCTTCTTGGCCACTTGGGCTCAAGTTCAGCCAGCTGTTGACCAGCACCACCAGGTCATATATATGGGAGCAGATGTCTATGAATGCTGCATCTTCTAAACAATGGGATCCTGGTCTTAGAAATTAATCCTATTTGGGTTATTTGGATCTGAAATTTATAATATTCAGAGATATATCCAGTAGTTATACTCACTATTGATAAACAGAACCATATGTTAGTGCATGATATCAGCAGCATAAATACTGGATACCAGCTCACTTGTTTCTAGGTGAAACATTTTGCTTACACCCACATCCCTCAGTGCCAGCTTTCTACATATTTAGTGCTTCTGAGAACTCCTCAGTCTGCAAAGCCTAAAGCGTTCTAACAACATTCCTTCTCTTTCTTTGCTTTTTTAACTCCCAAAATAAAAACCAGGGAACAGTTTTTCTACTCTTGCAAAGGAGTGTATCATCATACCCATGGGAATATTATTTAAGTATATTAAGCTTCAGTTGATGTTCCTTTAAGATCATTGAGTACAACCCAGCACTGCCACGTTCACCACTAAACCAAATTCCTAAGTGCCGTATCTACACATCTCTTAAAGATCTCAAGGTATGATGACTCCCCCCCATCACCAGGCAGCCAGTTCCATTGCTTGACAATCCACTCAGTGAAGAAATTATTCCTAATATCCAACCTAAACAATCCCTGGTGTAACTTGAGGACATTTCATCTTGTCCTGTCATGTGATACTTGGGAGAAGAGGCTGACCCCCACATGGCTACAAACTCCTTTTGCACAGTTGTAGAAAGCAGTAACATTCCCCCGGAGTCTCCTTCTCTCCCAACTAAACAACTCCAGCTTTCTCAGCCACTCCTCTTAAGACTTGTGCTCTGGATCCCTCTTTGCACACACTCCAGCACCTCAATATCTTTCTTTATATTCAGATAAATAGTATCTGAAGTCCAAGTTAAGGTAGTAAAGATTGCCAAACACAACTGCTAGCGCACTGCACATTGGGTCTGTCACTGCTCCTAAGAATTCTGAACGGGAATGCGAGACAAAATTTTTTATGTCATAGGTGCAATGATCTGAAGATATAACATGCAGAGGTTTGAAGGTGAGCTAGTAGATTAAATGTTCAAAAACACAAATTTGAATATGGAAGTTTTTAAAATGCAACCTTTTTTCAGGTTCAAGACATAAAGAATGAATCTACTCTTCAAAAATGAGACACCTGCGAAGTATTTCACAAAATCAGACCAGAGCTGCTTTTATGGTTCATGAAGCAGGCAAAATCAAATACAAGAACCTGGCCCAAATTCCCCCAAGGGGAAGATCTGGAACTTCTCTTATACACTTTCTGCTCATGCAATTCCTGTACAGACATTCTGCAAATAGCATCAATCTTTTTGTAATTTACTTCTACCTTTCTTTGGATTGTTATTTCTAGCCTTTCTTTCCTCATTTCTGAAACATCTGCTTTCCTTCAGTCTTAGAGAAACATTTTATTTTTCAGATTAACAGCAGTATCCAAATATGACCTCAGATTCATCAGCACTGAATAGAATGACTAGGGGGCAATGTTCAAGAAATAACGATCAGTGATTATAGGATTAAGAATTTTTCCATCTGTTTCTCTCAGACCACTTTCAGAGAAGAGCAATAGTGAAGCCACATAGCACATTCATGCAGCGAGCCTGACCTACACTGTATTAGTTTCAGGACTGATTCACATTAATGCTACTGGCACCATCAGCTGCACTTTAGTGCAATTCTCAAGCAGTGTTGTCCACCTATATTAGCACAAATACCTGTGCCAGTAAAAGAATTTATCTGGTGATTTAGTTGGGTTTTTTTCAGTTGATCTGAAGGAGCTTCATAATATGTAAGAAGAACAGGGAGTAGAAATTTCATTTAAACATATGAGTCAGGGTATAATGGCCTAGCACAGTGAATCAGCTGTTAGTACAGTGGGCATTCAGGCACAGCCTGTTTATTATTTATCTGCTGACTTGGACCAGTAAATCTCTGATTCATTCTTTCACCTTTTTCTTAGCAGAGAAAAGGATCAGAAAAGGAGAAAAGCATCGGAAGAAATATTTTGTACAAAGCCCTTACTCTCCTCTATTTTATTTAAGATTTCCCGTTTCACCTGAAAAATATGTATAAAAAGGACTAATCATCATTCTCTAATCCTCTTCACCCTCTCCACTTTCTTAGTCCTCTATGTTTTCTGAAATGGTATCCACCCAATCAGCTTTCTTACATTTACACACATATGAAAATTTACTTGATTTCAAAAATTCCTTTTAGAGTATTGCAATACCGTTCAGACTGTAAGCTCAACAATGTCACTTGAGCTTGTTCTTTCAAAGTCTTTAAATACAAGAACTTCAAATGTGAGGCTGTGAAGTGCTCTTTGCTCAACATTAAACTTGCTCATAATGAACACCCTGGTTTGCACCAGAGTATATTATTACCTAAGGCTTTGCCACTACAGGTCGGCTGCACTTCCTTGGTTTCCTTTATTATTTGTCAATATTTTTGGTTGCTTCTTATAACAAATAACATGGCACACTGCTTTGAAGTCTGAAAGTGTAAAATTCAAAATACTAACATGATTAGTCAACTGAAGTTTACACTTTACATTGATCAATTTAAACTAGAAAAAGGAATTTCATCGCAAGCAAAAGAAAAGGTGGAAGAACAAGGCAAATATTTAGTGAAGTTATAAAACAAAAAGAGTTTACATTTCCATTCAAATGTACAAGATAAATTTCCTTGGATTTAGCCAACATGGAGGGATTTTTAAATAAACTTTTGTTCAGCTTCTAATTAATGAGCGATGGCCTTTTTACAAAGAGGGAACAGCTAGTTTACTGGCTCTATCTCTCCCCAATTAATTTAAATAACATAACTCACAGAAATTGTAACTATTTAAACTTCATTTATTTCATTCTAGTGTTCTGCTCTGTAAATTTAACTTTTACCATTTTTTCACTTCATACATAGAAACAAATACTCTAGAAGAGTGAGTTGGAACCATTCTAAAAACAGGAGCAAATTTTAGATTTATGTAACAGTAAATGACTTCATATGCACTGTATCATGATACAGCAGTATGTTTTCTTTGTTTTCCAACTTATACTGATGAAATGTTTAAAATAATGAATAATATGCACTACCTACGTAAATTCAGAGGTTAACTAGAACCACACGTAGGTATATGTTATAACCATTCCTTTCACCTTCATTCCACCACTGACAGCTCTCAACAGGACTAACGTAACAGCAAGGGCTTAAAGGCTGACAAAATCTCTGTAAGCGTTTACTTTTTATAAATTTTAAGCAAACTCCCATTCAGTTGTCCAAATATTTGCAGCTTAAGCTGTGCAACAGCTAAATGTCAAGCACATCCAAACCACTATGAAAGGTTCTCTCTCATTTGTTTATACATCAAAGCTACAGCAAGAAACCTGCCTGGGAGGGAGCACGTACTGGGGAAAAGGTGGTACTTCCCTCTACCACCTTCCCAGTGTTCAGTCAATGTCAGCTCAGGTTTCTGTGTATTTCATAACTTTCTATAACATTGTCCAGCTGCCCCCCAAAATCCATATAATATTTCAAAACCCTTTAATAAGGATTTCCACAGTTCATTCTTAGAAGAACCACTTGTTCTTCTTTTGTGTTGAATTCAAGTCAAATTGGCTTTATTTGATGCTTCATGGCCAAAATTCTACAAACAAATATGTATAGTTTCTTAAGTTGTATAGAATCTTATCATTACTTTAATACAATTAATGGAAACAAATATCCCCTTACATTTACTGTGCCTCTAATGTGTATTATATAAATGAAAAATCATCATTTTTAAAGTAATCACTACTCTTCTTTGCCCAAACATGTACTGTCCTCCTCTTATAACAGACTTTCTTACTAAACTTCACAATTAGTCAGACATGGCTATTAACATAAAATATCAATGTAGATGAAATAGTATTATGTTAAAATACATTCATATGATACTATGCATATGCTATATACTGCAATAGGATAGTACATTGTTTTACCATATTGATATAAAATACTGTTTTGTAGACTAAAGTCAGATTTTAATACTCAACCACACTTAACAACACTGAAGTTAAAGCAAAACGCTAACCTTTTATAACATTCACCTTCTCAATACAAAGAGACCCCTTAAGTGCATTTGCACTTTGTCATTTTAAGCTTGCAACTTACGTGACCACTGATCATTTTTTGGAAACAGCCATTAGCAGGTTGTATTGCATTAATTATTCTAGGGGACTAGCCATTCAAGGAATCTTGAATTGTGTTATCATTGTTTTATAGAATGAAATAGTACAGACAACTGAGATCCCAACCTATCATTCTTTACTTCAACCTATTTGATTGATCAACTTGATGTCTACTTAAATGCATGTCATTATTGACTCTGTCTGGAATAGTGGCAAGGGTATTTTTATTCAGGAAAAAAAGTCAAAGTACTTCAGTATTAATTTACCCCAGCAAAAGTTGCACTATTAGTTTATACATGTGTTTATTTCAACATCCAGTAAATCATGTTTGACATGAAAGAAATGGTCTAACTTGTTCATTTCACATATAAGATCTTCATTACCATATAAATACTAAAGAAAAAGCTGGGAACAAGATCTTTAGTAATCATATTTTATTATTTACCTTACAGTTTCCTGAAAATGAGCATGATTTCTACCTATTTAATATATATAAACTTTGTGTTGCTTTTGAGTATAACTAAAAAATAGTTTCAGCTACTTCCCTTGCATTCAGGAGTTATAAATGAAACATCAGCAAGAGCACAACACGAGCACTAATCCGGCAGTAAGCACAGAGCTCAGTGAACTCATCTCAGAGCAGGTTGTTCTGACCCAGACAGGAGGAAACTTTTACACTGGAGTGTAGCTCAGGCAGTGAAGAGCCCATGTTTTAACTTCCGACTTCAAGAACTGTTGTTCACTTAGCAAAAAGAATATAGCAAGGTTTCCTATTTATATGAATATATAGAAAACATCAATTCTCAGTCATAACCAAAACAGGAGCATTCACTTACATAAGTGACGACTGATACAGTACACAAGAATTAAGTCCCCATGCCACAATATATTTATTTTGCCATTACAGTATACAGGATGAAGTTCAACTTTCCTTCATGTGGGTGGTGTAAGTTGGATTTAGATTTGTAAAATTATGTAAGGAAACTAAATGTACCAGAAGACTAGTGTCTGGGATTTAAAAGATAGATGGGTACCCACAGCTGGGCCTCAGGATCCTTCTTTTACAATTTGTACTCTGAATTTGTTAGATCTCTCTCCCCCAAAATGGTGATGATGTAAACATCAGAACAGAATTCATTTCCTCCCTAAGACAGCTTGTGAATTCTGACACTAAATGTGCTAGAGAAAAATAATTTTACTGAATCCTTACCAATAATGAAGTAACATACTAAAGAGAGACTTACTCAAATGTTTTGGGGTTTTTTCCCCACAGGAACTTCAAAGAGAGAGGAAGAATCCACCAGTAAAAAAAATGGGGCTACCACTGGAAATGGAAGTACTGAATCCAAGCACTAACTCTCACTATCACCACTCCATAATAGCACCATCTCACCAGTAACATTTTTTAGAGACAAATACATGGGAAAAAACTGTAGAACCAGAAAACAGTAGAGGAAGAATGAAAGCCAAGTAAGCAGACTTTGAAGCGTATTTGCTTCCTCATGGAAACAACAACAAAACTGACCTAGTGATGACACTTGGAACATTTGCAAACATCACCGTAAAGTGGTGTTTACATGTTGCCCTGGAGTCTTAGAGCCCAAACAGGATATGGAGCATCATATATATATATATATATATTTATATAAACTGACACACACACACAAATACGTATCCACACACCTATACTGTTATTTTGTGCACTTGCAGGGAAAATCAGTTTGCAACAGAGAAGTAAGAAGGGGAGAATGACACAATGCAAAAACACACCAGTTATCAGAAATGCATCAAGAAAAAGCAGCTTTCTCTATCGCTTTATGTCTTGGTTTTTAAGAGATGTTTCAGAGATAATAACATATTAATTCAGGGCTATTAGATCATGTATAAGCAGGTGTAGCCATGGAAACAATTTGAAGAACTAGGGTCAGAATTTTGACAGAGGTGAAGTTGGATACGTGAACTTCTTCAGCACAGCAACAACTTAAAACTGAAAAATGTACATGAACACCTTTTCTGTTGTAACTCTGAGTGGAATAGTTCTCTCTCAGAAAACTTTCTTCCAATGTAATTTATTGCTCTTCATAAGATGCTATTAGGTAGAATAATTACTGGCTGACTCATGAAAACCACCTCATTTATTTTGATTATTAATTCTCCCTAATACTGTTCCCATGAAGTTGGCATTAACATCGTCAGTAATATTCACACCAAAGGATGTCACCATTTCAGTGGTTAGTGTCTACACTCAGTGCTTATGACTCAACTCATACCTTTAAGTATTTTCTGGAAATAAATACATTTCTGATGTTAACTACAATGGGCTTGTTCCAATGGACAAAAGTGGGTTACCTAATTAATGCTAGGTTTGTTTCAGGACATTTAAAAACTAAAGCTGCTGGGACATCAAGTTTATAGACTTCTTAAGTTACATGGAATTAGCTGTGAAATATTTTAAAATAGTACTAGACCCAGTTTTTACATTTTAAAATCATGCTCTGATTAATAATAATCTAAGGTGTGCTTTATGACAAATTTTCTAAGCACACTAAGTTAGCACTCATCTTTTTGTGTCTGAAGGCATGGATAAACCAGAAACAGATTTATTAGAATCATCCTTTCAATTACTTAATCCAAAAATAGGGTGATGATTTTAATTGTATATTAGGTTAGGGTTTTTCTTGTGCAAATAACCAGAAGTATAATAACCTAGGAAAGAAAATTGGGGACATATTTTCATATGTAAAGATATCCAAACTATCTTGGGCATCACAGACAACAAGATAGGCTGCCATAATTATCCATGCTATTGTATTTCTGTGCAACTATACTGCACTGTGCAGCACAGCTTTTTTCTCAATAGAGAGGAAGACTTCCAGAAATATCTGGCTTTCCTAATAACACTGCAGTTTAACTTTTTAGGAGTAAACTAAAGAATTAGCAATTATTCCAGGTTCTTCACAGAACAGGTCTTTTCCAATTTTCATCTATTCAGACTTAAAGAGTAAGCCTGAAAAACACATTTGTATATATTATGAAAAATACATTTGGCTTCAGGAAAGGAGTAGGCTTAAGAGATATGTAAAATTTTGAAAGGAAGTCAATTCAACATTACCATGAGGGTGCATTAATGGAGGATGCTTGGAGACAGCAGCAGGCTTCCTATTTTTAATATTTAACCTCTTCTATTAGCTCTTTAAATCTAATAGAGAGGTCTTAAAAGCATTCTGACATGACTACCAAATATTTTTCTTTTCATGTTTATTTTTCTACATTTTCATCTTTATGGTAAAATTACTTATTACTTTGCCTGCTTTTCCTGATGACTATGAGTGAAATAGTGTATGTCAAAGCAGTGATAACAGCACATAACACAAATCTGCATCGCACTCAAAGTCATGGACTTACACAGAAAAAAATGAAAACAGAAAATAATTCCTGTCAACGTGTGGGAAATAAAATAATATTGAGGAACATTTTATACTGCAAATATTCCATTTAATTTATTATTTTTTCAAAACTACAATGAAATTCTGTAAGTTCTTATTTGCAGGACAGAAAGGAATAGATATAGTAAAAATCACCAAAAATGCAATAAAATACCCTAACAAAGCATTTCAGATTTTCACAGGTTGATTTATACTTCATAATCACTCTAATAGTCACACTAAACATAATGAGTTTTGCTTAGATTATAATGAATTTTCTTAGCAGTATGCCCAGCTCATTAGATACAATTCTCCACATCTTTTGGCAAATGGCTTATTTAAGATCTTGTTTTAAATTTCTTACAAGTTATATAACATTTCCAGAGAGGGAAATCATTTCAGATCCCATACAACACAAAGCTAGTCTGCATGCAATATTAATAGTTGACAGCAGTGGATAGCAGAAAAAGGCAAGGCAGGAAGCTGCTATTGTACAGGCAGCATTTCTTCATAGTTCCTGATCCCACAGCGATAATGTGTGAACTTTGTACTAAAAATCCTTTATTTACCTTGCCAGATAGCAAAATACACTACCTAGATAAAAAAAATTCATCAGACCAAAGAGAGTAACAGTGATGTAGTGAATGAAAGAAAATGGAAGTCTAATTTCTCAAATATTCCTATCTTGCTACATGTAATTGCAATAAATAAAGAGAAGAATTCACTGCTACTGATTTTGCCACTTCTCTGGACAAATGTTGCCTTCCATTCAAGTGATAAAGTCTATTTAAGCCTGCTTCTTTTTCCTAAGGAAACTAGAACATTTCAAAAATCAGCTTTCCAGTCAGGGACCTTCTAATTTCCTACATTTTCCCTTGTGTTACAGTTTTCATCAAATGAAAAAGATTTTTTTTTAGTTGAATTTTTCCTATCATCACATAGTTCAAAGCATGGAGAGAAGCGCCTCTCCGCCCCACTGGGGCTGTGCCCCAGCACTGGTACCCTGCCAGAAAACAGGGCAGGGAGGGGTCCCTGGGGTGAAACACCACAAGGACTCAGGAGGGAGAGGGTAAAACTGCTGTCTTGGTGGCACAGGGCCCTTCTTTTCTTCAAATGAAATACCCTTTTCAGGTTTTGTCTCATTTCAGCCAAGGGGGAGGTGGGTGGCTAGGTAACTTTTTCTTTTTTACTGCTGTTTGTTTTTGTTTTGTTCTGGTTTGTTCTCCATTTTTAAGTAAAATTATCTTTTTCCTCCTTTATTCAGACTTCTCGTAACTTCAAAATTTGTCAATATTTGGGGGAGGGAAATAAACGAAAGCGAAGGAGGGTTTTACCTCATTGGAGGTCCCATCCCCTGAACATACTGTCACTAAACCAAAACACCTTGCAATAGCAGATCCTACTTTGTTCAGCAGACACTTGTCCTCATTCTTCTGTGAGACCCCTTGGTGGAATCACATACATGAAGGGGTACTCTCTATGCCATTTCAAGAGCAGTTGGTGATGAAAAGTTGGCAGAGACAGAGAATGATGACAGGTGTTTTTTGATGTGTCTGAGCAACTCCCAATTTTTCAGTACAAAATCTGTGGATTCTGAAATGATACTAACCTACACTAAAGGAGATTACCAGTTATAAACCATAATCAAGGAAATGAAAAGAGTAGGTGACTACATTGACATCAGGACGCCATATCAATCTTATCTGTGGTTTTTAAAGCTTTAAAATCTAGCAATATAAATCAGATTTATGGAAGATGAGGCATCCTGTATGTAACCTGAAACACTAAAAAATTCCGGAAAAAAACACATATTGGCTTTCATTGTCTCAGCAAGACAAGTTCATTATTGCTGAAGTATTCAAGTAGCTCATCACTGGGAAAAATAATAGCACCAAGAATTAATTACAAAGAACCTTTTTAGCAATTTTCCCCTGAGTCTCTCAGGTATAAAACAACCCTTCCAAAAAAAAAGCCAAAATTAGAAACATTAAAAAGAAGAGAAGAAGAACATGCTTTTACCCTTGTCTTCCTTGCCAATGCAGTGCTTCTCATTTTCATTCTCTGGTCAGACTGAGGAGACTTTACTGTGACAGATCAGTTTATTTTTCAAATATGTGATAGTTCTTACCAGTTGTAAAGCTGCACTGCAGCCTTTTGTACCTTCAGCAGTCTCAAAAAGAATTAGAAGCCTTTTTATTCCTTGTGTTATGTCCATTTTGGGAAGAAGTTTCCCTTAGATATTTTCCACTAATTGCCCTAAAGACTTCTGCAATAACTCAAAAGCAAAACAGTAGTGCTCTTTTCTAATACATGACTAATCTAAATTTCCCCCTGCCCTTCTCCTGTGGAAACAGGCAAACAGTATACAGAAGAATCCTGCTTGGTTGCCTCATGTGCTGGTTTTGCCTGGGATAGAGTTAATATTTTCATAGTAGCTGATAATGGGCTATGTTTTGGACACCTCATTTGCAAAAATGGTATAAATGCAGAAGGAAGTTTTCAGAGTAGTTGCTGTGGTAAACGGAGTTGTGAAGGCTAAAAGCCAGATGTGGCCTGAGAACAGTTTTTAAACTCTGAACCACTTTGTTCAATGTCAGGACATACAGAGACTGAGACATAAAAAGTGCATTTTTGTCTAAACTTGATACAAATACAAGACTCCTCCTTAAACTTTGAAAGAAAGTTAGCTTACTGGCTGACTATAAACTTCATAACCATCCTGAATGTAGGGCCTGGAAAAAACTCAGCTAGTGGTTATTTTATATTCCACATGAAAACACAAAAAAAGTATTTTGCTTTATGATAATGAAATCCCTGTTACCAGACAGTACGTGTTACTAAACTGTTCTCGTAGTGGCCTTACCTGTTGTTAAAACTATTGAGTACTCTGTAACATGATCTAAATTCTACAGACAATACATTGTTCTTCTGTCTTTTAGGCCACATTTAACAGAAAAGGCATTGTCTACCTAATCAACAAAATCAAACAAGAACTTCCATTATTATTTTTCATAATTCAGCTACCCTTGCAGACACAGACCAAAAAAAAATAATTCATGAACACAAAAAGTTGTCAGTGCAATGGTTAAAATGTAACCTGAGAAGGGTTATATATATGACATGGATGTCATGTATGTAATTTCTGAAGCTTCATTTCCCTGTCACAGATGAATGATCTGTAAATACAATTATCTGCGAACTTACTTAAAAATTATTAGATAGCTATTATTACAAAAGTTTTTTTCTAAAAGCATCTGATGGAAGATTCAGAGATCACATCAACCTGCCACCTGCCTTCCAGACCACGGTAGCAATGACGGTGAGCGTGATGAGCATTGGAACAGTTACACGACTCCCATGAATCATGCATTCAGTGCTAAAATCACGAAGTGCCAAAGGCACAATTGATGAGAAAACTCTGTCATGGACTCCTGAGGAGCATACTGTATGTACAGCACAGAACCTCACAGTAATTTAGGCATTTATAGATTTGTAACGCAGGATTATTCATGCCTTCAGGCATATACCAAAAAAAAAAAATCAAGAAATCACTGGTAAAAAACCCCCGTGCTGCAGAATAAACTGTTTCCAGTGCACAAAGAAGAATATTATTCAGAACTTCTTGAGGTTAGGTCATTTTTCACATGCTTACAAGCAATTGTGCTTAATGGAGAGGAGAATTAAGGGTCTCCCATCCAGAGTGAGACTAAAAGAAAATACATGTTTTGAACAGAAAGCTCATCATCATTCTTTGGCATTATAGTGGATGAACTGCTGGAGAAAATGCATTGTGATGAGTATTATGTTTAGGTAATTACTAAGCAAGATAACATGCCAGTTTCAATGTGTCTTTATATCATCTTGATACTGCTTGGAAGGAAAATCTTGTACTTCAGATCACTCTTGACTGACCATTTGCTACATGAATATAGTTCTTCTAAACTCTCAGAATTTCCTGAGACCTCCCAGATAACATGACTTTCACTCCATGCTCAGAATCCTATATCCTAAATCCTGTGCAATATAAATTTACTGAAAGAAGGCTACTGCCTCTTAGATGAGTCAATAAAATTCATTAGAATCTTTGATATTATATCATTTTGGTTGATTCTGTCCGTCAAATGATGATATGGGAGCCACCTAAATTTCTTACCATGAGATGCCTAATATGGAAGCTGCAGCTTGCCTAATCCATTAAAAATTGCATTTTAAAAATATTGAAGACAGTTAATATAATTTAACATAGTTTTGTGTCCCTTACCTTTATAGACGATTTAGTTCGAGGTTCTGTTTTCTGCCTGGTGAGCTTGTTTTGAATAAGCAAAGACTGATCTGTACGAGTATCATAATTCCCGTGTTCTGAATCATCTGTATATGTATCTTTGTCCTTTCCTACATCTGAAGGAAAAGCAGAAGAAAACAATGGGCTCATTTTAGATTATAGTGGATAGAAATGAATAGTATTATTACAGCCGGAGTTGAATATTCATTTTATGTACATACTTTTCAGTAGCATATTCTACCTTTTCCTGCAGAAGTTTTTATACTTGAAACGTTATCATTTTTATCTTAATCTAGAAGTGACTTCTGTTTTTAGTAGAAGGCCTACAGAAGTGGGTTTTCAGTATGGCTTTGCAGCAGTTTAAGAAAAAAACACAAAGTGATATGAATATTCAAATGCTTGACTCACAATTGTTGAGATTCAAACCGTTTTACCAAATAGGCAGGTACATCCTGGAGACCAGAGTAAAGTGTCATGTTATAAATTTAAGCAAGCAATCAAAATGCCCAATTCCCCTACACACATGCATTTGAAAACCTGCATCTTAAGATATTGCAGTAAGCACTTCAGAACACATTTGAAGAGGGGAACCTGATGGTGGGTAGAAGGATGTCACAGAGAAAGCATTTTCCTTTTCACTGGATTTAGTTTTAATAGCTCAACAGAAGTTTTTATGGAAACTTAGTTGAGTGCCCTATGACAGCCACAGGAAACTGAAGACCTTCCTCAAAGCTTACCCATATCATCCATCAAAGAATCACAATACCTACTCTGCATACCCAGCAGGAGTAAAATAAAGGGTAATGCCTCTACAGTGTTGGACCATGTAAAGTTTTAATGAATGCTGGAAAATGGTTGGACTTGAAAAAATATTCTAAGGCTGGGAAAGATGGAATAATTATTCCCACACAATTATATCTTGGACAAATTGGAAATAGAAACATATTCAGACAAAAAAGTTACCCAAAAATCCTGAGCCAAGTTCTCATCTCAGCTTTCACATCAACTTGGGAAAAGTCAGGTGGACTAGGAAGAGCATTTAGTCCAGTAATTCTAAACCCTAAAGAGAAGCCAAGTCGCTGTTGCTATGGAAACCACAATCTTGAATTTTCTAAATTTTAGATTCATGAAAGCTCATCTGCAACAACAAAGTATTTTTCATTAAGTTGTTCAGTTAAATTCTGTACAGTAAGTACTACAGAAATCAAGAAAGAACGAACACAATTATCTCACATACCCTAAACATTTCACATTTCTGAGATGGAATATTAAAAACTAGAACACTTACCAAGCACTGCTTTTTCTGCAATTTAGCTACCACATAATGATTACACAAAATGTTTCCCTGGTAATTTCTGATACTGATACCAACCTCGGTAAATCTGTGAAGGGTTTTTTTTTAATGTACAAAATAGCTAATTTTAATCATTAAAGTGCCTAACTCAGGGATTTTATGTACTTTAAGCAATGTTTTAACTTAATATGCAGATTACTCCCTGGTCAACAAAAATGAATGTAATAAAAAAACCATTTTGGGTAGCAGGTATACAAAGTAGGAAACAGGACACTTAAGCAATTTACAGATTTGACACATGCCCAGGTAGAATGAACGCTCAGTTTTACTAAAGATCAAGAGCTTGTAACAGAAGCCAGCGAAATGAAGAGACAGGCCTATGAAACATTAAGTAGGTCATTTAAGCTGATAGCAAGACTATATTTACATTAAGAAGCCTATTTTTATGAAGGAAGTTTTAGAGGATTATGCATTATGAATACAACTAACACTAAAAAAAACCAACAAAATCCAACCTTTGCAGAAGTACACAGTGCTTCATTTAAACAACTTTAAATTATGAAATAAGTTTTCCTTCAGTGCTCAACACACTTTACCTGCTAAACATTTTCATGTTTTCAAGGCCACATATTTTAAATTGAAGCATATCTCCTCTCTAAAAAAATAATTACCTTTCATCTAGAGATACCTGCTCTCTTGTCTGAAATGCACTCAAAATTGTTTTAGCAAAAAAAAAAAAAACACACAAAAAACCCCCAATAAAAATAATTTCTAATTTAAAAAGAACATTTCTTATATAAAAGATACTTGCTATCGTGTCTTTCAGCAGCTGATTACTTAAACTCTCCCACTATGTAATGATATTAATACAGTAAAAAGGGGAGGAACATCTAGCATTTAAACACTGCACTTGAATAAGTATTTTTTACACCTGTCTAAAAAATGTCAGGCTGAGACACATACCATACAATTCATATTTCAAAAGTATATTCAAAAGTGTACATTTTTCTTAATATTCAGGTAGTTTTGGAAACTACTGTCAACAAAACACCTAAAATATGCTTTGTAGATACTTTGAACAGACTGTAGTCCCATTTACCTCTTCTGTAGCATGTATTAAAAGAAAATCTTTAGTATAAATATACTCAAAGAAAAAGTTCAATGGAATGCATCATATTTTTATACTAAAACAGGCTACAAAGAACAACTACAATGTGTGTGTGTTTTAGGAGGCACATTTCATTTCTTAAGATGAATTTTCTACAAAGAGCTGTTGATTATTTTTAATCAATGAAATATGTCGGGTTTAGAAAAAGAACTTGAGAGAAAATAACGGAAATTGAACTTTGCTACTAATAGCATTGACTGTTTTTCTATTTTTTATGACCAGGTGCTTTTTCTGTAATAATTCATTGAAAAAGAAATTTTCCCACCCACTAAGCCAAAATTACATTCCTTTAAAGATAAACTTGCATACTACAAAACACAGTGATTTAACTCCTTGAGACTTTCTTCAATGACTCCCGATTTTAAGCTTCATGACACTTTTATATAATGTTTGTCTATAAAGTAACACTATTTTCTGTCATCCTTTCCTCACCAGTCCCTATTATTTAGTTATGCATTTTATCTGCCATTTGAGATTGCCACAATCCAAAGCAAGACAACATCTCTGAATGTTGTGTCTGGAGTTGTACTGCCCAAGGATGGGGTAGTTTAATATAACTTACCCCAAAAGTAATAATATAGACTAGGTCTTTCTATTTGACTTGCACTATAAGTATCCATCTTTAAATTAAAACATGGATCTTTATTTGGCTGCAGCTCTGCAAAATGTCATCAGGAAAGCTTGGCTGCCTGAAGTTCTCTCCCTCAGCACTGTGGGAAAGCTACTGTTTACTGCATTTTTCTTTTCCATGATGTCCTGCCCAATGACAACCCAGTTGTTACTGTCGCGATCAGCTGCCAGCGCTCCCTGTTCTTGTACGTCTTGGATTGGCTCTAATGCCAACCATCAGAACTAGTCTGCTTGATTTGGAGCAGGAGGAGGTAGGCAAGGAGCCGTAGGAGGAAAAAATATCCAGTTAATATTGCTCTGGAAGCTCAGGCTTTTTACACCAATCGAGAGAAAGATGAGTCCTTAGCAGCCCTCAGCTGTTAGTCTCCTCCCCGAGCTCAGCAAGATTGTGGACTGCCCGTCCCTGGAGGTGTTCAAGGTCAGGATGGATGGGAGCTCTGAGGACCCTGGTCTAGTGGAAGCAGAAGAGTTGGAAGTAGATAACGTTTAAGGTCCCTTCCAATCATTCTATGATTCTATGTTCTCTTTGCTGCTATTAATAAATGCCATTCCATCTGTGCTTTGCTGGGCACATCCGAGGGACATGAGCTAGGAGCACCCCCATTTGTATACACCAAGTCCTTGCAATTTTTTTATTAAACATTTTTATTTGGATTTTTTTAAATTAATTTTCCTCTTCACAGAGCTAAAAAAAGTTCATGCAATTCTCAGCTGTGTAGGTCTAATCACTAGAATACTACTCTATCAAAATGTCCAATGATCAATGTTTAGATGCTGAAAAAAGTCAGCTGAGCAGATGCGTTATATTTAGCTTTTAGTTAATCTACAATGCAGGTATTAACTCAGTAAGGTAAAAAAACCTTTAGTCAATGTAAAAATATGCCAGAGTCAGTGAAGAGTGTAATAACTGTTTGCAAAGCATTTTTCCATTTCTCCTCTACTGCAGGACCAAAAAAAAAAAACAAAATAAAAAAAAAAAAAAAAAAAATCTGACCTGTTGGGGTGACTCCTGGCTAAATACAGCTCCCCTACACTAATGCTAAAGTAAATGGAAGATCTTGAGTTACCTGGAAAATTTTGAGACTGTGCAAAACCTCAAGAGATGTAAAGAAAAAAGGAAAAGGGCAGGGGAGGGTGGAAGCATGACTGGTGTGAAACAAAAAAGTCTGCTGCAGTGGAAGGACTACAAAGGGGGGATGGGACTCATGTATGTTCATGGCCATATCCTCAAGCCAACAAGGACATTAAAAGGGTATTTGCCTTCATTCCTGACCACTCTCTTCTTTTAGTTTTGAGCACCATGCAGAATCACTTTTTTTTTTTTCAGGTTGCTGTGGTGAGCTGACCCTGGCTGGATGCCAGGTGCCCACCAAAGACACACTGTCACTCTGCTCCTCAGCAGAATTGGAAGGGGGAAAATATAACAAAAGGCTCCTGAGGCAAGATAAGAACAGGGAGAGATTACTCACCAATTACCATCATGGTCAAAACAGACTTGACTTGGGGAAAATAAATTTAAGTTATTGCCAATACATTCCGAGCAGAATACTGACAAATAAAACTAAATCTTAAAAGACCTTCCCACTAATCCTCCCTTCTTCCTGGACTTAACTTTACTCCTGGGTTCTCGACCTCCTCCTGCAGGAGCACCACAGAGGAATGGGAAATGGGAGTTGCATCACACACTGTCTGTGCTACTCCTCCCTCCTCAAGGTGGGACTCCTCACTCTCTTCCCTGCTCCAGCATGGAGGGTCCCTCCAAGGGGGAACAGTCCAATATGAGTCCTCCTCTCGGGCTGTAGTTCTCCATGAACTGCTTCAGTGTGGATTCCCTCCAGAGGGTGCAGTCCCTCAGGAACAGGCTGCCCTAGTGTGGATCCCCCACAGCATCACAAGTCCTGCCAGCAAATCTGCTCCAGTGTGGGCTCCTCTCTCCACAGGTCCCGCCAGGAGCCTGCTCCAGCATGGGCTCCCCATGGGATCAGTGCCCCATTCAGGTACCCTCTACTGCACATGGGGGAAGCTTCTGGAAGCTTCTCACAGAAGCCACCCTTATAACCCTTCCAGCTACCTAAAACTCACCACACAAACACAGCACAGCTGTTCAGGTAAAATTATCACTAATGCAAATAGAGTGTGCATTACCCTTTACACAATCTTTTCATGTGAGTTTTCAGAGTGCCTACTAAAAGGGGAAAGATTTAAATACCAATCCATAGAAAATCTTATATTTAAAAGACTATGTGCTTGCAAAGCTACAATACAAAGCAATTATAATACATTTTTAAATGAGCATAGCCAATTAACAACATCTTACTGATGTATTTGACTTATACAATTCTGTTAATGAAAACTTATGTGATGGTTGAGAGCTTTCAGAATTGTTGTCACATATAAAGTTTTATTTAAAAAATATTGAAAATATATATATAATTTGTAAGTCCCAAGTGACCTGTTACAGAAAGAAAAATTACACTAGTAAGACTTTGAGTCAGAAAACTTTCTGCCTTAAATTTTTTATCTTTTGCCAATGCTGCAAAAATAAGTCAGAAACAAAAAGGCTGAATTTTAAATAAGGATGTTAAGTCAGAGAAAAGGGTGACAGTTTCTAATTCTACAGGTAGAGTGCAAATCATATTTCCATAAAATCAGTGGGAATTTCAGTATTCACTTCAATATGTCAAGGACTTCTCTTAAATTAGGTACATACTTAAAGCAAATGTACCCATATAATTGTTAGAACACCTGAACATGTAACTAAGTAATGTCACCTTGGATCCACACTCAAGTATAAAGAGATTTTTAAAAAGCTTCAAGCATTAATCAAGCAGATAATAGACCTCTTCATCCTAGTAGTTGCTTTGTTTTGCTGTCTTGTTATATAGAGGCATGATGAGTAACTTCAGTCTTCTTCATCACAGAAACCTATCAGCACTTCCTGACAAATAATTTTACTACACTTAATGCATGACAATGAGATTTGCCCTATAAGGTCACTTATAGGATAAAACATTGGAGACGCCTTTATTTCTGGAAATCCTTTACACAAAAATGCAGAAGCATTTAGTTTAGAAACAGATTTCTAGGTCCTCAATTTGCATCTTCAATTTTGGGTCTTCTAAACTGCTTGACTATTTCTTACTATCATACGTTTCTGAAGGGCCAAGAGTGCATTTTAATTTGATGACAGGGATAAAAAGCACTTGTCACAATTTTTCTGTAACATGCAATCCATCAATATATTTTATATAACTGTAGTTTATGATAGCAGAAATTTTTCAATTGAAATGTGACATAGTTATGGAAACAAAAATTAATATAAATATTATTCCTAAATGGTTTCTGTTTCACAAACTCTGATGACTCTTTACTCAATCCTTTGAGCCATTACACATTTAAGGATAGGCTTTTGCAAAGCATTAGAAAAAATGAGATTACTGGTCAAGAAAATAATCCCCTTTTGTCCTAATTTTAGTCCTAGAAACAACAAATAACCTGCAGAAGGACATCACTAGACACCTGGATAAATGACATTGTGGTGGATTCAGGTCTTCTTATTTTATTGTGCTGTGCACCTGGAATACTATATTATACACATAACATAGAAGGATTTTCAGCTACCTTTGTATGTATATTTAGACATGAAAAACTATCAGGATAGAGAGCCACAAGCTTTACTTGATGTACAATTTTGCATGAACTTTCAGAGTGGTAATCATTATACAGAATATTTCTCATTTTTTAAAAAGGGAATCAGGCAGGTATTATTGCTGTTTGGATGACTTAAAATGGTGTACAGAACTGGTACAGGCCGATTAAATGCCTAAAGCACATCAATATTTTGAACCTCAATACTAAGTCTGAAGACTAATCCTTATTATGTTTCAGGAAGCACTGAACAGATTATAAAGCTTCTTCATCCATAGTGCCAGCTCTCCAGGCACGAGCCAGCTCTAATATGGGAGCTGCACAACTCCCTCAAGCTCTGGGTATGGGGAAAACTGTTCTAATGCAGCTTCTCAGCCATCTCACTACCAGACAGATGTGACAGCCCTTACTTATGCAGGCGTTGCCTAAAGACCACAAGCCTGTGAAAAAACTGTTCCAGAAAGTCACAATGGAAACCCTGTGTTTCTGTTGAAGCAGAAACTGAACCTGGTTTTCTTGAGTCGTATCTTCTGCAATCACTCAGCCCCTCTTTTCACGTAAACATTGTATGAATTGCACAGGTTGTACTGTCCATTTCAGTTTATGATCCATGAGACGCTGGGTTCGAACCTCACTGGATTACTTTATTACTGGGTCGGAGCCAACCAGCTCCTGGGTGGGTGAGGGGCCAGGTTGGAGCGCACATGGTCAGGCTTGCAGCCTCATGGCAGCACGGAACTCCCACGGCAGGGCTGGAGCCCACAGGGAGCAGCCGTGGATCAAAGGGGGCAGCCTGGCAGCCCAGCCACACCACACCCTCTCTCTGGCTGCACGGTCAGTGAGCCACATGTCCCATCCGGCAGGGGTAGCCAAGGCAGTCAAACCACAGAAATGCAGCAGTAGCACATGCACTCCACTTCCTCTTCCTTCTCTGGCCATCACTGGGTGAAGAATTTCTGGCAGTAACTATTTTTCTAATCTCTTTCTTTACTCCTTCCTTCTTCTCTCTCTACTACTCTTTCTTCTCTTAATCTCTTTTCTTTCTTTACTGTTTTCTTTACTCTTTCTTGATCTCTTTCCTTTATCTCTTTTGGGTAACTTGAAACTGATGGGTTGTATTTTACTAAGCTATGTGAGTTGGTGTGTCCTGGATACTTCTACTTAGTCTTGGTTGAATGTTACCCCTTTTAACTTTTGCCAAAATGTCTATTTTCTCACTAAATTACAAAAACCTATTGGGAAACATATGTAGCGTGTTCTCTTTAGGCCATCTCAAGGTATTAAGAACCAAAGGCTTTGCAAAAATTAAATTTTAGAGCCTTAAATATAAGTAAAACGCCTGAGCAAGCACATGTCTTGGACTTGGAATCTTACATTATAACATCACTTAACTAAAATTCACTTACAAACGCTTCTGTAATTGAGCTCTAGAAAAGGTTTTTATCATGCAGTTATTATGATTCTTGAATTGTTAGTTTTGGTTCAGCTCTTCATTTGTCAGTTCACTACACTGCAGCATGGCACATAAATAAGGAGTTTCTTATACATAAGATTTGTTGTAATTGAATGTAGGATACATTCAGAATACAAGGTATCTGTCACAGCAAAATTATTAACTACATCATTCATGATAAAATTCCTATCTAGGAAGGATTTAATGTCCTACTTAAAAAGATGAGCTACAATGTGCAAATCCCTCCTAACTAACCTAAGTCGGGGAAGAAAACCCCCCAGAACTGAAAAAAAGAATAATTAGTGTTGTTTTACTTGCTACTGAGTATTGCTTTTATTTGCCAAATAACTTAAAATTAGATCCTAATTACATCTAAATACTGAATACCAATTTCTACTGATTATATCATGCATTACTTATTTTCACATCTTATTTGAAATTAGATATTTCAGCCTAACAATGTAAGGCAGATCCTCTGATGATCCTCGAACATGGAAAAACACGTCACATACCAGTTCAAATACTGCCACTGCCCCTTCTATTCTTTTGCTAAACCCAAAGGATGATTTGAGAAAAGATCAGACCATGCACTGATTGTGATTTTGTGAGCCTTTGCATCCCACACAGCTCTTTTTCACTTGTGCCATGCATTAGAAGAGAGGGTTTCTCTCAGTTATGACAAGAAACAACTTATTTTTCTTAGATAAATAGAATTATTACTGAAATACAATAAAACAAATCCTTGCAAATCATGTAACATCTTCATCTTAACTCAAGACTACCTCATTTTCAGTTCAGTAATAAAAACCTGCTGAATTCTCTTAAAATCAGGCAGCAGATTTCTAAAGCCCGCCCACAACTCCAAGAAGGTGTGTAGTAATCACCTTCTATTGTTTTAACAGACATCACCAAAGGTTTTTCAGCTGTTCGTAGAGGTTGAATTCTTGTGCAAATAACCTTCAACTAAACAGTCTACATTCAGATTTCCTTTAGACAACATGGCCAGACAAATTTGTAATAATTCAAAGATACCGTTCATTCCTTTTGTGCATATGATGACCTTAAAAGAAAAACATTATTTTAAAAATTTGCCAATTACTGTTTCTTTATACGTGCCTGTGCACACAGACATACCCCTGCACCAGTGGAGCACTTCCTGGATTAACTCACTCATTAGTTAACCTTAATGTCTCTGCAATTCTGATATGTTTCTAAAATTTAAAAATAAAAAGTTCTAGAGGACAATAAATTTTGATTAGTAGGACTCTCTGTATTTACTTAGTATGTAGCTACTAGGAACTAGCCACTTATTTTTTTCCAGCTCCAGCTAGATTCACAAGCTATTATTGGTGTCTGCAGTAAAGACAGAATTTCAGTAATTGAAGTTAAATCCATGTCATTTAAATCCTGCCGGCATAATCAAAGTGATTACCAAGCATGTCTTTCAGAAGAGAAACAAAGCACAGAAAAAAAGAATGAAGTATAAATATACACTATATTTTTTTTTTAGCAAGTATCCACAGACAGAAGACTTTGGAGAAAAAAAAAAAAAGGCAACATTTCATTCCCTTTGAGAGAATGAATGTCAAATATCTGAGTGTCATTGGTGTGACTTTCAACTGTATTAAAAAATGGATGACACTGGAATTATATTGTTACAGCAATGAGTTCAGCCTAACACCCATATTTCTGTGTAACACAAATTTACATTTATCTAGAAATACAAAAAAAACTAATCTCATTTTTTCTCTTATTTATCAAGAGGTAAATACAAGAGGCAAGATCTTGACACTCAATTCTTTAAAAAGTATGAAATAGTTTTTGCCCGTTTTGCTAAATTTATGCCTCTTAGCTGCTTGTGACTATTGCACCAGCAAGACAGAGTAGTCCAGGTAACTCTTGGATCACAGTATACCGGTTTTGTTACCTAAAATACCACACTGAGACTTAGCCTAACTGTCTGTCACCTCACATAAACATCTCTCTTGTATCAGGCATCAAAGACTGTACACCGAGGCAGTAAATCTACTCCTCTCTAAAATCTGCTCTCAAGTCTTCACATTTCATAATAGGAAAAAAACTTTGGGCATCTTTTAGGAAAAATTTCAAGCGTTACCCCAAGATAGTCTAACAGTGTTATCAAGTTGGTCTTTCCAGTCCTGAATTCAGTAACTGGAACGTCAGCCTTCCCTTCTCCCCCACACAGATTCAGCAGCAGGACACTGGTTACTCTGCGGTGGTCTCCTCCATGGCAAGAAATCCTACTCTCCTCTAACCCCTAGTCTTGACAAATTGGAATGTTCCTGTCTAAAAGCTTATTCATGCCCATGTTTTTCCCCCAAGCCTTAGAGTAAAAAACAATGCTGGACAGACCCTCTGCACCCACATTTTCCCCCCCAAGCCTGCAAGCCATGCCACCCCGACTGCTCCCTCCAGTCAGAACCAGCATTATCCCACTGCTCTGTCCACCACCCTTGCTCTCCCAGAAGAAGGAACATCACCCTCCCATTTTGGGAAGGGAGACAGAGTCCCTTGTCCCTGTCCATGACACAAGATGGTATTGAAAAGCACCATGTCTTGGCCATGCCCACATGGCTCCAGGCTCTGCCCCTCATGGCTATTGGGAAAAATTAATCCTGTCCTTGGCTGACAACCAGGACAGTAAATTCTATTGGTTAGCAGGCAAACTGGTCCCTTAGAGAAGTTCTTGGGTAGAAAGTAATTTTCTGAACAATCAAAAAACAGGAAGCTTTTGCTCATTTGATGAGTAAAAATCTTGATGAGTAAAAAAAGATGCAGTCGGGCTGGAGGGATTCACATTCTTGACTGGGAACTCTGATCTTAGTTTTATTTCTTGTGAACTCAACTCACCTCAACTGACAGTGGACATTTAAACCATAACTTTATACTCTTCTACAATGCAAAAATATAGGAAAAGGAAGTGCTTCTTCAAGGAAGTAGAATTAATGACATGATTTTGCTCTGGACTGAACACCAAATTCTACAACTATGCTTTGAGAAATAACATTTTACTTAATGTCCAGATCCAAGCAATCAGATTTCCACCTAGGTAAGATCCAAAAGCTCTGATCATAACCTTCACTGGATGGGAATTTCTACAAAGCTTTTGTTCCAGTGTGTCTAAGACATCAAAGTTCACATTACATGTTACAGAAGCTCAATGCCCATCACTTTGATTGAATTTACCACCTAAAACTGACAGATGAAAAATAACAGAAAACCATAATATCGTTGACCCAATTTGTCTCTGTTAGTAACAAAACTGTAATACGTTATCTTCTTATTTATAAATCCATCAAGATCATTAACTAAACAAGTCCAACAGATTTATGGCCTCATCTGTCATAAACTGAAATGAAAGAGCACCTTTCCACTGAAGTCTTTTATCTGATGTGTGTTAATCCCCTTCACACAAGAGAGTTTGTCTGTGGACACAATTCTGGAAGAGGAGAAAGCCATTTGGCCTATTTTATGTACAGTTCCACGATGCTGCCTAATTAAAAATTCACCACATTCACTTAATTCAGCTTTTTCAGATGTTCTCAGGAGAGTAGTTTGAAAAGGTTCACTAAGACGATGATATCCATTAATGAGCTGATTTTTCAAACCCCATCCAAGTGTCAGAGCACCAACTAAAGCACTGCTTTCACCTATTTGGTGATCAAAGTTCAGGCACCAATATTCCTTTTTCTGTTTTCTTTTGTTTTTTGTTTTTTTTTTTCCACTCCCCATCCTCACCTTCCCCAAATTCAGGGTAAAATTGAAAATTTTAGACTTGGAGACAAATTCTTACCCACATAAATAAGATCTTCAAGCACCAACAAACTGTATTTTGAAGGCACACAGGCCATTTCGTCAAATGCACCTTTACCTGACCCTGATGTCTCTACATGAACCTAACAGAAAGTGCTGATTTTTTGTATAAGACAATTCTTACTACTAACCTCAGGAGTTTCTTTATAAATACTGTTTCCTTTCTTGCTTGTAACTGAACAACAAGTTACATTTCTGTAAATACAGAATAACTTCAAAAATTTCAGTCATCTAATTTGAGATTGACTCAATTAACACGGACAAATTAATGAATCAAGCTAGCAAAGGGCTACTATTAAATATTTTTTTCTCTTCAGAGAGCACAGCTGTAGTCAGAAGAGACAAAACATCCATGCCAAAGTTTAATACAATTTTGTGCTGATAAGAATCAATCTATCTTTTCCTCAGTTGCTGAGCCCTCCATGTGTCTTTTAAGGTTAAAACTAAGTACTGTGAATGAAAAACAGTGCATCACTTCCTATGAGAAACAATTACTGCTGCCATACATAAATATGCAATAATATCAGTATCTGTATATGTAAAGAACTAGTAAAAAATAGAGCAGGATATAAAAAAAAAAATAAAGGAAATTGTAACAGTAAAATCTTCTAGTATCCATGCTTGCTCACACAATGAAACCAATTGCACTAGGAGTGTAGTACCTTCAGCTGGAACCTTCCTGAGACACACCAGTTTTTTATATAACCTTCATGCCAAACTTTTGGTCTGTGCCATAATTTTGGAACATTTGGTTTGGAGAAAATATCAATTTCACTATTTCCAGTAGATACCTCTATAGGAGACCTTGAGAAGCCTTTTATCTATCATATATTTGGGGCATCAAGAAAAATCGATGCTAAAATGTGAGAGGTGAGCAAAAATAGCTTTTTGAAAGACCTCTTTCATTCAGCTTGAAGATACAATTTCTAGTTTGCTGCTTCATCATCTGTGAGCAAATAATCTTTCACAGCAATTGTGCAAAGTGCAGCAATATCTGTGTGTCTGTATGGATAAAAGAGACGGCCAGAGAATTTCAAAATTGCTTAATTCTGGAACATGCAAATTACTACTCATATGTGTATTTACAAATCCAATTTGCAGTTGTAAGAATGGGATTATTCTAAGAATAACTTCTTTCCTATCTTCTCTGAATTAATTACGGTATCAGAATGACAGTAATTCAGGTACAAATATCAAATATGGCTATTTTTCTGCATTAGTTTTCTNCAAAAACCAAAAACAACTGAACTGCAGCCACAACACACAACAGTACTGAATAATATGACAATACAGGAATAATAACTTAATGATAACAACTTTAAAGAAATTTCAAATACATGTTTCCAAGTGACTGTATTATGAAGGATTGTTATGGAGGAAAGATACACTGAATGTTAGACATTTCTCTGTCTTTAGTCCCTATTTACTGTTAGTCTGAAAGGTGCAACAGTATCAGGAAATTTATGACACATTTCTTTGGTCACATTTAGTCTTCTCTTTCAAAAAAACTGGCAGTTCGGGGTAAGCATGGCCTTTCCACACTTAAATACTGCAAGTGTAATTGAAGAATCATTAATTTTCACTATTTCAGCTCAGACAACAACTTACCTAAAAATGGATCAGCATATTCTGTATTAGACAGCTTAAGCAAGTTGTTTTCCAAAGTCTCCATCACTTTAGCTGTAATAAATGCAATATTCATATCAGCATTCACACATTTTGTAAGTAAAAGATGTACTTTTTAAAGCTGATTTAAAGCTTTAGACTGAAATTTTGAAGTGCACTTTCCACTGGTAGAAAAAATAACAAGATCACTCTAGTGAAAAATTTCACTCTATTCCTGAGAGAATTTTATCTAGGTAAAATAACTTTCTAGAGTAGTAGTTAGTGTCTAGTGTCTATCAACATTAAGGAAGGACTTATCAAAATCTAGTACCAAAAGTCAAATAAGTTAATTTACTTTACACAGCTGGCAATAGTGGATGGCAATAGTTGGCAACAGGTGACACACAGTATATTGAGATTTCCAACTACATTAGTTTCCCTCATAAGGCATGTTTATCTATTACATTAGAAATCCTAAAATAAAAGTAGTTCCTTATTCCAACACAAACTAAAATTCAGAGGGATTTTCTCCCTTGGCTCTCATTTTCTCCATACCACTCTTCCCTGACTGTTATTCATGAATGAATGCATCTGCTCCTACATGTTCATATTTCAAGACATGTTTTGCCAAAAGCCAAGTGTTTATTTTTTCTCTCTCTCCTAGGACAGACTACAGAAACCTTCATGCTCTTCCCCAGCATACATGAGCACTTTCTTGCTTTGAGTGAGAAGCAAATAATATCATAATTGAGGAAAATAAAATAAAAATAAGTTTAACATAAGGATTCACTCAAGAACCTGGCACTATGATATGTGTAGGTGTTTTGTGCAAAATCATTTCTCCACGAGATATCTAACCAAATCAAAAGTTATTATTGCTGGAAGAAGCTCCTGAAAGAGAAAATCTCCTACCTCGTTCTGACACTACATCCACTGCAGTTGTCGATGTCCCTGCACTTAGAGGCTGAGGCCGGGGCTGTGGCTGTACACGATTTGGCTGCAGAAATGAAGAGTGCTTGCTCAGGCTCTGAGGATGTGTTTGGCTCTGGACGAGGCATGGCATAGATCTTCTGGAAGGTTTTAATGGATGCTCTTTCACTGTTTCGCTCTTGCTTGTATTCATACCTGAAAAAGCCAAAAGAAAAATCAAATAATAAGCTATACCATATTGGGCCATGACAAAGAAAGATAGCTAATTATGAAACCACTTAATAAACGCTCTCCAATTAAACAAAAATGGTTGTCACACTATAAGGTTTGAAGGTAGTAAAAATACCCCAAAACCAAAATACAGATGCCATTGTGTAAAGTATTTGCATTTTCCTTTCAAAGCTACAAAAATTTTCCCTTCACCATTATGGAAACATATTAATGCTCTTAATCCTTTTACCTACAGAGTAGCCTTTGTGAAAAATCATTGTAGAAGCACTCACAAATATGGCAAAAAAAACCAAATTTGTTTTTTTTGACTTTGGAATCAAAGTCAGCCAGCACAAAACAGTTGGCACAACAATTCGGAAAAAGCCCAGTTCTTGTTTCTGAGATATGAAGAAATTAAGTAGCTTTCCTAAGTTTCCGTGGAAGAGAAACTCATTATTATACACCTTCTGATTCAATCCAGAATCTTGACATGCACAGTCCTTGTACCAGCCCCCCGTAGCCAGGTAACTAATGGAGTATGCCTAAAAGCTGAGGAGCAGGTGAGCCATATCCCATCACAGGACACAGAGTTTGTGCAGACTAGAAACTAATACAAGGCTGGGGGCAAGCAACCAGGCCATAGGTAAAGCAGAAAGAACTCCAGAAGGACAAGAGGCAGCTGTGCAAGTCAGACTTTGACACTGGATTGTTGCAACTTAAAAATAAATTTTTTTTTAAAAAAAAAAAAAGGGGGGGGAGGGAAACAAATTTGTACATATTTTCCATATTTTTCATGCTGCCCTCACTAATTCAGTAGCTAGGTGCATGACTCATAAGAACTCTTAATTTTTCACGGCTCTTTTAACTGTTTACAAAACTAGAAATACATTTTCAAATACAAATCCCCTATAGCAGGATGCAGAGAGTGAATGGGAGGAGCAAGAGCGAGATAAACTCATTGGCTGAGGTAAAGATAGTTAAGTAAGTATGGGGGGAAAGGAAAAACCAATACAAACCATGATGCAGGCACACTCACTCACTACCTCCCACAAGCAGACCAATGTCCAGCCAATGCCTGAGCCACGACTACCTCCTCACTGCGCAGATTTTATTGCTGAGTGTTATGCTCTGCGGCATGGGACATCCCCCTGGTCAGCTGGGGCCAGCTGTCCCAACTTGTGTGTGTCCACAGCCTCCTGGCCACCCCCAGTCTGCTCACTGCAGAGCAGAGCTGGAGACAAAGGCCACAATGCTGCACAAGCACTACTCAGCAACAGCCAAAACTCCAGGGTGTTAGCAAGAATATTGTAGTCACAAATCCAAAACACAGAACCATACAGGCTGCTACGACAAAAACTAAGTCACTCCCAGCCAGACCCAGGGACTGTGGATATCTTTGCTACTCCCTTGTTCAAATGCCTTAGGTTGTTCCATCAAGAATTAATACACTGTGATCTCTGAGAGATTGCTGCCTTCTCTGTCAAAGGGAACTCTATGGAAAGACAGCACAGAAGAAAAAATGCAGTCTAGAAAATGTCTGGGATATTTCTTGATGAACCAGGATATACACATAGATTAAGATTAGAAATACATTAATATTCACCTCTACCAAAAATACAGGGTGGAAGGGGAAAAAAAAAAAATGTATCTGTGGTTTCAATGTGAAGAAAAATTAACTATATCGGGTTTGCTCAGAAGTGTGCTAAAGCCTCCTGTCTGTACAGGATCAGGAGATCTTTTGTGATTGCTGTACACAGTGTCAAAGATCCTCAGAAGAGCAGTGTGGATAGTCTGTTTTACTACATTATTTCTCTGCTTGACAGTACAATTTACATTACAGATGTTCTTCTAAATCTTAGTCTCTTAGTGATATATTTTACCTCTCTTGACTGTGCTATAAAGCAATAAGTAACCTGAACATTCCTCCTGCTTGGAGTGCCACAACCTTCCAAGGAATTTTCCCCATGAAAATCTGTGCCACTGGAAGAAGGATGTCACACTCTGCAAGTCTCTTTCTTATCTAAACTCAACACAAGCGTTAAGGGGAGTTTCCTGTGTGCCCATCCCAGAGCCACTCTGGCAGTCACCCTCACCCTTCCACCGCGGGCACTCTGGTGACCCGATGGGTGCCCCGCTTGGCTTCCTACACACACACCACCCTGACACAGCCAGACAAGGCTTCCCTACCGGCTCAACACCAGGTTTCCCCTCAGAAGGTGCCACAGGTTTTTAAATAAGTACAAACAGAAAGGACTCTGCTTCTTAATGAAGTGGACGCTGTGTGCCAGCACAGTGGCCATTGGCTGGAGCACTGACAATGCCATGTTCAGAGCAGAGCAATGCCACATAATGTCTGTCGTGCTATTCCCAAAGTTGCTAGGACGTCTCCTTTGTAGTTCTTCCTAAATGGACAATTTTATTAGACAAAAATCTACAGCAGTGGGTCATATAGATTAATATATAAAGAGATGTACTTTGTAATTCTTCTGGATGGCTTTAATGAGCAATTTCTTAAGCAGTTATAGGCTGTCAGTAACTATGGACCCCACTGCATAGTTGTTTTATGTTGCCAAAAAGGAATGTTTCTTGCATCTATACTGGAGTCACTGTGTAGCAAGATGAATCACTATTATATATGAAATTTACGGTAATGCAAATAACACACTGTCATTCAATTTCAACCACCATTTAAGTGATACGTGTAGAAAAAAGAATCTAATTTTTTTTTTTATGAGGCACTGTCTCAGTTTAAAAGAAAATTATTCCCTTTTGCTCTGTGTATTCCCCTGTGTCATTTCAAACAGATTCCTTAATAACGTGCTGCTTCTGCTTGAAGAAAGTGAGTCACAGTGAAGTAACCTCAGAGCAGATTTGCTGTTACACTAGTGGTGTGACCTTCACGATCAGAATTTAACAAGGTAATTGAGTCTCTGCTACTGTGTCAGTCCTGTTTTGTGATAGGGAAGTTTTGGTGGTATTTGCTGTTGCAGTTAATGCCTACCCAGCTCTGGCACACAAACAGCTTGTGGCTGACATCATCAGCTGGGTCACTAAACAGATTTACTGAAATTATTTTTGTTGCTTCCTCACTTCACCACAGGGGTGTTTTCTAGACCGTATCTTTCCAACTAGAACCTTGCTCCACAGACCTCGCTTGTTTAGGGATATTTGGATCTGCAATAGCAGACATGTAAATACTTAGCAAAAAAAAAGAATACACTTGTTTTTCTATTAGAACTTTCCCTACAAAATATTCCTCTGGAAGTTAGCATGAGCATGGGAATGATTATAGCATTAATATAGAAATTTCTTAAATTGGTAAAAAAGGTCATTAAAGTTTCTGGGTTTTTTTTTTGTTTTGTTTGTTTTTTTTTTTTAGCACTTCTGCCTTGGCAAGCCTTCTTTCCAGGGGGATGCTGGGGATTCCTGCTATTGAGGCAAATCCCCATATGGCTCAAAGCCAGGACAGCTGTACTACATCTCACAGCTTCCTGGTAGAGCAGGCAGGAAAGATGGAGCTAGAAATTGAGGAGCTTTTCTGATTGTTAGATTGGAATGCATAATTGAATGCATGCTCAACATTATGCCAATCTAGAAAGACTCCAGACAAGTCTCCAGACCTCAGAGGTCTCCATATTTTGGCCGTGAGACACATAAAGAACAAGTTTTGCTATGCCTCATTCTGTGAAATGCAGATAGAGTTGGTCATTTCAGTACTACTAAGAAAAAGAATTGCCTTTCATTTGCTCCTGATTTTAGATGAGGAAAGTTTGACAGGTAGTCCATATGCATTGTTAACTCAATGCTGGAAGCAAGGCTGGACCAGTGATAATCTCAAAAAGAACAACCCAGTAACTATTCCAAATTTAATCCAGCATAAACTTTAGCATATAAAAGGAGTAGCTACTACTCATTGAGTACTACATGAATGCAATCAATAGCTTCAGCTTTGTAGAGATATGCTATGTGGCATAATAATACCCACCATCAATATTAGGTCTCAATGCAGGTCTCACAACTACTCATTGCAGCACCCCACCCCACAAGGGAAGGGAACAATTTTTGGTTGGCTCCATGACCACTTAGCTGTTGATATTTCACACATACACACTAACCCCTTTTATTCTGAGTTTCTACACTCATGTCATCACAAGTCTGACTGAAAAAAAATACCTTCTTAATTGTAAAAAAACTTCTGTAAATCCTTTGCCTTCACATAATGCACATCACTACCTAAAACAAAATATCATGCATAAAACGCATTAAATAGACCGAGAACCTGATAAATCTCAAATGTTTTTGTCAACGGCATCATCACAACCAGCATCTTTAATCATATAAATTATGAATAAAAGCTTGCAACATTTTCCATGACATTTAAGTTATATGTGAAAACATTTTTACAGCGTCAAAGTGTGAAAGCTCAGTTTGGAAGACAATTTAGTTTTCAATACTCAATGGATGTAACAGAGACTTACTGTTAAAGAATAAGCTCACTCTGATTGGCAGCTGCATTCTACAAAAAAACCCCTAATGTAAGATAATTAGTCTATTAATTCTGAAAAGCCTTAACTAAGAGATACTTAATAATGAATAATAACTTAGTAACAGCAGAAGTTTTCTTATCTATTTTTAAGACTTCAACACATACAAAGGGTATTCAGTTTTACATGTTAGACCTGTATTTCAGCCAGTCATCCACACTTTCCTTTTTAATATAAAATATTGAATCAAACTGGATAACCTCTCTTCATTTTATATTCCTACAGAAAAAAAACCCACCACAATATCAAGTACTGTTATTATATTAACACTCTTAAAAAGTCCTATCATAGCCAGAAAAAATTAATAGACCCTCTCCTGGAGAAGGAGAAGAAAAAGAAAACACAAAACACACACTAAACGTGGCTGAAAATAGCCTACAAGGATTAACCCCATTTCTCTTCAACACTATCATGAAAGCTTCTGAAGTCAGATTTTCTAAGTGTATTTTCCAGATCACTTTAAGTGCCTTTTACATCATGAAGTACACAGGTTAACAGAGAATCCTACAACCAAGTTGGAAAAACCTTTAAGACAATCAAATGCAATCACGGGTCATCAAGTTCAATGTTATTCCTATTAAAAGTTTTAAATCAGCCACTTGGATGAGTATAACTCCTAGGCTGGCAAATAATTACATCCTGAATGATAGTTAAATCATCATGACGGTATTTTTTAATATCATTCCACTACACAAATAACATTGATAACATTAAACCTCACTTTTATAAATCAACAATATCTTTAAAGTTTGTTTCTATTAAATAACATAATTTTACTTCCACTTTCTGTAGTTATAAGAATTGTGGAAAGAATAACATATGCAATTAAGTTAATTGTATATACTATACTTATGCTAGCTTTTTCTTTTTCCTCTCTCTTTAGATATGTGAGAAACAACCTTCAATCCAGAATTATAGCTGAGGAAAGACAAAGGAACTTCTGAGATTATCTGAAAGTTCTGCAAGAAAACACAGACACAGAGAGACACACACAGAGCAAGACTTAAAAAAATATATGGTTAATTCAAGTAGTGACTTAAACATTACAACCTGGTATAACAGAGTTCAGAGACAGTGAACTTTCCCCCACAGATCTTGTAAAGAGTATGTAACATTTTGCACAAACTTTGGTTTCTAATTTTTATTTTATAGTACCTTATCCATCAGATCAAGAGAAAGCTATTACTGTACTTAAATAGTCCATAGATTTTTATACCAGATAATTAAAAAAAAAAAAAGGAGGTTATTTTTCTGTTGAGCTATTTAGAAAGGACTTCAGTATAGCATTATAAGGAAGGCTTAATGGAACCCTATCAATATTTCAACTTTTTTTCTCTGACTTGACAATAGAGCAGCACTCAACATTCCACAAGCACTGTAAGCAGCCACAAAATCAAAATATTAGAAGTTCCATTAGTCATTTTGGCTACAGGCCTGCCATGGACAATTATTTAATTTATAAACAGCTGCCCCTTGCAAAAATAAAAATCCCTGAGACACTGTTTCCCAGGAAAAGATCCAACTTCCGTGCTGAAATGCTTGTCGTTGGCGAGCACTCAATTTAGTAAGATATTCAGTACTCATGACCTTTGTACACTAGTGCGGTGATGATTTCACTTTTGCTTCCAGGTCACTACTAAAAATATCAGCTGGGGTTAAAAGTGATCCCTAGAGAACTCTAATGGAAAAGAAAACTCATGAGCAACTGTTATCCTATTTGTGTTTGGGATGGCATTTGCTATCCCCATTGATTTGGAACTCTATTTACTCTCTAGAGACATCATCTTCACCAAGGGCTGCGCCAGGGGAAACAAACCAATAGTGTAACAAAAATCTAAGGACTTAAAGAACACTGAAGATATCCCTTTCATTTAAATTGTGTTTGCAAGCAGAATTCTCTGGTTCTGCAACCTGGATTATAACCTTTTTTCCAACAGTTGTGGTCTTATTTTTGTCACAGCTATACCAAATGCAGAGTAAACAACAAACAAACAAGAAAACCCCCAAGCACACCTACTACAGCGCTTTTATGGAGAATGAGAAATTACATTATTTCCAATAATTACCTCTCACACTCAGGCCAGTGAAACAAAGACCTATTTCCTCATGGAAGCAGTAGGAAATTCAACTGCCGGAATTAAAGAATTGCTTGCAAGCTGCTCAAACCTCTCCTTCTAAACACAGGATGAGGTTGGCCCTGCTCCCATATGGCATCTATCAGGGTAAGTCATGTAATGATCAGGTGTAAAATTAAAGTCAAGCCTACTCCTTCAAAAACTTTTGCCTTGATAGAAATTACATCATTAACTGATAGGATGAGAGGAATAAAATTGGAAAGTATAAACCTTTTTCATTGACATGGCAAGGCAGAGACGTTTAATCTTTGCCTCTGTCTTCAGTACTGATGACAAAGGGGGTCCCAGTGTTCTGAGCTGGAGGACCACGGCTGTGAGAATTATCAACTCCTGGTTGACCCTGAACTTGTGCAGGAATCTTCAACGCCATTGCAAAGGACTTGGGTGCAGCACTAGAAGGTATACTAAGTTTGCCCACAACACTAAATTGGGAGGAGCTGTTCACTCCCGCAAAGGCAGAAAGGCCCTGCAGAGAGACCTTGATAAAATAGAAGGATGGGAAATCACCAGCCATATGAAGTTTACCAAGGGGAAGTGCTGGATTCTGCACCTGGGATGGGGCAACCCCTGGATGTACATACAGGCTGGGAAGAAGAGGCTTGAAAGCAGTGCTGCAGAGAGGAACTGGGGGTCCTGAATGACACCAAGTGGAATATGAGCCAGCAGTGTGCCCCGGCAGCCAGGAGGGCTGTGTCCTAGGGTGCATCAAGCAGATCATTGCCTCGCAGTTGAAGGAGATAATCATCCTGCTCTACTCTGCACTGGTGCAGCCTGATCTTGAGTACTGGGTGCAATTTTGAGTGCTGCAGTATTAGAAAGTATACAAAGGAGGGCTACAAAGATGGTGATGAGCCTGTGGGAAGCCATACAAGGAGCTGAGGTCATCTGGCTTGTTCAGGCTGAAGAAGAGGAGACTGAGGGGAGACCTCATAGCAGTCTACAACTTCCTCATGAGAGGAACTGAAGGGGCAGGCACTAATCTCTTCTCTCTGGTGACCAGTGACACAACCTGAGGGAATGGCATGAAGCTGTGGCAGGAGAGGTTCAGATTAGCTATTAGGTAAAGGTTCTTCACCCTAACTCTGGTTAGGCACCAGAATAAGCTCCCCAGGGAAGTGGTCACAGCCTGCCAGAGCTCAAGTAGTGTTTGGACAACACTCTCAGGCACATGGTGTGATTCTTGGGGCAAGGCCAAGAAGGTGGACTTCAGTGATCCTTTTGGGTCCCTTCCAACTCAGGATATTCTATGATTCTATGTATCTACAAACTGCAAAAAAGGTATTACAAATTGAGAAAAAGTGACATTTTACACAAGCAGATAGGACAAAGGGGAATGGTTTTAAACTAAATGCTAAGACATTCAAACTAGATGTTAGGAAGAAATTCTTTACTCAGCAGATAGGGAGACACTTGAACAGGTTGCCCAGAAATGTTGTGGATATCCCATCCCTGGCAATGTTCAAAGCCAGGTGGGATGGGTTTGAGCAATCTGGTCTAGTGGAAGGTGTCCCAATCCACAGTAGGGGGTTGGAATGATTTTATGTTTAAGATCCCTTTTAACCCAAACCATTCTATGATTCTATGATAGTTAAGGTCCATTATATGGAACCATGATTAGTTAATCTATTTTGGGATTTAAGGGGAAAATAAAGACATTTATCTAATGAAATCTCTAAGCAGGCCTGTTATATCTTATGCACACAGAACTAGAAAAAAATGAAGGCTTCTGTTACACTTGGGCTATGTATTGGCCTCAATAGCTCTCAGTCTTTTAGGCCCCTATACAACATGGATTGCCATGTACACACATTAAGAACTGTTAATATTCCCACTCAACACCAACCACATTACCTACTTTGGAGGCATTATGATTCAGCTAATTCTTGAAAATAGCAGATTTCACATCCTTACCTTTTACTCCTTCATCCAATTTTCTTGATTATCTAATACAGGCTACAAATCTAGCCTTTCCATATAACTGATTGAGAACTGCTTTAAGGCTTCATTTTCTTATGGTCTCCATAAGGAAATCACTTTTAATAAAATATATTTTCATTTATACATTTTGAAAAGCATCAAAATGGAAAGGAAATATCCATATTTTTTTCCTACAGAAACTGTATTCAAGTTAAATACAAGATGTTGCTTTTAGCACCACATAAGTAAGGCAAGACTCATACCAAATCTAAAATGCTAAAGAATACTGTTCATTGTACAAAACACGAGACTCCCTCATGATCACACTGACAAACAAAATTATACACCTTCCTGACATTATGCATGTTAGTGAGATGTACTTTAGACATTTTGAAGTGTCTACTGTTATTTGTAAATAACAGCCAATACTTTTGATCTTTACTGACAAAAGTGGGAGAAATACCATTTTAAAGTAAGGAACAGTTCAAACAAGCAGAGTGCATTTATTTTTTGCCACGGGGATCTACTTACCATTAAAAGCACAGTTAAGAAAAGTAAATAGCTTTAAATATTGATTACATTCTACAGCTTTATGCAATACCTCTTATAAAGTATATTTCTATGAATATCTGGTCTTACATAAAATAAAGTCTAATTTTAACAGAATTAAATTGGTGCCTGGCTAATCAATAACAGTTACATGCAAATAAAGCAAAATATTTTTATCCTTAATTCAACATGGGAATTAGAAAGCTTCAGAAGGCTGCTGACTAGTCTGGAAGATCTTCAAAGCTGTTGTAAACATATCTGCCAGAAAACATTAGAAAACCAACAAAACATTCTATTTTCTCCCCCAAACCCAACAACTTATTAAATCTCTGGGAGGCTGCATGTCCTCATCAAAGGAGCCTATTCCCCAGGCCTCGTTCTTGGAATTCTTCAGAAAATGCTTTCTCACAGCAGCCTCAAGAGACTGGCACTGGTAAAATTGAGTTGATTTAGCAACAACATAATGAGGTTACAGAAAAGGAAGACAGTGCAATATTGCCTTTTAATAGAGAAAGATAGAGCTTAAATGCACCAAGCATAAAATGAATAGGCATCAAGGGTTTTGATCTAGGTTATCATATTCATTTGTTAGCCAAACAAAAGAAGAGACAGCTGGAGTGAACAGCCCAGGAAGACATAAAACTCAAGATGCTGGGGCCTACTTTAGTTTGTATATCCAAGTGGCTCCATTCCTTATTCACCTTAGGAGATGAAGAGTCTGACAGCACACAGCTCCTTAATGAGAAAGATGAATTGTGAAATGTCTTTATTCACATTCTGTATTTTACCACGGTGGGTCAGGTTAGAAGTCAACAAGTTAGAAGTGGGGTCCTATGACCTAATTCTGATTGTAACTGATGCAACAATAAAGGTGGTCAGGTAAGATAAAAGACATACCTAGATGTGTTATTTTGTGCACTTAACTAAAAAGTCAACAGGAATATCAACACAAAGTTATGCTTTTCCTCAGCTTTCTGCATACATCTTTGCAGAGTAATATATAAAACCTGTATGAGGTCTGTTTCTGGTAAATAGGATAATGCATTGTACAGAGCAACTCAGAGTCTGAAGGAGCTACTCAGTCAGTAGAGTAGTAAAAACAAAATATTCCTCAGACGTGTGTGCAAATCTGTCCGGAATTTAGTTCTATAAGAGAACTGGACAACAAATCAAGCAACCTGCAAATTACTTCAATTTGTATTTCAATTCCAGAAACTGATCCAAAATTAGGAATCGCTGGTTAATTACATATACATCATAGGCATTGTGCTGCTTCAGGTCTTGCCCCGAACAGTGCATAGGCATTTACCTACTTACAAAGAAAGGAGTCGCTTATTTTGGTCACTGTATTTTCAGTCATAAACAATGCTGCTCCATATATTTCCAGTCAGATCTGAAAAAAATAATTTCTGGCCATCCTCCCTCTCCCTCTACCCTGTCCCCAGATTTCATTTACACAGACAGACCTAGTTGTGGTTTATAACAGATGCCGAGCTCTTGGTCCTGTGGTTCCAATTCAAAAGAACCATGCAAGTAGGTTGATTATATTCAGCTGAAAAACTGATGCCTGCAAAACTTCAGCAGAGAACTGCTGGTAGGCAGAAGGTACTCAGGACAATGGCTTGGCTAAAGCTTATACTTCCATGGGAAAAGTGCTGCAGTGAAACTCATTAAAAAACTGAACTCGTGCCAGAAGAGATTTTTGGAGGGATAATATTCAGCTATGAATTATACCTGAGTGTACTGAAGAATACAACTAGTATTCTCAAAAAAAATCCAAGTATTTTTTTGGGTAAAATTAGTAGATACTTTACAGATGGACTGGTGCAATGAAAGATACGGCAGCAAAAATAAAAATATTATAAACTTTGAAGATAAATGAGTTAAAAAAAAAAAAAATAAAGTTTAATATTTTTTGGAGCTAAACAGGAAAAACGCTCTGTGAACATTTTCACATTTTGCAAAATTAAAAAGAGAGATCAAAGCAAACAGTAATTGACAGTTTTGCACAGATGAAAAATATACCAGACGTTTAAAGCATCTAGAGTATAACAAGTATTTGTTGTAGTTAAATAAAAGTGCATACACACTCGCTGCTTCCAGTTTCATCCCTGCGGTCATACTCTGGCAATAGAATTACTAAGATATGGCTCAATCTAATTACAACCACTGACAACTCCAGGTGATAGCAGCGCTATTGAATATTGCAGAAGGGAGAATATTATTTCTAACATCTACCCTCTTATCTTCCTTGCAGTGTTATGTCATTGTCCCTATCACAGCTTGCAGGAAACCGTAGCAATGCTATGTGTATCTTTCAAAAAGGATTCAACACCAGACATTAATTACAAAATACACCAATACAAAATAAATTGATGTCTAAATATTTCTATAGTTACGCAGCCAACAATTTTAAGTTTCATTAGCTCTCAACTAACTCCATCCATTTTTATGGCAGACATGTGCCCTAGACTTCTTTTCTTTTAATTTTCTCTGGTTTCAATACCAAAAAAACAAAAAATAGTGTTTGAGCTCTTTCAAAAACATTGGAGAAAATGTATTTGCTAATGCTAAAAAGAATTCTGTCACTTTCACTGAATAGCCCACATGTTCACTCCTCTGAGTTTGTAGGTTCTTCTGCACTCAATCACAAGAGAGCTGATTAAATGTAACAGGATGTGCTATACAGGATCTGCAAGTAGGGCTGCAGAAGCCATTTATGTTCTGGCATTTCTGAACTGAGTAACAGTGTACAGTCTACAAAAAACAATAATGACATCTGAAAGAAATTCCAGCAGTAACTGAGTAAGAGTTAACATACTTTATATTATATTAAGTAACCATACCAAAAAAAATCAGCTATTTAAAAATTATGTTCATAGCAATTTCCCTGTCATCTTCTATAATCTTTTAAGAGCTGTTTCTGAGTTAAGCCCAAGAAGGGGGGCAGAACCTAGAGCCATGGTTTGGGGGGAGGGGGGGGGTGTTGCTATGCTGTACCACTCACCTCATCACTGGGGGACGTGGCCTTGGGGGAAAGGAAAAGGTGAACGCACACCTGAAGTGTACCATTTTGTTCTACTTCTTCCTTAGCAAAGCCACCTACCAGTGCTGCAGCCCACCCCTCTCTTGCTGCAGCCCATCCCTTCCTGTCCCTTGGGACAACACAACTCCAGGTGGCAAACACAGTAAAGCCAAGTGGAGCCGAGGCAGGTTGAGTGGAGCAGAATGTGAGCAGGGCACAACTAAGCCCAGCCAAACACTGCCAACCACAACCAAGCCCAGCTAAGCCCAGCCAAACACTGCCAACCACAGCACAGCCCAGCTAAGCCAAGCCAAACACCGCCAACCACAGCCCAGCCCAGCCCAGCCAAGTCTATCCTAACACTGCCAACCACAGCCCAGCCCAGCTAAGCCCAGCCAAAAACTGCCAACCAAAGCCAAGCCCAGCTACCCGAGAGCAGCGGTACTTTTGGAAGAGTTTGTCTGTATGAGGAATCGGACTTTTTAATTGCCTCAAAACATTGCTACGATAATGAGCTTTGCAAAGAAGCCAGGAGAGTGAAGATAAAGGCTGAAGGGGGGAAGCCATAGCTCACAAAACATGAGCTTTGTGAAGGCCAGAGGGGGGAACTACTCTAAGTGTGTGATGCTTCTCTAGGTGTGTAATGTCTACCTAGAGACCAGCAGTGACCCTCTAGATGAGTGATGCCTCCCTAGGTGTGTGATGCCTAAGGATCAGCAGCAACATTCTGGGTGTGTGATGCTTCTCCTACGAGTCAGGCTGTGTCAAAAGGGGCCCTTTGTGCACACACCCACCATTACCCTGGAGAATGCCCCACTCTTAGCAGGGGTGTCTCCAAACCAGGCCCCCCATGCCCAAACCTAAAATGACTTTGCAAAAACCAGCACCTCCAGCTCTCTGCAAAAATATCGTGACTGTGCAAAAACAGCCCCACACACAGGGCGGGGGGGCACCAGGAGGGTATAAACCCACTGAATTTTATATTTTGTGGGCTTCTCTCCCCCTACAAACCCCAAAAGACCGAGACACCAGCAAAAACAACAACCAAGTTCACCGGAGACATCTATTCTTTTCTCTCTTTCTTTTTCTCTTTTCCCATACACATCTCCTTGAGTGTTCTTTCTTTCTTTCTTCCTTTCCTCCTTCCTCTCTTTTCCCTTGCACATTTTCTTGGGTGATATATTTATGCTTTTACATTGCTGTATTACAACCAAAACCTGTTTTCCTTTGCAATAACATTTATGCTGCCAATTTACTATAGATAATAACAACCAAAATGGCTACATACCTGTTTTCCTTTGCAACCAAACTGTTCTAGAATAAGATAGAGCTATATAGATATAGGTATA
>VXBX01005696.1:681306-765347 GCA_013400415.1 Scytalopus superciliaris
TAAGCCAAGCCAAACACCGCCAACCACAGCCCAGCCCAGCCCAGCCAAGCCGATCCTAACACTGCCAACCACAGCCCAGCCCAGCTAAGCCCAGCCAAAAACTGCCAACCAAAGCCAAGCCCAGCTACCCGAGAGCAGCGGTACTTTTGGAAGAGTTTGTCTGTATGAGGAATCGGACTTTTTAATTGCCTCAAAACATTGCTACGATAATGAGCTTTGCAAAGAAGCCAGGAGAGTGAAGATAAAGGCTGAAGGGGGGAAGCCATAGCTCACAAAACATGAGCTTTGTGAAGGCCAGAGGGGGGAACTACTCTAAGTGTGTGATGCTTCTCTAGGTGTGTAATGTCTACCTAGAGACCAGCAGTGACCCTCTAGATGAGTGATGCCTCCCTAGGTGTGTGATGCCTAAGGATCAGCAGCAACATTCTGGGTGTGTGATGCTTCTCCTACGAGTCAGGCTGTGTCAAAAGGGGCCCTTTGTGCACACACCCACCATTACCCTGGAGAATGCCCCACTCTTAGCAGGGGTGTCTCCAAACCAGGCCCCCCATGCCCAAACCTAAAATGACTTTGCAAAAACCAGCACCTCCAGCTCTCTGCAAAAAACATCGTGACTGTGCAAAAACAGCCCCACACACAGGGCGGGGGGGCACCAGGAGGGTATAAACCCACTGAATTTTATATTTTGTGGGCTTCTCTCCCCCTACAAACCCCAAAAGACCGAGACACCAGCAAAAACAACAACCAAGTTCACCGGAGACATCTATTCTTTTCTCTCTTTCTTTTTCTCTTTTCCCATACACATCTCCTTGAGTGTTCTTTCTTTCTTTCTTCCTTTCCTCCTTCCTCTCTTTTCCCTTGCACATTTTCTTGGGTGATATATTTATGCTTTTACATTGCTGTATTACAACCAAAACCTGTTTTCCTTTGCAATAACATTTATGCTGCCAATTTACTATAGATAATAACAACCAAAATGGCTACATACCTGTTTTCCTTTGCAACCAAACTGTTCTAGAATAAGATAGAGCTATATAGATATAGGTATAGATACAGATATATGTATGTGAAAACACTGATCATCTAGTATTGATATACTTTAATTCACACAAAGGGATTTATTAGCAAAAACCTGAAGCTACTCCTGCCTGGCAGGGCAGGTCATAACAGTCCATCATTGTTTTTCCCTGTCTTGAGGAAGGGGAATGCTGGCTGTAGAGAGTGTCCACTGTCTTTGTCTTGGGAGGCCAGATGGTGCCAGCTGCAGAAATGCCTGGCATCTTGTCTTTGGCTATCTCAACCCATAGTCTCTGCCTTTGTCCCTCTCTCACTAGAAGAGGCAAGGGAAAAGGGAGTGGTTTGCTTGGAGTTTAATTCCCAGCTGGTTTTCAACCGCTACAAACCCACAAACTTCTTGGTTTCAAATCAACACGTTTCCCTTTACCTTGCATGTTGCGTGTTAAGCTAAAATAATTATTTTTTTTTTAAAGTTGTCTTCAACAGATAAATCAGGAAGGATCTTCTCTGGCCTCTGGTACCCAAAACTACAGAAAATATGTTGGTCAATATTACTTGGAGAAATACAAAAGACTGCACATGTGTTCACATGGTGCTTTTAAGGGTGTGATAGAAACAAATTCCTGTGTGATAGAAACAAAGTAATTCCTGCAGATGGCCTAGTTTTTACAATAGTTCCATAAGGATTCACAGCCTTGCAGGCTTTATCTCAGCAACCAAAACTGTGCTAGAGGCTTCAGCTCTTTCAGAAGGAAACCATGGACCAACCTCTCAGAAGAACTTTGTGGCATGACAGAAATTCAGCATCTGCAGGGTTTGTTCTTTCTGTGGGCTTTCAAACTGAGGATCAGGCAGTCTTCTAATTTGCTTAACTTACTAGCTTTCTTCCACTTTCAATGAGGACAAATGAGTTTGCTGCTAAACTCTGTGATAAGCTAATCCATAATCAACAAAATTTTCATACTGCATTTCATATGAGGGTCTAATGCCTCAACATGTGAGTCAAATAATCCCTGCTTTTAAGAATCCCCAAGTACTTATCTACAAAAGTGACACTAATGGCTTCAAAGCTCTTTGTGCAGACTTTTAATATGTATTTATATGGTCATATGCATTTCAAAATGCCTCTAAATACTGTTATGATAATGAACACGTAATAAAAGTACCCAAAATGTATGTAGAGCTGAGAACAGGAACCACCATGATTTATATGGCAATGCAAGAAAAACTTCTCAAGTGCATGAAGAGTAAATAAATCGATTCAAATCTGTTCTAGGAGAACAAAAGCAGTAAATCATATTGAAACCCTCTTAATATTTTGAACAAACACAAAAACTGAACATATATTACCCACTACTTATGTGCAGATATGTGAAGATAAGAGTTCAAGGATCAGAAAAACTTTCTTGCATATCACTAGCTGGACAGACAATCTCTGGTGAATGGAGAAATGTCACAGTCCTCCTGTACAAAAAACTGATTCAAAGCCTACATCCACTGAGAAGTATTTACCAGCAAAAATAAAGGTCACCGTGAATTTAGTTGTGTGCTCACTGAAGCAAGGATTAAACCCTCGCTTACCCTATTCTGTTCTTTTCTGTATATAGGAAGGCTTAACTCATTGTTTGAAAACCAACCAGAATCTCAGTAGATAGCACTAGTGAAATACTACAGCTCTACTCCCACATATAATATGACATATAATATGAAACAAAAACTGTTTAAGGCATGTATACTCAAAACTGTCAATTTTGCCTTTAGAAATTTTGGTTATAGTTATCATAATAGATGATGTTTGAATTCAGTTCTGATTGGAATTAGTAACCTTCAGGCCTACATACACAATAAGTGATTTATCATTAGGTAATTTAGAATCTAAGTGCTGTATGGCAGGAAGGCAATTTGCAATGTCCTTCATAAAATATTTAGAGGTATGACCTGTTAAGGATGACTAGAGCATACACTTAGCAACATGGTTCACATTTGGAAAAAAAAAAACCAAACAAAACAAAAATAGAGAACTGCTTGGGATTTTTTTTCTCTCCATCTCCCCATGACTGTTATTTATTACTTGTGCTTTTTAATTGCATTAAAAGCTAAATCAGCAATTTTAGAAATGGACAATTACTGGTAAATGCAGAGCTTAATTCACCCTGCACCAAGATCAAATTAATCAGCTTAATTCTAAGTATGACTTTCCAAACTGAAGGGAAACTAGCTGCATCACTTTCAAAAGCCTCTATTCCCACCTTTTCATTCTGCCTCTCTGCTGAGGGCATCTTACCCCACTGCAAAGACTGAAGCACTAAACCAGTCCAGCCCCAAACGTGATGCTTACTGTTGAGTGAAGCTTCCCTGTCTGCCCCAGCAAAACCACTATTAGACAGTGAAGCAGCCATAGCAATGCAAACATGCCCCTGTTTGTTTAGTGTTCTGAGATTTTCATCTCCAGCAGTCACTTTTACCCTCCCAAAGATTTCATCATCCCTGTCGCCCTTGTGAGGAATTGAAAAAGTGGGTTTATTACAAGCAGGTGAAAGATGGACAGACAAGACACCTGGGAGCCAGTTTGTGTTGGGCTGCCCACAGGCTATTTTGTGTATAGGCTACCAAGAGGTCATTTTGTATGTGGGGAGTTTATGGGGTGCTGGGTTTTAAAACAGGCGAGACCGAAAGCACGTAAGGCAAAGGGTCCTTTGTCGAGGGACCTTGGCGGCCAGGATAAGATTTCACAGTTCTACCTTCTAAGGAGTAACGTGGGTGGGGTCTGGGAGGATTTTCTTCCAAGAAAGGGCACACTCCCCAGAGAGGAAGGGTCTTCCCTGGGCCTGCAGCAGCCAATCAAATCCAATTATCTATGAATTTTCACCTTTTGAGGAAAGGAAGTGAAGCCCAACCTGGGAGGGGTTGGCTTCCAAGAGGGGGTGGTGACACAAATGTCAAAAACCATAAAAGGTGTGATCACCAACCGTCGGGTGTGCTCAGACCCTCCCCACAGGCTGAGGCACCCAGCACGTGCTGTTAGAATTCTTTGCTTCACAGTTTTTGGCCATCTCCAAAATTTCTATAAAGAGATATTTCTCACACCCTGAGACACATTCCTGTTTCTATTGACTGTGAATCAGTTGATGGCATAGACTGAAAAATACTTATGTGTGTGCCAGATTTGTCATCATTTAAGCACAACTTCTACAGTATCAGAGCTTTCAAAGAGGTGAAAGAAGCTAAATATAAGGCCTATAGTACTAAAGATAATGTTAAAATGTAAAAAAAAAAAAAAAAGTGTCATACAGAGGGAAGCTATTCCAGCAAAATCTGAGTAGAGACAGAAACAATAAGATCTCTTATTAGAAAATGGCTGTATTCTTCTGGAATACTTAAGACTACTCAATCAACATTGTGGACTATTGAGACAAATTCCAACTATTTTTTTTACCAAAAAAAAAAAAAAAGAATATTTACATGCTCCAGTAAGTGATGAGCTTTCACAGGCTGAGCTCTGTTCAGTTGCTGAGAATTTCTGCAAAACAAAATTGAAGTGCCAGGTACTGGTTTTATTTGCAGTCCAATGCCACCATTGCTCTGCTCAGTGAAGTGCACACTGAAGTCTTAACAGCAACAGTACTTTGGTTGTGCAGTCAGAAAAGTCAGACTGCACTACTCATGTGCAGTCAGAAAAGGACTGGGAAAAGGAATTCAAAGCCTGAGGAAATCTCAGCACACAGCAGTCCTCAGATATTAGGAGGGAGGATGAATACATTAGGAGAAAACACAAGCACACATGAAGCCCATGCTGAGTTCTTCAAGAAAACATTTCTTATTAATAATGAATTTCCAGGTTTAATGTGTTCCAGGAGTATTGTTTTTATTATTGCTGAGGTGACGGGAGGAGGAAGAGTATGCCCAAATGAGTATTCAGAAAGGAGAAATGCCTGGATGAAATCTGAAAGACTGGATAGATCCTTTTATTCTAATTCCTCTCCAACATCTCCATTTTTTCCTGGAAAGGAGATATATTCTGGATGGCTTTTAAAATCAACTATGCATGCATTTTTCAAGTTCTCCTGTTTGGATGAGAGGTCAGGGCCCATGCTTTTAAGAAAGATGACTGGGGATGGGACTTGGCATTCTGCCAGACTGTCTTTAAAGTTTGTTCTTACTCTTGTAGACGTTAACGTCACCCCTGAGGAGACTGTTCCTTTGCTTTGAATTATAGCAGCTATTATGTAATTCTTTCTCTTCTCGCATTTTCCTATCACTTAGAGTGAAGCAATTGTTTTCAGATTTCTTAGGACCTGCACAAATGACTACACTTGCCGTCCTATATCATTCCTTTATGTACTTAAATTTAAAGCAGGAACGGAGTCCTGCCTGATAGCCGGGAAGGAACACTTTGTATGCTAAGCACACTTCTGACTAAAGCGAGATACATCTATTTCACATACAGTTTTAGTGCTCAGAACTAAATCACTGATACTTCCTACTTCACTGGTACATTGTTTTTGCAAGAAATTGGATAAGATATTACATGATTAAGATGTGTAATGAGGTATTATAAATTATTCCTATTATCATGTTAGAGGATACAGCACTTCAATATTTCATTAAACATCATCTAGACTGGAATGAGAAATTTAAAATGGATGCATTTATTTGAATGATTCTTATAATTTCAAATGTGCCATGTAAGGCAGTACTACGATAATTAAATTGAGGCCCATGTGAATATCACTGTCTGGTTATACCCTCTGAGAAGGAAGGAAAATCTGCAGAACTGGAGCACTGGCTTCAAAATATTATGAAGCAGTGGAGAAATATGGAAGCTTGCCCACATGTTTGCAAGAAATAGCCATGCTCTGTCACATCCAGCAAACAACATTATCATAGCATCCCTCATTTCAAAATTCACTCTCTCCATGCAGGAAGCTGTGATAATCATCCATATCATAAAACAAAAAAACAAGAAGCAAACAGCATCCCACACAACACCCTTCCTTGAGCTAGCTGCTAACACCCACAATGCAACCCTTCTGCATGACATGATCATCACCAATTGATTTCTCAAGCATTTAAACCAGATGGATATTTGACTACTAATGTTATTTTTTTAATATATTATGTTCGTACGCTGGATTGCTGATATTTACATAGCATTGGGATTTCTGAATGCCCAAAATCATTATTAGTTTTACAAATTCTGAAGAAAAGTTATAATCTTTGGCACTTCAGGAAGATAATTCAGTTTCTAACATCAATTCCCCTGTCTTAAGTGCAATATTTATCTCGATTCCTGCAATCAGAAACAAAAAAATTCTTCTAAATTCTAAGTACACACCTACTAATTGATTTTGGTTTATTTACTTAAGACTTTAGCATGGTCTTTATGAATATCAGTTATATATTTGGAAAACTTCCAGGGAAAGATGAAACATATTCAAAACCAAATTGAAGCATGCCATTTATTCTTAATAGTACTTCCCTGGATTAGCTACAGAGTAGGTATAGCACAATACAGCCAAAGCTCTTTGCATCTTCAGAATTCAAAAAATAAGCTTTGCTGTTCAGACAGGGTATAGCTCACTTTAATCGTAAATTCTGTCTGAAGAGTGCTCCCCTAAGGTTGAGTCTGTTTAATGCAATAGAGTACAGTGCAATGGTAAGCTTTACCAACATAGTTTAATTATGCCAAGCAAGTAGAAATATTCTGAAATTCATATTAATGCATTATTTTTTTGGTTTAAAGTCCTATGAAGTTGCATTAAGATGGGGCACACTTTATACAAATGCTGTATCAAAATAGCTGTCTACAAACTTTAAAAATCACAGGATCACAGAATCAACTCAGTTGGAAAAGACCTCTGAGATCATCAAGTCCAACTTAGGATGGAACACCACCGTGTCACCTAGACCATGGCACTGAGTGCCACATCCAGTCTTTCCTTAGACACCTCCAGGGGCAGTGACTCCACCACCTGCCTGGGCAGCCCATTCCAGTATCTAATCACACTTTCTGTGAACAACTTTTTCCTAATGTCCAGTGTAAACCTCCCCTGGTGCAGTTTGAGACTGTCCTCTTGTCCTGTTGCTGGTTGTCTGGGAGAAGAGACCAACCCTCACCTGGCTACACCCTCCTTTCAGGCAGTTGTAGGGAGCAATAAGGTCACCCCAAGCCTCCTCTTCTCCAGGCCAAACAACCTCAGCCTCTTCTCGTGTGCTCCAGACCCTTCTCTGGACCTGCTCCAGCACCTCAATGTCGTTCCTGAGTTGAGGGGCCCAGAACTGGACACAGCACTCAAGGTGTGGCCTCACCAGTGCCGAGTACAGGGGAACAATCACTTCCCTGGTCCTGCTGGCCACACAATCCCTGGCACAATCCAGAATTCCACTGGCATAAGCCAGGATTCCACTGGCATTCCTGGCCACCTGGGCACACACTGGCTCATGTTCAGCCACTGTTGACCAGCACTTCCAGATCCTTTTCCACTGGGCCGATTTCCAGCCACTCTGTCCCCAGCATGTAGGTCTGCATGGGGTTATTGTGGCCAAAGTGTAGGAGCCCAGCACCTGGTCAACAGTTGTTGAACCTCATGTCATTGGTCTCAGCCCATCAATCCAGCCCATCCAGGTCCCTCTGCAAGGCCTTCCTACCCTCCAACAGATTGAGATTCTGACCCAACTTAATGTCCTCCACTAATCTACTAATGGTAAACAGACTCAATCCCCTCATGCAGATCATCAAAAAAGATATTAAACAGGACTGGGCCCAACACTGATCCCTGGGGGACAACATTTCCTGTTCTGTAGGGCTGCCATAAAAGAGAATGTTGCTTCAAAAGGTGGAATGTAAATGAGATGCAGAGGCTACTGGGAAAAGCAGCAGCATTTGGAACAGGATGAGACTCAAGCAGCTCTGTGCAGAGACCCAGCCAGCCAGAAAAGCCATTAGGTAAGGAGGTGATGAGCATGTCTGGCCTTTCCCACTATGAAGGGATAATTTCAAAAGATGAAATTCACATCGTCCTAGCCACTAGACTGTGCAAATTCCGGAGTGTTACTTCCTTAGGTTAGGCCAAGACCCACAGCATGGTATACCTATTCTCAAAACACTTCTTATATATGCCATCAAGCCAAAGCAGACCTTGTTCCAGTCAGCACCTGTGGCACCCATCACAAGTGCTTCATTAAGAACTGTGTTTCCAGTATTCTGTCAGAAAATTCATTTTCTGCAATGGGGTGGGGGGAGGGGATTGGGGGAATTAAAGCACAAGAACAGATGCCACCTTACTTCTACCTGAGGCAACTAGTTACTGCCACATAATCCAAACATACTGTCCCAACTCCCTAAACTACAGCAGCAAAAATCATTCCAGTATTTATTTAGGTGCATATTTATATCCAGCCCTTGGTCATGTTAGCATTTTTTCCTTCCTACCAAACATAGATCTGAAACCAAGACAGTTATTTTCACTAAATCCTCCTCCAAACAGCATTTACCATGACTGCATGCATAACCACACTGCCACACGTCACGTGCTGTACCTCCAAGCTAATGAATGCTAATTCAGGCACTGCCTTGCCTAGCCGGGGGTACCCTATTATTGGCAGTTCAAATCAAGACCACAACACACCACCAGATGCAGACAGACATCTATTGCAAAAGTTAATGTGTGGTTTCAGTAACATTACTCATATCCCAAAGCATTAAGCACTGCAAAAGGCAAAGCAAAGACTCATCACAACCATAACATATCTGCCTGGATTTTACACTGCAGATGATTTACATCTCATTGATTTAGACCACAGATAAAGCCAACATGCAATTATCTACATCCATTGGCTAGAGTCTTATCATATTAATTGGTCTAATTTGGAGTCCTGAATCTCAATTCTCCAAGCTGGCTGATTTTAAAATATTTTAACAGCTCTATGACAATATCCTTTGTTACAAAAGTTAAAGCTTTCTATTCCTTGCACAGCATCACATGAATGGACATGCGATTTCTGCTTCATTCCAAATAGAGCAATAGTTATTATTCTGGCTTTTATTGTACATTGTTTCATGATTTCATGATCCTCTGTAACAAAGAAGTTCTCTTTCCCTTGTGGCTGCATTTTATTTATTTCAGAATCACAGAATATGCAAAGGAACTCACAGGAATCATCAAGTCCAGCCCTTAGCCCTGCACCCATCCCCAAGAGTCACACCATATGCCCAAGAGTATCACCCAAACACTTCTTGAGCTCTGTCTGGCTTGGTGCTATGACCACTGCCCTGGGGAGCCTCTTCAGTGCCAAACCACCCCCTGGGGTCAGAACCTTCTTCTAACATCCAACCTAAACCTCCCCTGACACAACTTCAGGCCATTCCCTCGGTCCTGTCACTGCTCACCACAGAGAAGAGATCAATGCCCGCCCCTCCTCTGCCCCTCATGAAAAAGTTGTAACTGCAGTCTGCTCTTCTCCAGCTGAATAGACCAAGTGCCCTCAGTCACTCCTCACACACTTCCCCCCAAGGCCCTTCACCATCTTCACTGTCCTCCTTTGGACACTCCAATAGTTTGATACCTTTCTTATATTTTGGCACCCAAACCTGCACACAATATTGCAGATGAGGCCACTCCAGTGCAGAGCGGAGTGGGACTATCCCCTGCCTTACCTGGCTGGCGATGCTGTCCCTGATGCCCCCCAGGACAGGGATGTCCCTCCTGGCTCCCAGGGCACTGCTGACTCATATCCAACTTGCCCTTGACCAGCACCCCCAGGTCCCTTTCCATGGCACTGCTTTCCAGCATCTCACTCCCCAGTCTGTCTGTACATCAGGTTGCCCCATCCAAGGTGCAGAATCCAGCACTTTCCCCTGTTGAACTTCACATGGTTGGTGATTTGCCAGCCCTCTGATCTGTCCAGGTCTCTCTGCAGGGCCTCCCTGCCTTCCAGGGAGTCAACAGCTCCTCCCAGTTTTGTGTCATCTGCAAACTTGCTCAGTATTCCTTCCAGTCCTGTGTCCAAGTCATTTATGAAGATGCTGAAGAGCACAGGGCCCAGAGGGAGCCCAGTGGAACCCCAACTAGTGACAGTGGCCAGCCTGATGTCCCCCCATTCACTGTTACCCTCTGTGCTGTTACCCATGAGCCAATTGCTCACCCACCTGATGTGTTTATCCAGCTGTGCTGGGCATTTTGTCCTGTGAGAGACAGTATCAAAAGCTTTGCTGAAATCCCTAAAGATTACATCAACTGGCTTCCCTTGACCAGCTCTGGGTGGGTTACCTTGTCATGAAAGGAAATCAGGTTTGATAAGCAGAACTTTCCTCTCATGAAGCCATGCTGGCTGTGACCAGGGACTGGGTTTTACTTGTAACTGATTTTTATTTAGTGCTTTCTTGCTGCCTTTAAACTATATGAGTCTTGGGGATAGTCCTGCACAAGGCGAAGGGTTGGACTCAGTGATCCTTCTGCATCCCTTCCAACTCAGCATATGCTGTGATACTGTGATACTCTCCATTGGCATGGTCATTAGCTGTTTTATTAGCTGTCTTATTCATTTCCTTTTTACATCACTATCTTATTTTCACTGCTCTTCATTTCCCCTTTTAAAGCAGTTCATGTTTGTTTCATTGCTGCTCCCATGGTTCCCTTTAATGTTGATGAAGTTTTACCCAGAGTAATTGGTTTGCTTTACTGGAATTGCGACTTTATGCACAACTAGCAGGACAACATCAAACAATTCCAATTTTTATTAATAACCCTAATGCTTCCCATATAAATGTATTGAGTTCATTAAGTCAGCAGATTCTTCAAGCTTTCAACAGCTCATTTTACAAGGTTTTAATAGCTTGCTAATGCTATATTCTGCTGGCACAAAATCACTGTCTTTAGCACATAGACGAATTATGATGTTATGGACATTTTTAAACTCTTAAGAGCAAGCCCAAAACTAAATTTATCTGTTACCAGTTAGGAAATAAAAGTTATTTTGAAGTCTTATTTCTACTACAAGATGTGACCAAGAAAGGACCAGAGATTTTTATGTGTTCCACTTACTTGTCATATTTTTTTTCCTATATTAACAGGAAATAATTTTTAGGTCCTTTTCTTCCTGCTTCAGGCATGTTTTTTGCCTGTATCTAATAGACAGGATAAAAGCAAAACTGGTTTCAACAATTTTTTGAGCTGTGCTATATTCTCATCAGGGATACATTTAAAGATTTAGAAGTCTAATTTCTAGACATTTTGGATCCTCTGGTTCTGAATCATCTATCTTTCAAGATTTTGTATGGCATCAAAAATACCGTTCATTATAAAAGCAACAATTTTGCTTCAGTAACTGAAGCTCAGTTATTTCTATTGGTATCCAAGTTTTCTTAAAAAAAATTTTTAAAATGCACCAGACTGAGTTGCAACACCTATTTGCAGGCATAATTAGTGCAGATTCCACAGAACCATGTCCATCAGATTGCAGTTTATGTGCTGGTAGGTAGCTGAGGCTACTGTTCAGGATGCAGCACCTACACTGCAGATAAATAACAAAGTTTGGTCTTGAGGGAATTAAATCCATCATTTAAGAACTCTGTATATTTGTAGTTTGTTTTTCAGCTGCTATGGTGATATTTTTTTCTGTCACAGAGCTATTTGAAATGCTTATATTATATTTTAAAGTCTTGAAAAACTTTTGCAGAAAAGGTACTACTACTTTAAAAACACTGCCTATAATATTAATATCAAGGATCTGAAGCCCTAAAAGGGACCTTAACCTCTGGCATTACTAATGGCAACACCAGTCAAGTATCTCATTAAAACATTTATTTATCCTAATGAATAATGTTGTTAATTAAAAAGGATATATTTTTTCACAGTCATCTCACTATTGAAAAACAGAGTACACCAGAAGAATTTTAAAAATGCTTCTTGCACAAACAAGTTATCCTAAGGAGACTCAACAAGACAAGACCAGATTTTCTGAACCAAAGATGCTGATATCCTCCATTCAAGTATGGGCAACACTACTCTTGTTGTGTGTGAACTGCTTTGAAAAACACAGGGAACTGAAATCCCTGCTAAATATTGTTAAACACACTGTGTTTATGTTCCATCAAATAGACTGTAGCTCCATCTGGAACCGAGATAAAAATTTAGGTTTTTCTAAATCTTCACATGCTGAAGCAAGCTCAGAAGCCCCTCTAAGACGGTAATTTTTCAACTTGCTTATTAAACAGGTCTACTTTTTGCTGTGAAAATCTAGTATAAGTCCCAAGCTTTTTAAAACAGAAGCTTTATGGCTGACACGTGTTGCATAAGGTTCAACCGATAACAGAACCAAACCTCAGTATCACTATTTAAAAGCACAGCTACATATGTTTCTCTCCTAAATGCTTTTGAATGAGACGCAGATACGGATAACTTCCTATCTGAGGTTACAGACAAAGGCTGACCAAGGGGCACACAGCATGTTGATATGAGGCCCAGAAGCACTGACAAGTTGTGACACCTGGGAGAGCAGAAGATTCCCCTTAACCCCAGCTGACAGTTTGCCCCCGTGAAAGTTCAGGTTTTGTCCTCACACATTTGTTTGCACACACTGAACCAGAGATGTGATTTTGTTGCTCATAGCCATATATGAAAGCAATATTCATCATGTGCTGGCAGCTCATGGCTGTGCAGCTATTGTCTACCTGAGAACTTCTCTGCAGATCACTACAATAGGCAACACTGAAGAACAGAGTAATTTTTTTTCTTGTACAAACTGCAATGCAGTTCTCTTAGCTTTCAATAGCTGATGAGAGTGCATGTCACAGCATGTGACATTATCTTGCTCCTTTGAGCAAGATAATGGAAAGCCTGTTGAAAGAAGGCTTTCTTCAGCCTCCTTCAGCAACCTTTGTACCAAACTCAACTCAGCTACTTGAACATTAGGCCCACGTAGACAGCTCAATGCTGTGGAGGTGTACAGAGCTATTTTAAAAATCTGTAATTTTATAATTTTCTTAAATTACAGGGGGAAAGTTGAGATTATTACTAAAGCACTTAAAAACTCTAAAGGTTAAATCTCTGAAAAAAAAGTTGCCAGTGCTCTTTTAAAGCCTATGATTTAAAGAGAAAATGATATCCTTTCAACAAACCCAATTAAGCAAAATGTACAGAACGATGCAATACTGCTATGTTCATCTTTGCACCTGATTTAGATTTCAATATTACTGCAAGATATTTTTTCTTTTCATTGCTCACATAGAACATAATTCTTACCTGTTTCAAACCCAAATGCAAGTGCATTTTAACCATTATTTTGTCACTTCTCATAATATCCACCACATCTCATTTCATAAAAACCTGGAACACCCTTCCAACCAACTCCAGCCTTTGGAAGAAAATGATGTAATTTGCAACAGGTTCATGAGAGGTTGCAGAACTGTGCAGGATAGGTGTCTTAATGCAAACACACACACATGAGAAATTAGGAGTAACAAGAGGTCTTCCTTGATCACGCCTTTCTGTTGAACACACCCCCCCATCATAACTGCAGACAGCTACAAAGACTGATCTTACCTTTGCCACTGTAAGCCCAAACAAAACATCCTGCTGAATCTACCAAGAGTATTAAAAGTAAGACACAGATTTTACCTTCTTTCTTAGAAAAGACCATAGTCTGACCTTCCACTCAGCATGGGTCATAAAACTTTCACGTAAATTCATTCCACCCTTCCTGGGTACCAAGGAAGCTGTACAGCAAGAAGCTGCAGGACCATCTTAAAAGCCAAAGGCAGTAGTCACTAAGGGGGACAGGGAGGCAAGGCTGGTTTTAAGTATGTGTTACTGCCACAAGCTCAGCTATTTCAGGTAGGAGGATTGAAAATATCTTATAAAACATGTTTTCTTCAATAGCTCCAGGCTGGAGAATATTAGCTTCACTGATTTTGCACTATGTAAAATAAAGTTATGGGCATTGCAAGGTATAAATTTAAAATAAATGTGCAGTTCCTCTCATTAAACATAATGTTTAAATAAGGAATTGTCTCATTATCTAACTTAAAATAGTTGGAGAACTTGCAGCTATGTTTTTAACTCAGAGGTACAAATGCCATCAAGTTAATCATAGATGTACTTTTTAAGTAGATTGCAGGATCTCACAAAAATCAGTATCACAGATTGTGTTTAGCCATCTCATTAAAACACTGTAATACGCAAAGTGCGGGCCAAGAAAGCACTCAAATTCTGCCTCAAAATATTTTCAAAGTTTGGCATATTTAGCATCCTGCAAAAAAGTGCAGGATCAAGGTGGATTCATGGCCTGAAGCCTGTGGACCATAAAGACATCAGAAAGCCTAAGAAAATACATTTAAAATCAGAAAGAATTTGGAGTCTATAAAACAAAAGTTTATGTTCCTCTCTTTGATCAGCAATTTTTGAATTGAATACATTTTTTATGCAACATACTGCTGTGACATCCAAGGGAATTAGTCTATAACAAGAGAAGAACACAGCAAAATGGTTGGAATGTCACATCATATCAAACTCCTGAGGAAATAAGTGATTTGGGTTTTTTCCTATGCTTCCACAGTTATCAAGCATTAAAAGAAAAATATTAATCACAGACAATGTTACATACTGTTTACCTCTCAGAATATTCAATAACAGAGAATGAATTAAATTACAAATTGGAAAATGATAGGGCAGAGCAAGGAAAAATCATGTTTAACACAAGGACAGAAGTTTTCTTTGGGAAGCATCTTTGAGTACAGGGTAGGCAGAACAAAACATATATGAAATTCAAATACAGACCCAAAAGTAGTTCTGAGTACTGTTCAAGGAACAGCTCTCAGCAAACAGTGCATGGAGCTACATAACATTCAAGGGAAGGTATTCTGAAAGTGAAACACACTTTCAAACCACTCAAATCATAAGCAAATAGTTTCATTAACCCACAGCTGTTTGACATCAGACCTAGAAATGGAGACAGGCAGTCTGAAGAAGTTTCAACCTTACTTTTAGGTTAGCATTTATCAAATAACTAATACACAAGGACCTCAGTTTAATAATATGTAGTCCGACACATTGTTTGAGAGGACTACTCATGCTCAAGACTTTAAATATGTATTACAATATTGTGCAAATTATTTCGTTAACAGCAAACTTTCCTATAATGAAATAAGTATGCATGTATAGCTTTGTAATATTCACAGCATAAAATCCAAAGTCTTTCTAACCACAGTAGAATTAGAGTTAATAAATACCAAGATGACTCTGATTAATTTAAAATTCAGTTAAATCAATTAGATCATCTGAAAGAAAAGACAATGGATTCTGTTTAACAAATGTTATTAATCTCATGAGAATTTCTTAATTTACATTTGAAGTTTGCTGCTTTTATTTCAGACTTGCAAAGAGGTCTTACATGCTTAGAAGCTTATCTAACGTTTCTAGTTATGCTAGCAATTAGAAGATATTTTCTCTAGCACAGCAAAAACTTGCCTCATTTTCACTTTTAAAGTTAGTGTTATTAGAATTAATGAATTATGAATTCTGTTAAATACAGAGGAAGCATATCCAACACAAAATCAGAGTCTAAGTTAAATTCAAGAAAACCTTTTCTGTAGGTAATTATCGATCTTTTTGAAATTACTACTTCCATTTTAGGATTTCAAAAACATGCCTGTATGTGGTTATATAGATGCATGAAAGGGGGAAATGCATAGAAGGGAGGAAAATTAAACACTTTAATTTTTAAGGAAGTAAAAACAGTGAGTGTAATAATATGAACCATTGGTACTAACAAAATTGCAAAAGTAATTTACAGTTAACTCATTTCACTCAACCCAAAGACTCACATACCTACTTGAGCTTAATTTTCTATTTTTCCTACTTTTGTTAAAGATATAATTACATCACTTATAAATAAGTCTATCATAAGCAAAGATGCTCACTTAACATAATACCATCCCTGTAGCTCAAGACCCTCAATGAAGAATTATTCTGAGCCTATCGGGTAAAAAATGTAATGTGTTTGCAACAAACAATCCAACAATTCTGTTGGCATACATACAGTGATGAATCATGTCACAGGATCTGGATTCTTGTGGTAAAAGGAAAAATAACTTTCACCATCTTTAAGATTGTATACATTTATCAGCATCAGCTCAACATGAATACCATCCAATCTGGCTGAAGCACAACTGAGAACACTGAAACTTGACTGAAAAGCCCATTTTAACCACCCAGTACAGTGTGTGGGCCTAAGGACCAAAAGCAAAAGGTGCAAGAATGATGCTAACCCAGAAAAAGTTGGTTAAACAGCAGGCTATCCTCCAGCCAAGAAATATAACAAGGTATTAGTGAATCAGCCACAGCAGATGATCAACCATATCAGGACTTCAGTCCTGGAGATTTGCTATCCTAAAATCTGTGACTTTTTCTTTGAGTTTTCTTCTGAATATTGGTCTGCAGCCATAGTGTCCACTAAAGAGCTTCATATAAAGAACTTCAGTTCCAGCCATCACAGCTGGCATGCTCTCAACCTGACACCTACCCCTAACAAGGGTTCATGTTGAAGAACTCAATGAGACCAGTCACTAACGGTATTCTAAACCATTTCTCACTGTCCACTCTTTTCTTCCTTCCATCATATAGGTAAATCATTACATCAAAATGACTGCCAAGATCTGCCGTTCTATCACAACTTACTAACACAACAAAAATGGGTCCACAATTTTATGTGGTGCTATGACAAAACTTCACATTGCTCCTCTGAATTTATACTGCATAGGTTTCCAGCTAGACTCAATACTGAAAGTTCTTACTGCCACCACCCGTAAAAACGTTTGCTATCTTGGTTGAAGATAATGGGGCTGAACACTTCTAAAATTAAGTATCTCTTGTCAGAAATACTTTTACAAAACCTTATGTAAAGCATGAAATTATTTTATATATATATGCAGATATGTAAAAACTACTTGATTTCATGCAAAAGTTACTTGGCATTTGTGGTTCCCAAAAAAACCCCTCTTGTTCTTCTACAGGTTATAACATATTGTGTATAGTTAGATATGTAAGGAACTATCATTAATATGAAATTGGTATACGTAGAAATATGTCACAGTGCCTCTTCTTTCTCTGCAATCTTGTTTCCCATCACAAATAATAGATTAGAGTAAAATAAAGAAAACAGGAGGAACAATAACAGAACTTGTAAATAAACTGCCAGGGCTGATAACCTGTTTGAAAGAAATATACTCTTAAAGAGAGAAAAAGAGAGAAAATATACAAAGGCTCTTTTCCAGTACATGTCAATAAAAAGCTTGGTGATATATTAATTCTAAAGACAGCAATGTTCAGCTGACAACCATTTCTGAGCATCAGCATACAAAGCAATGACGAACTGGGATTTACAAGATCTGACAACTATTTTCTAATAACTTGTATTTATAGATGCTTCCTTTCACTTCATGAGCCATGAAGAACACTTCAGAAGGAGGAAAGTAAGGGTCTTCCACGTAAAATGACAAAGTTGCCTTCAATTATGTTTTGGGGGTTTTTTTCATACCTGGAACCCTTTGTAATGACACTGACCCGGCCAGGCTTCCAAGGGCATAGCTATTGACCTTTCTGTTTTTCCTGTCCTCCCACACAGAGAAGCAGCAGACTGCCTTTTGTCCCAATCAGGTCACTATACTGACACCAAGCCTTCCAAGGCCGTTCAGAGGGGACTGAAGTGTTCTCAGGGAGAGGAAGGCAAAGGGAAGACTAACGAAAGGGCAGCTGCAGAGCTGGACCTTTTCACAAGCTGGTGTGTCTCCAGGGCTATCCAAAGTACCACATGGGACTCTCCAACTCTGGGGCTGCCCAGGACTCCAGTGAAATAAAAGCAGTTTAAAGATGACAGCTAACTTGCACATTCTGCTTCTGCATTAGGAGAAAGTGAAATGCCTTGGGCATTATGAAAGACCATCAAACTTCTGAGTTCATATTATAAGCTTCAACACCTAGAAAACTGCCACTGAGAGAGAGAAACAAGCAGGGAAGAGTTTCCTTGTCTCACCAGCAGGCAAGAAATTTAGATTAGATTAAAATAGAATGGAAGAATAGAATATTTTCAGTTGGAAGGGGCCTACAGCAATCATGTTGTGTGACCAATGCCTGACCACTTCGGGACTGACCAAAAGTTAAAACATGTCATGAATGCCATTGTCCAAATCCCTTCTAAAGACTGATAGGCCTGTTCTATGAATCCTGTTCTATTGTTTGACCACACTCTCAGCAAAGGAATTTGTCACCCTGCTGCTTTGACATGAAAATTTTAAGATGGACATCCCTAATGATCTCACTTACTTATGGCATAAAGAAAACCATTTAGCATTACAGTTTTAAGATTTAATAATCATTGATAACTCTGGATGTTTCTCTAAAACAAAAAAAAAATTAGAGGAAGGTATAGAAGAGTCATGTTACCTAATGTGGTTAAGGCAGGGCATACAGATTCATTAGTGGGGCAAAGCACAGCTGCACCTTTCAGAAAATTAAACCCTTACCAATGTGTGAGGCATCTTTGTACTATTTCAATACAAGTAAGTTAATGTGGAAACAAAAAGGTATGTATGTGGACAGGGTAATTGTGGTATCAGGTTAAGCTGTGGTTGTAGATGTATAAAAATGGAATGGAATGGGGAATTTTACATTCTAGGAGTAACACAGAAAGAGGATTTCACTGGAAAGGAGCATCTGTGAATCTTTATGGAATTGTAGGATTTCTCATAATGAAAGTGTCAGAAAAGAAAGCAGCTCCTTCTCATGAACATACTAAAAGCCTTAAGCTGCTTAAAGTTTTACTTCATTCTGACACACATTGTCCAGTACAAATATTTTGCAGTATAGTCATAAAATTTGGGAAAAACATACGGAAATGTGAGGCAAAGAAATACTCTTTTTTTAATATTTATTTGCTCTAACAAAACATACTCTAAAGTATGTTTCCATACTAGTGGGAACCAAAATTTCTTTTCCTTGGCATGCTACTAACAATGTGCTAAACACAAACAGAATACAACTTCTCCAAACATAGTAAAGATTTGACTGATTGAAAGGGGGAGAACAAAAAATTAAGAAGGAACAAGATGCTATTACACAAGGGAGAAACAAAAGAGAATAACTTTTATGTATTTCCTGTTTGAAAAAATTGTTTTGGAGTTTGACTGCCATAAACAAGGGACAAATTAACTTCTTATAAAGTGGCTGTTATGAATAAGAATACATTCTAGAAAATAAAACTATAAAAATGACAATTCCATCCATTCCATTCTTTCTCTTTTTTTTCCCCATTTATGTAGGAGCAATTATTTTGCCTTATTATTTCATATTTGGCAAGTGGTTATAAAAGTAAAACTGTCTTTCAATGGGAGCTACATTTCTACTTCCACCATAAAAAGAAACCCTGAATTTCCCAAATGAATCTAATTCACCAAATGGATTTTCAACCCTGATACTGAATTAATAACATAATACTACATCTGACCAACTGTTTAGATTCAATTTCAGATAAAATAAAAAATTAATCTTACTCAATATTTGCAGGGAGGCCAAAAGATTAAACATTTTCTGGTGCAGTGATTCCAGCTGTCTGTCTCCACAGTCTTTCAGCCTTTGATTTCGAAAGTTGTTTCCAGATCCCAAGGGAATTACATTTTGCTGATAGAAAACCTTTGCACATTATCATTAGAAACACTTTATCACTAGAGCAGTTCATTTTGATTACATTCTTGCTGGACTAGTTACAGAACCACAGAGAGATATAGATGACAATGAAAATAAGTATTACCTATCTTATCAGGAAAAAAAAGCCTTTACAGGAATATCTTTTAAAACAAATGAAAAGCACAGTGCTTTCCTATAATATTCATACAAAATTAAAGTGAGGCAGTTGCAAAAGATCAGCTTTCTCTTCTAGAGCTTTGACAATGCCATTTAGAATTAGCCTATTCATAAACAGCAAAGATGGTACATATGAGTTATATAGCAACTAGCCTGAAAAAAAATACTACATAATGCCTTCAACTGATTTAAAGTCTGCTTTTTCTGATACACATGAAAGATGAAAATCCCTCATTTCTGACTCAAAATTATTTTATTTAAATTGAAAAAAATCCTTTGTTTCTATTTTTAAATTAAAAAAAAAAAAGAACTTCTAAAGTGAAAACTTTGGGGGGGGGAAAGTGTTGTCTTCTGCTACTCTAAAATTTAAACTTCTTCAAAGTTTCTCTTTTTGCTAGAAAAAAAAAAACTAGCTGAATGAAAAATTGTTTGCACTATCCTGTCTTTTAGGTCTGTCAAGCAAGACTGGATGAAACAGTGCCAAGAAAGCTCACATATGGAGAATTCAAATCTTCTTGGAGATTTTCTATCAAGTCTGGAGGACAGAATGGTCAATCAACTCAGATAACTCAAATGCAGATTAACTTTACAGACTGGAGTCGGACCAGGGTTTGGACTTGATGACCTCAGAGGTCTTTTCCAACCCGATCAATTCTATGATTCTATCTGTGCAATGTAAGAACTTCCAGCTACAGCCAGGACTTCAAATTAGAAGTCACTCTGCATTTGGAGCCTTGAAAACCAAGTTTCATGGCCTGTTACCTCTTCAAATAGTTTACAAACTTTGGCTTCTCAAGACATTTGTTAACCACTCCAACAGCCAAGCACATTCAACACTCACACCAAATAACAGAGCCGTGCATACTTCTTTGGAACAGTTCCCTGCTCGTTCCGTTGGTGAAACCAACAAAATTTAATTTAGAAATTCATGGCAATGGCTACTGGCTATAATAACTGACACTTCTCCTCTCAACACAAGCACTCCCAGCAGAGTCAGCAGTGGAAGAGATTATTCCTCTTGGCCCTCCTGCAGCCACATCCTTGAACAGCATCCAGTTTTGAGGCACCCCTGATCAGGACACCTCAGCGTGCTGGAGGCCTATAACTAGCAGGGTTAGATCATCTCCCCTTTCCCAGCATCTCAAGCTTCTCTTCCCCCCAACCTTCTCCCTCTTCAGTGCAGGCTCTTGGGGACGAACCCTCAGTCTCCATCTGCCTCCATATTGCAGCGTGATAAAATATTTACTTACTGGATGCCCAGATTACTGGATTAATAAAAAATAGTAATAAAAAAAAAAACCAAAGGAGAAAATATAATAAGGAGGGGGAAAGGGAAATTATCAGTACCTTCAGATTTTTTTTAATTATTACCAATGAGTGGTAATTTTTTGTCAGTCTTAACTATGCTTTATTGTGAAAAATGAAAAATAAAAGTGCATTTTACAAATCTGAAGAGAATTGGACTATCAGAGCTATGCCATTTTAAACTCTGCAGGCAAAGCAATGGGCAATCTGCTACCAGCACCCTAAAGCTGTACTCTTCTGTTGATAGATAAGGAAGTTGTTCTCAGCAAATGCATTACTTTGGTTCACTTCTTAGAACACAAGGATCTCATATGCAGCTATACTTTTATTAGCATCCCTGATGTCAATTCTTAAGAAATATAAATAATTTTTTAAAAAAGGAGTGACATCTTATTAATAACGTATATTGAACTGTTTTTTTGAACACTTACATCTAGAAGTTCACCTGTCCAGCAACATCCAGAACTACTGGCAGAAAGCCTGCAATAGTAATGCTCATCTGCTACCTGACTGGTTTTTGCAAGGATTGGAAAAGAAAAAAAATAAAAAAAAAATAAAAAAAGACCCACACAAAATTGGTAACTCAACAATTATTGTGTAGCATAAAATATATCTTGATTGGATATTTATATTCAACTTTTAGGAAAAAGTATTTTGCAGTGACTTAGCAAAGTATAAAATGACTTTTCAACAGAAACAGTGAGGGTACCCTTATGTCTACAAAAGATAGATCAGTATCAAAACAAAAGGAAGACATGAAATAAAGAGTGAAACAGCATGGGAAAGAAACACAGAACCAAAACCACGTTAATACCCAGTTTCTAGTGGAAACTGTATTAAAGAATCACCTAACGAGGAGTAAAAAATTAATGACAATAGCAGCAACAAATTGGAGTGTTGCCCCTCTCCCCTCCAGCCCTTCACTCCTGAAAACAGTGAATTTCAAATGAAGAGAGGAAAAAAGAAGAGGAAATTACCCTAATGAAGCTAAAACAGGCTAAAGTAAACTAAAAGACTAACAAAAATTTATTTTTCTTGAAAGTAGGTATTTTGAGTATATTCTTGATGAAATCTATTAAATGCTCAGGACAAGGCTGCTGATGGTTTGAATTCAGCTGTGATAATTTCTTTCCATGTATTCATGGATACATAATTAATGTAAGAGTGCTGGTTTGAGGCTTGCATCTTTGCACTGATAGCTGCTGCCTTTCGCTCAAGTGTGGACATACATACCACATATAAAATATAAATGGGCATTTGGCAGCTTGACAAGCACGCTGGCAGTGAACAAAAAATCTCATAACCACGTAGAAATGGGCTATTCCAAGGCCCCAGTGTCACGCAAGGGATCCCCAGATGAGTGCAGCAGAATAAAAAGCTCCACATATTGAAAAAAGAAAGGCAAGTACAAAAAATTCGACCTCCTTATTCCCTCCCTGTCTCTCCAGAAATCATGAAAGGGCTCCAAGAAGAACAAAGTAACAGATACCCATCATATGTTGTTCCTAATAGCTTAGTCCTCTACACGAAGTACTAGAAAGCTGAAAGGGAAATTTGAAAGCCTCAGACAGAACTTAGCATCAGTAAAAATGCTTTCCTAAATTAAAGGAATACTTATTTTGAAAGCATTTCTCTCTCTCTCTCTTTTTTTTTTTTTCTTTTTTTTTTTACTTGCTAGAGGGGAAAAATGCTGACTACCCAGCCTAATTGATTTCTTGATGCCTTCCTTTGCCTTGTATCCATTCCAGGCTGCAAGAAATTTGGAGTCCTTCTGCTTAGGCACAAAAGTCTGACAGCAAATACCTATGGTGGTCATAAGTATTAATAACTTCTAACAATTTATATATAAACTAGACATTGGCATTAGTAGGCCCCTCAGATAACTCACTTCAGAACCAACATGCCAGAACTGGACATAAAGTTACAAGCAGCAAACAAGATGAAAAACAGTCCAGTCAGACTGACAAACAGACCTAAAGCTTTGCCATTAGGTTATGAAGGATCAGTTTTCTCTCTGAAGAAAACCTTTCCATTAAAGTACAAGCACCTATGAATGCAAATTTCAAAACATTTTGTTTATTCCTCAGACTGAATACAAGTCAATCTTGTGTTTATTTTCAGATTTCCTAGAATATAAATTAATAGAAAGTTGGAGATGCTCCTTTCCTACAGTACAAAAGAATAGAAAGTTTAGATTACTCCCAACCAAAACATTATATTTAATTCAGAGTAATATCCTGAAAGGTATTTGTTTCATGCCTCAGATGTGGACAAACCTCTGACAGTCCAGAAGATAAAAATCAGGGCCAAAATTCGAAGTATTATTCTCATATTGTTAGCCTGTTCTCCTTATAATTTCAGAATGTGACTAACATAATCTTACTAATTCCTCTTCATCCACTCCTTACATTTGCTAATGAAACACAGAAAGCATCATTTCTTATTCACAGCTAAACCCCATAAAAGCAAATCCAATCAGAATCTCCGGTACATCCACTGAAATCCCATTGTTATCACTGAGGGTATGTGCAGCTTCTGTGCAGACTACAGCCACTACATCTTTATGGCAAAGTTTTATTTAAGTTCAAATACCCTCAAGATAATTACCAAATAGTGTAATATCTTTGAGTCCAACCACTTTTCAGGAAGGGCAGCAGAAGTGATAACCACTAATAACTACTTTCTTATGACAGGCTGTTTTTCCACTCTGTTTTTCCATTTTATTTAGATGCTGGGTTTCTGAAACAGCAACTTCAAAGTCCTGCATCTCCTAAAAGTGTGAATTATTAATAGCAACATCGTTAAGTGTCTTTTTATTATTCATTTATTCCTCCAGAGTATTTATGTTTCTGAAGATCTTTCTCCTCCTTGTTTACGGAACTCTATACACCAAGGCACAATAGTGAGTGCAATGCACTGGTGGTTGCTGAATAGACAACAGCACCTGCTTATAATAAAAACATGTTATCTGAAAAATCCTTGCTTTTACAGGTTACAAAAATGTTTTGTGGTGATAGTAAAATGATGATCCTAAAGCATCTTGATTTCTCTTTCCATTATGTTGTTTCTCCCCTAACAAGCCTTGTACCGTCCTCAGATGCCCTTCTCCCCCTGCATCCCAAGATGTCTCCTGTATCCCTAGGCAGGGATTCCCCAGCCTGTGCTGTGCTGCAGAGAGCTGCTGGCAGGGTTTCATGGCTTTACACCTTCTTTAGTTTGCAGTTTTTTAATGACACACACAGACTGTCTACCAATGGCATTCAGGAGACTGGATGACTTATTCTGAAGCTTGCAGCTTTCCCAAGTCAGAATTCCAGGCAAACTCTGGGTTTAGCCATAACCACAAAACAAAAGCAGCTATAAAAGATGCAACCAGGACCAGCTTTTCAGGTCTAGATTCATATTTTTAAGAAACAATTTAATTTTCTGGTGAATATAAGACTTGTTATAAAAAATGGTTCAGATACTTAGGGTCAACTTTGTAAGGAATTGGAGTGCATTACATTCCAAAACATTGCAAACAGCATGAGGTGCACAACTTGTAGCAATTGCTGTTAGACAGCCAAGCACTATTAAAAAACCCTGACAGAGCACTCACCTGCATCTTTGAACAACCTTTTTAAAAATTGGACTGCAAGCAGTTTGAAGTCCCTCAAGTGTGACAGTGCTCAGCAGAATTTCATCTAAATAAATTTGAGAATTTTTTCTCTGGAAAAGATCACCATTCAGACATATACAAATGTTAATCGAATGCTTAATATATATCAAAGGCAAGATTTAAAATATGTAAATATATATATAAAATAAATGTCAACAAAACTCCACATTAGAGGAATTTAAGCCTTCAGTCCTCTTCACTGAGACTATTCAAATCCAGAAATATTTTATGCCATGTTTCAATTTTGCATATCATGCCAATACAAAACCAGAAATACTTTAGATGAGAGAAAATGGTAACACAGAGATCTTGCATTTTCTTGCACATGTCAGCTGAAAGATACAACCTCTGCAGAGTATTCAGACATACAGATTGTGCATTCAGGTGGTACCTGAATTTCTCTCACTGAAGTGTTTGGCTCTGTGCACATGTACATACACCACAATATCACCTCCTTCAAATTTTGAACTTTGTCTCTCTTAGTTACTTTGTCCCCTTTCTTTTAGCAAGTGACTCTGAAATCAATACTCAGTGCTGAAGCTGGTGCAGCTGACATGGCTTTGTGTGAAGAGGGTTCTGGTGTGATATCTGCAAATCCCCGGTGTACAGTCCTACTTCAGCACGGCCAGCTAAGGAGCACTGCTTACACACAGAACTCTGCTCAGTATGCTCAGTCTGCTTTCACTACCTGCTAGGGTTTTATCTGTCTACCCACACACCCACCGATCATTTCTGTGTCTCTTCATCAACACCTATCTATAGTGTTTAACTTTTTGCATGTGCGTTTTAAAAATTCCTCCCTATAATCTCTCAACTCATTCAAAAATTCTGGAAATTCTTAGGACTGCCTGTTTCTCCCACAATTTTCACTGTTTGACCCCCTTTGCTTTTTTGCTGCTATTGTCTCATACTATTAAGTTATCTCTAAAACAACCACACAGAAAAGGAAGCTAAAGGACTGATGTAAAATAGCCCAAAGATAAACAAGAACTTCCTCCTCCCACAAAAACAAAATTATATATGATTCAGGAAAATTAATTCATTAAAAGCAAGGACTCCATCAGTTTAATGAAGCAGAAAGATAATAGAATGCAAATATTACATACATCAGACCTTCTAGCTTATAAAGACATACTATAGGTGAAGCTACTAAACAAACAAACCGTAAGGAGTGAGGAAATTTTTGAGCAAGAGTAACTCTACTGAATAAGACAAGCAGAGAATAGAATATGACATTTCAAACATATTCTAATTCCAGCGCTTGCCAGCGTCACAGGAGTTATCTGGAGCATATGTGACTAGCTGTAACTCTTGTGTAACTGTGATGTACTTATGAATTTTTCAACACAGATTTGAGAGAGCTCTAAATTCCTTTGTTTCTGAATCCTTCTTAAGCTAGGATGCTACACAGAAATCCAGCAAGAATAACAGCCAAGAAAAAAGAAAAATACGTGTATGTTTTGTCCTATGTTCTTATTAAAAGAATCAGCAAAAATCATATAAACAGGGCCAAATTATTTTTCAAAAGGGATTTCTGTAGATACTCTTCAAGCTACGCTTTCTTTTCCCAAGTTACAGATGGAATTTAAATGAGCATGCTTTCATGGTTTCTTTTTTCCCCTCAAAAGACCCTACCTTTAAGGAAATCAGTTACATCATAAATGTTGCTATTTGCCTAATGTTTGTATATTAGAGATGACACAAAAGGATAACTAAGATACCAGTTTCTCCAAAACTTCATTTAAATAGTCAGACATACTTTGAATTAAACTGTGACCTCACCAGTCAGACAAATGAACAATTTCCTCCTTAAGTAACTTCACTGGCTTCAAGCCCTCACAAGCCAGATGATAACCCAAACTGAGGCATACTCAGAGTCTCTTTCCGAGAAAACAGTGATGAATTTGCATTCATTGAGGCTCAGAGCTGTTAAAACATACTGCTGTACACTGTAGCTTGGTTTTGAGTTACACCTGTCTCTGATAAATAATCTACCGTAAATATGCTGTAGGATATACAGAACTGAACGAATTCCAGAATGAATGTTTGGTAAAAGCTCAGACAGGCCAAAGCCCGAAACAAGAGCCTCATGCTGCTCAGCGGACTTGGGAATTCAGCTTAGCTACCTCCTGTTATCACAGTACATCTCAAATACGAATGGCTACTTTTTTCCTCACTTTCAATGGGTCTTTAAAAAGAAAAAAAGCATCATTGCTTTTCCAGTTACTACGTAGCCACCTGTGTTAACTGTAACACAGGGCTCTTAGTACTGTTAGCGAAGAGGATGTTTCAGTTCCTCATGGCTGTTGGAAATGTAAAATACCGTGAAATCATAAAGTATGTTGACTAATGCTGATTTTGTTGCAACACTTTTCAACAAAAACTGATATATTGAAACTATTATTACAAATACTCAACAGAATTTAAACTGGCAGAGTTGCTTCATTTATCATACTCATTTAGCAGATTTCAAAAATTACGAAAAGCAGAATAAACCAACCAAAGTATGAAGGCAGCTCACGAACTTGCAATTTTATGGTGATACTCAATGAAATATAAATGGTGAGAGTTCAAAAGAAAATGAGTGATGGCAAGGGTTGCCTATTTTAATAAGTCCTTATTGACTAAGTTTTGAAAAGCTTTGGAATAAGTACAAGGTTTTTCCACAGATAATACTATATAAAGCTATACTTAAATCAGAGTGTAGGAAGCTATTGCCCAGACATCTTACCACAGTGTTGTCATCTGTAGTCAGAGTTATGTGACATACCAAAATTTTCTGCTATCCTTAGCTGTCTCATTTAAAATATTCATTCAGTGAAAATAAAATTTAAAAAAATAAATNCAGAAATTATATTAGACTTCTACAGCACTCATGCACCTGCATAATGTAAGGTTTAATATGTCAGGTTAGAATACTATTTTCAAAAATCTCTGTATTTTATGGAAGTTACAAACCACAACAGTATAATACGGAATAAAAAGACATATGGGCCCTTCAAAGATGTCTGAGTGAAAAAGCTGAAGTGCATCCTAGATTGAGTAGTTGTACCAGACAACACAAGTAAGAGAAAATATAGACACATTAAACATTGGACTTTGTTCTTCAGTGTCTCAAAAGAACATTATAAATTACATTGTTTGAATATGGTATTGTTTTAAGGGATTTTATTAATAGCTTTCAGAGTCAAGATGAGGATGGCTTTGAAATTTCCTGTAAATGTTAGTGCTCCTTGGTATAAATATTGAAGGACCGAGCCCAAAGAATTGCATTACTCACACTGACAAAGAAACTTGGCCTTTCTGCTCTGGAGAACATTAGCAAAGAGTCACAATCTCTCATAAATTCTTGTATGACAGAATTCTATCTTCTAGTAATTTCAGCAGTCTCTGGATTATTAAGCTTACTAGGTTCACTCATGCCACAGAAGCATCAAACATCCTTGGAGAATTCTCCATGAAGTTCTTAATTACAAGTCCAGTTTCTAAATACTGAAAACTCTGGAGCAATAAGAAATGTGATCTTTACAAATCCTCATTTAAATGCACAAGAAATGTAAATGAAATTCACAATTTGTTTTATAAAGAATACAGGTCATTGAGATCTTAGAGCAAAGCAACCATAACAAAAAGCTCTACCCTACAACAGTGTTCTGAAAGTATCTCAAAGTGATTAAACAAAAATAGTTAATGAAGCAACAAGCTCCCCCATGAAGGCAGAGCTATTTACAGACTCTCAAGCCAATCCTCAATCCATCTAAACCACACTACAACCTCAAATGGCTAATATATAAAATGAAACAAAATATTTGGCACAGATCAAGAGTTCAGATCTAGAAATACATATTTTAGGGAGATACCTGATTTCTTCAGAAGTCTCCATTTAAGCTATTTCAAGATAAATCTCTCGAGAGGCTAAATCAATACTCTCAAAGACATGTTGTGTATTGAAGAAGTTGATGAACTTCTTCCTGAGTCACTGAACCCCTTGACCAGAAAGCATAAGAAGCACCCCAAGTTAGCTACTGGATTTTAATCTGCAGTTCATGTTCCTAAATCTCATGTACCAAGATAAAAGCAACTAAATTTTAAGGCACAAACATATTTTTTTTTTCCCAGCATTGAACTCCTTCATTAGAAAGCTTTGACATGGATACTGAAAAAACAACAAGAGTCAATAAAAGCACCCAGCAAAGCATGCAGGAAGTTGCAGTCTGTGTATCACGACTAAAGTTCTAGATGTTTAAAATTTTAAGCATTGTAACTGCCTTGACCTGCACCTTAAACACAGGTTTATTCAAACCCGCTCCCCATCAAGTGTCTGTTACAAGAGCAGATTAGGTTGCCTTTCCTTCTGAAGGATATAACTTTTCAGTAGAGCCCTCTAAGAAAACAAGCATATTACAGAAAATACAAAATGTACTGTAAGGCTGCCATACACTTTTATGTCCTATATTTAAAAGATTTTGATTCCTAATGAGCTGTCTTTCCTGGGAATATTAAGATACAAATTATCTATGGAGATTCTCCTAGTTCTCAGCAACATTATCTTACTTCTTCATGAATAACTACTAGTTACTTATCAGTTTTAAACAAACGTGTACATTAAATTCTGAGGATGATGATTTTTCTTTAGTAAAGGATGGTTAGGAAGAAACTAGTAAATAATAAAAATTTCTTCCCCTTTCCTCTGAAACAATTTCTCAGAGGCCATAGCTTGCACTAGCTTTTGAAGGAGTAAAAAGTATGAAGGTATACATTTAATAACATGGGTTTTATCTGAGAATATTACTGAGGAAACTAATTTCAGAACAAGCAGTTTCTGCCAAAGCAGAGGTTAAAAATAGCCACAAAATACTACACAGATGGCTCAACAGATCTAACATACTGCTGTGCAGAGACACAGATTAGTCTACCTCTAGGACACTGCTCTTTTCAATAGGCGTATCTTTGGATACATGCAGAAGAACAAGAATTGTGGGGGTGAAGAAGAATGAGATTCATTTTTTCAACTCTCTCAGTGTCTTTTTATAACACAATGTTGAGCTCTACTGCAGCTTTTGAAAACTGAGGGTTGTACTCTGCATACACAATCTGAACAAAGAGCAAGACAAAACGAGCATAATGGCAGCCTCCTACTCTGAACACCTCCTCACTCTGTCAGAAGGAAAAGACAATTTAAAAAAAAAACACCACCTAAACTCTAAACACAAACAAATCCTTGGGATATAAACAGTTCCCCACCCCCCTGCCATTTTCTCCTCCCTGTTGAAGATTCCTAGACACTCAAGAGACTGGAGAACTTAGTCTCCTATTCTTCCAAGCCTTGTAAAGACAGCTTTGGTACTGAAAGCACAACTTCTCATCTAGAGTTAAATGTTCAGAGTAGCTAAAGAAAAAAATGCTCTCTAGTCCATTCTGCCTCCCATTTTGAAAGTTCAGGAGTTTGAATATTATGCTACCTGGCAATAGGTAGGCTCTGTTTCTAAAAGGGTTAAAATAATTTTCTACTTGTTTTTAAGAAATACGAGATTAGCTGATGTATATCTTTCCTATATGATTGAGAACCCACAGAAGAATTATGTCCTTTCAATCCCCCCCCCAAAAGAAATGAACCTTGGTCTTAATGCAAATGAAGCATACACAGCACAGCTGTGATGGGCAGTTGGCCATTTCGTGAAGATTACCACTGATTCTGTTAAAAAAAAGGGAATCCAGGGCACTGTTTTGTGAGCAGCTAGAAAACAAACAGTCAAAATCTCAGCTACAGTAACTTAGAAATTACAATAACAGAAATATTAAATTTTAAATAGAAGACTGACACAAAATAGTAATTTAAAAAAAAAAAAAGCTATTCTTTTTGCTGCTGAGATCAGTGCCTATAAACCTCATAGTACCAGATACTCAGCTTCTTTGAAATACCTAATGATGAGATGATGAACTCTTGATCATGATTATGTTTGCTTAGTTTTGCTGTAGCCTTTTGCCCAAGACTTCATGCTGTCCTCCTCCATCTCTAAAAGCTCTAGGCAGAGGAAAAGAGACACTGAACTCATTCAGGTACATTTAGCACACACCACACTGCCTGTGAGAAGTCTGGGTCACTCGTGTTAGTCAATACTGTTGTATTTGGTCTGGCTGAGCTGGAGCTCATTTCCCCACAGCAGCCCACACAGTGCTTTGCACTGGTATCTGGAAAGGTGTTGAAAACACACCAGTGTTTTGGCTACTGGTGAGCAGTGCTGGCACAGCATCAGTACTATAACACTCCTTCCCCAGAGGAGGGCAAGATCCCGGGAGGGGACACAAGTAGGCCAGCTGATCCAAACCAATCAAAGGGATATTCCATACCATGTGACATCAGCTCAGATATAAAAGCTAAGGAAAGGAGGAGGAAGAGGTGGCATTTGTTGTTTACAAGGTTTGCCTACGGAGCAACCGCTCAGCGTGCTGAAGCTCTGCTTCCTGGGACAGGGACAGACATCGCTTCCTAATGGGAGTAGAGAATAAACCTTGTTATTTTCCTCTCTGCTTGTATGTGCACAAATTTCCACTTTTTGCTTTAATAAACTGCTTTATCTCAACCTACGAGTCGTTTTCCATCTTAGTCTCTCTCCCTTGTCCAGCTGGGGAGTGAGATAGCGGCTTGGTCGTCACCTGCTATCCAGCCAAGGTCAACACACTACAGGCTACATAGCTCTGTAGGAGCATCCTCTCTTTTCTAAAGTCTGATGTCTGGCAACACACCTTAATCAGGATTTCTTCAGGAATAAAGAGATGAGAATAACAGTTTTCTCAAAGAGTAACTGGCAAAACCCTCTTGGTTATTATAAAATTTTATGACTACTGCAAACATACAGTTCCATCAATCACATGGCACATAACTTGAACATAGTTCAAGCTGAACTTGAACACAGAACTAGAACACTGAAAGTTAGTTTTGGGGTGGGGTTTTAAGGATTATTACAGAATAGCTGCACTGTTCCTGAAGGGTCTTAACAGCACTTCTGGAGCTTGCTAATCACTGCTGTAGTATAAGACATATTTTCTTATGAAAAAATAAGAATTAACACTGTGGCTCCAAGTTACCTAATGCTTTTATAAACATAGACCTGACATTTGAAAAAAGATTTTTTTATACTAATTTGAACCTCACTAAACTAGGTTTCTTTTAATTTGAAGCAACACCACTCATTACTGCACATAAAACTGGCATTAAAGGCAAAACCTCTACAGCAAGGAAGTAAATTTATTATGGGATTACCAGAATGGAATAAGTGCTTTGAATTATTTATTTTCAACTAACCGTTCAAAGAAAAGAACTTGAATGAGGCAAAATCCAATAAGCGACCTCATAATTTATGTATGAAGAATACAATTTCAAATCCTAATTTATGGCATACTGCACTAAAAGAAAAAAGAAAGTTTGTTACCAACTAAAATGACTGAAAGAGTGAGAGAAATCTTGATTGTATCTGATCTGTCAAAGTAGAATTAGAGAGAAAAGGAATGTAGTAAAAATACTCATTCGAGGATCAAGAAAAATAAATAAAGCTTATTGAGGGAATTATCTTTTTTTCTAACACGAACACAATGTAGGTTTTATGGCGATGGCAATCACAACTGGAAATTCACCTCTGTATTTGTTGACCAACAAGAGCTTCTGTCTGGCAATTGAAAAATCCAAACAAACAAACAATCCAATACATAGATTGAACCAAAGTTGTATTGGCATTTATAACACCGGAGCCCCACTCACAATTACAGCTAATATTCTTCAACATTTGTACTTGGGTGGCAGCATGACATGAAGTCTCAGACGGACACAAACCTCCGAACGGCAGCAGTGCGCTCCAGAGGGTGAACGACCTTCCCGCATCACAGGTGTGGGCGCGCTCCAAATCACCTGTACAGCAGCTGTGAACCAAAGCAGCACCGCGTCCCGGGGACAGCACTTGGCCCGGGGGAGCCGGCCTGTGGCCAGGGCCGGACCGGGGCCCGGTGGTCCCCTCGCTGCCGGGTCGCGGGGATCTCCGCGGCTCGGCTCGCCCCGCTGGGCTCCCTCCCCTGCGCAGCAGCCTCATTGCTTCACACCCAGCGAAACATCCGAGAGCATCGCTGCGCCTGCAGAGCGGGACCCGCGCCGCAGCCCGCATGCGGACACCCGCGGGCAGGAGCGCAGGCACCGCGCACGGGATGCTCCCGGGGACCGCGGGGCGACACCGCCCGGGGATCGCGGCCGGACCCGCGGGGTGCCCTCCCCGCTCCCCGCGGGGTCTCTGGCGGCCCCGCGGGCAGCCCCGGCACCAGCCGCGGCACCCTGCTAGCTGCGCTACTCCCGCTGCCTTCCCGCACCCTTTAGCAGACATCAGATGTTCCCGTTGAGGTGAAGGGCAGAGAAGTAATGATTGCACCTCCTTTACAAGTAATAGACGCATTTAGGTCTCAGCATTGTGAGCTATGGTTGTTATATTACTGCCTCCATCCCCGGCGTAGCATCACGTCCCTGAGTTGTGTTACCAGCCTTTTTTTTTTTTTTTTTTTTTAATTATTTTACTTTATGTTTACCGGAGATAGCTTTTTACAAAAAAACACTACATTGCACATTCAAGCCCGATGTGGCCCGCTTCTATGCTATTTGTGTTATAATTCCCCCTTTCTCCACATTCCGGACAATAGACAATTCAAACTAAAGAGATTTTTTAATTCTTTCCTTGTCTCTCTGGTCACATCATTCTCTCTGGACTCTGGAAGTAAGTTATGATAGTAAAATTCAGTTCCCGTTGAATGTTTAAGGTTTAATTCTTCTACAACAATAATCTAGTATTTTGTTTCTTCTCTATTCATTCAGTCGAGCCTGCATCTAGCAGGATCTATCTCCTCTTCTCCATTTAGAGATACACACATTATTTACTCAACAGAAGTTAACTCAATCACCTATTGTAACCTGTTCAGCTAGCACAGATTACAGCATTCCTTCAAAGTTTGTGGCTTCATTCGTGTGCTAGATGTACAAGAGATTTCCTCTGCCAGTAAAGCAAAGACAGAATTTCCCCATACCTGACTGGGGCTTGTAGTACACCATCTGCTTAAAAGATTACATAATTGCCACCCCTTACTATAGGCCAGTCGGTACTATAAAGTGTACAACTTTGTCTGTATCAATGTACTTAAACAGCCTGGATGGATACACACTTTTTATTTTAATATAAGAATGTTTTTCCCCTATGAAAAATTATTCAACAACCATATATAAACCTATACATCCATGCCTGGACTCTTACGGGTAGACAGGCAAAATAAAAATTTTTGTCCTAACTGGTGAGCCTATTCTCCAGCACTTTTCTCTAGAGTATAACAGACATTGCTCTTATATAACACATAGCTGACACATCCAATTGATACCATAAGGGAAAAAATAAACTTACCTCCTCGGGATAGCTGACCAAATTTTGGGTTTGTTTGGAACATTTGCAGAAGGATTATTTCTGTTAGTTTCGGAAAAGATGCAGAAGCTATAGTGCTGTGTATCCCACTCATTTGTCATTCTCTGGTGGCTCTCTGCACACTGGAGATAATAGATGAAGCATTCCTCTGCACTCCTGCAATTCCAGGAAAACTGCTGGGAACAGCTCTTTCCTGCTGAGAGACAGCACTATAGATGTTGCATGGCAGAATAAGTCAGCCAGGCTGACTCTTGCTGATCAACAAGTACTGGCAAACTAGAAGCAAGGCAAAAGAAGAGGTAGAATTAAGTCTTTCTTTACTTTCGAGCTTTACTGTAGACATTAGAATGGATTCTTAGGAGTTGAAACCAAATCTATACCCTGCAGCTGAGAGTGACCGGGGGGAAAAAAGAGTATAATAAAAACTATAAACTTAGTAGTTAACAATCATATGCAGCCTGCAAAACTCAGGTGTAGTTCTTCCTTTGTAATGGTCTAAATCTTTGTCATGTTCTAGGGCAGACTTTATTGCTTTGAGAAACCTTGGCTGATACCTTTTGACTTGCAGGTGAATAGAAGAGCAACACACATCTTGCTCCTTCTCTTACCAGAGCAAAACAGAAGAGGGCCATTGCAGGCTCTCTGATGATAATAATCTACAAAATGCAGACAGGAAGAAAAGGTGCTGATAAGTAAAATCACAGCCAGAAGAGATTATCACACTCATTCTTGGAAAAGAGACTGCCAGCTACCAGATACTCACATCTAATTTCTGGTCCACAATCCTCCATGAAGAGTTATGGAACTCCTGAGCTCAAGCAGATTTAACTGACACTATTAATGCACAGAACAATGGGAAGAGAAAGGCAGAGTAAGGCAGTGCTCAGAAACCCTTCAGAAGAATTAAATTCTGAGACCAGAGCACACTTACTTTTCTACTTGTTTTTTAATAACAAAGCTCTATTTTTAACAGTAGGTGGTATGTATGCATGAAACTGCAGATAAAACAGCTGGGGGTAAGGTATTTTAAATTAAATCCTTCACATTGTCTACTGGCTAAGCTTGATAATTGTCATATATGATCCCATGAGGATCTGGAAAGCTAATTCTTTAATAAATAAGGAGAAATTGCTCCAGTTCAAAGGTATTTTAGAGTGCAGATAACAGAACAATTAAAAATTGATGGATAAAACATGTAGGAAATGCATACATTCCTAGGCTTCATATGCACAGGCTACATTTGCTCTGAAGCTTACTGAAATAAAAATCTATCACACTCACTAATGAATACCCTATCTTTTGAAATAATTAGTTATATTAAGCTAAGTCTCACATTTATCTCTGTGTAAGGTTTTATAAATCTTTTCTAAAACAAATGAAGACTGGAGAGACCAGGATCAAACAGAACTAGAGTAAAATCTTCTATCTCTATAAATCAACAGAACAAAAGTAACAACTAAAAAGCTTAAGGTTGATCTTACTGAGTTTTTACTTAGGTTTTAGGTATTAGTTTTGACATTAGGATTAATTCCCCTTGATAGATAGACACGCCTTTTTCGTGAGAAAGAGTTTTTGTCAGAAGATATTAGAAAATAAGATTTACTGTTTTGGTCTCGCTTTGTAATACATGTAGCTCTATGCATATCTGCATTGCTTGAGATGTGTAAACATTTTGAATGATAAGAACAGGATGACTGAGTTGTTTTGCTATGACAGAGATATGTTTTAAATTAAACTTTCTTCTTCCATAGTGTTTGCAGAAAGTCACAAGAAATAGAACCTTAAATTAAAGTCTGTGATGTGTTTGCCAACTATTTCCTAAAGAAATATAGCCACCTCAAAAGTTAACTGCATCCAGCTGCTAATTATTGTCAGAAAGAAAGCTAAACTTACTCCGAAAGAAACTCAACAGGTTCAGTTAGTGTAAAATTTTGCACCTGGAGAATCCCCATACATCAGTTCAGGCTGAGCAGCAGCTCCAGTGCAAAGGACCTGAAGGTTATGGGAAGCACCAGCCTGAACACCAGCCAACTGTGCACTTGCATGACAGATGAAGAAACCTTAGAAGAAATGTAGCTGGCAGATCTAAGGGGTTTTAATCCCCTTTACTTGGTGTGACTGTACCTGCACCTGTAATTTTGTGTCTCGCTTTCCCACTTCACATCTACTCAGTTCAGGAAAGGTGTTGGAAAATTGGGAAACGTCCGTAAAAGAGCTGCCCAAGAATGTCAGGGGTCTACAATATATAAGCTGTAAGAAGGTGAAGAAACTGGGTTTATTTAATCTGAAAAACAAACTAAGGAGTTCGAGCCGCCTACAACTATGTGGAAGCCACTTGCAAAGGTCACAATGCTATGCTCTTTTTAGTGGCAAATGATCTGATTAATGACAATAACCACACACGATGACGTGGGAGGTCCAGACTGAGCACTAAGGATAAGTTTTTACAGCACTGGTAATACAGCATCAGAACATGTTACCCCAAAAGAGGTGAAATATCTGTCCTTGAAGGTTTTCAGAATTTGCCTTGACTAAGCTGTGTCAGACCCAGTCTGCTGAGGCAGCCGTAAAGCTTCAGAACAGGAGGTTGAACCAGCAATGGTTCTAATAAGGGATGTAATGAAAAGCACATGCAAGGGCGTTGGAACCAGATTAATTCAAACCAGGAGGTAGGCACACAATTTTGAATTTCAATCAAAATAAACTGTAAAGTTGAGTTAATTTTTTCTGCATAATATCTACAATGAAAGATTTTCTTGAATATATGCTTGAGCAGCATGTCTAAGCGCAAAATAGCAAGATGATATTAGATGTACCTTCTCAAACATACCAGTTTCTAAAATGCTTGCAAAATAGAATTTTTAATCATTTTTCGAGAAAATTTTTGAGGTGGGATGAGTCCATCTCTTACTATTCTGTAAGGGCTGTTCTGTACTACTAAAAGCTCTGAAATGCAACATTTGTCTTGTTCAACATTTACAGTAAAATAGTTTGCAAATGTTCTGATCTTACTGAAAACAGTGAGAATTTTGCCACAGACACCAGCACAGTGAGGAGGCCCCTCATTATCTCTCATGAAGCTGTCGGTCACTATGGAGAAGGTCTAGAAAACAGACTATGGAGCATGCTGAAGTGAGCAGTAGATGAATTGAAAACTGAACATTTCTATAAAGATTTTACTTAGTGTTGCTAAGATACTAACTCTTGAAATCTCACTGATTTCCATATTTTAATATTTCATTTCTATGGTAATTTAAGAGACATTTTCTCTTGATATAGATAGAATTTTCTTATGTCCATGGAACTGACTGTGTTTTCTGACTGATATAAAGTGTTTGGGACTCAATTCTGTAGCTCACTGCAATTGCATCCTTACTTATAAGTTATGCTGTATAGGTCATGTTTGTATCTGATAATTTCCCTGAACAGCAGTTTTGGCATTCATTTATCCAGCCAAAATGAGAAACAGAAAGAAACAGAAACTTACAGTTTGTATATTTGCTAAAGTTTAACTTCTTTCAGCACAGAAGCTCAATTTTGTTGTAAAATATTTGGGTCAAATGCCAAACTAGAATTCTAAGGAATTCCGCATTCTTGTGCTTTGTATGCACTGGAATCCTTGGAATAGACCTACACAGAAGTGAAAAGATGGGTGAAATGTCTGTTGAGGAAAAAACCCTTTGATAGTAATACAATCAGATTAGAAAGTAAGCACTAACATCAAGAAAGAGGTGAAGAGGGGAAACTGGAATTATAATAGCACCATTCAACTCACATGCAAATTTTCAAGGTAACCAAACTTTTACATAGTCATATTTTTCTTTTCTACTATACATTTCAGTTTTCTTATTTCACATTTTACCTGAAACAAACAGCAAGAAAGATTATTCTTATCCAACTCTGCAGTACCAGCTACCAAACTACTGCAATATAATTCCGTTTCTGATTAGCAGCTTAATTTGTCAAGTAAAGCAGAAAATAATCAGCTAGACTAAAAAAAAAACAACACTATCAGTGATGAAACTATTCATCATCTAATTTGTGTTTTCACTGTATAGACCTATTCTGCAAATGTGTGCATCGTTTTTTTTAGAGCAAGGAGCTCCAAGAGTGACAGTGATAGATACTTTTAGAAACAAGACATTAACACAGTCCTTAGCTGTATAGCCCAAATTTATAGTTAAAAAAAAAAACCCACAAACTACCATTTAGGAATTTTTTCCTAGCTATATTATTGTCTCCTGGGTCATCAGCTCACTGTTTAGAGATTAACCCTCTGTTGCTGCTTAGTGCAATTCTGACAGCCAAGTCTTTCATCACCTTCAAGCTAGTTCAGTGTAGAACCTCTTAGTTCTCACTATTTGTATTTCTTTGGCCACATATCTGCTCTTTTTCCTAACTACATTTTTTTTACCACCTCTGTCCCACAAAAAAAAACAAACCAAACCCAAACAAAACAAGAATAGAAGAAAGCTGATAAAAGGAGCAGCAAGAAAATCCCTATCTTTATGTCATTAGACTATTTCTGTGCTTTCTACATATATCAAGATGGAAGAAGTATGGCAAGAGCATGTGAGCTTGACACGTTACTTCCACATGAGGGAGAAATGAAATTAATTGATATGGTTCATTCAGAAAAGACAGCTTTTCCTGCTATACATTTCTTCACAGAACTCAAAACAGTAAAGTCCAAGTCCACAGTCAAAAGTCCTAGGATTACAGTAATACAGTCAAAATAGTTCAATAAAAACAGTAGGCTGTCCTTTTGGTGATGTAATGTCACTGCATAACCATGTCAGACTTTCCTTTTCCAACTTGTGTAAAACATTAAAGTACAGATACGGTCATTTTACATTTAGCTCACTGGATTCTTGGTCAGCCAACCTGCCATCTTCCAAAGTGAAAGGAACTAGCGAGAATTACTTCAAAGGTGGCTACTTCTTCACTGCAGCATCCTCAATGAAATCATAACCAGGTGTTTCAACTAACATTTTCACAGATGCTTCTCTCTTCAGCATCATGCTCACATACAGCTTTAGTCCTGTTTCCTGTTGTATTACAAGATTTCTTCATGACTGCAAAACCCCACTGTAAGTATAGAAAGACCTTCTGGAAGAGTTTACTGTGAGGAGATGAGGGTTTCTTTGCTTAAGGAAGCTTTTCTGCCTGGATCAAGGCATCTTTCCCAGAGACAGTTTTCTCCTCCTGCATTCTGGAGGAGCTGACTGCCTGGGTATGAGAGAAGATAATTTCCTGCAGACATGTCTGAAGGCCCCACAGGATGGGGCAGAGGGACGATAAAGCCCTGAGAAGAACAGGAGGTATGTCTTTTTTAGGCCTGGTGCAGCTTCGTGCCAGGATGTGAAGTGTTCTCAACTTGAGAAATAAATTCTCCTAAATCCTCCCACTGCCTGTTTTTTTGGGGGTGTCTGATGCATTTGACCCTTACACCCGTGCTGGGTACCATGTCCTCATTCCCGCTCTCCATTAGAAGTGTGGCCTGTATTTTGTCTAACAGTGGCATCTTACAGATCGATGCCAAATTTGTGAGCTGCAAGCCCACACACATGTTTACCATGCGTCAATCAGCTCCCCATCTTTTACAAAGAAACACACTGAGGTGAGGTTATCCCATCCCACAGACTTCTGCCTTCCACTACCACAGAACTTGCCTACTGGGCTACACAAGACTCATGCCCTCTAGCGTTAATGCTATAGACTATGGCAGTGAGATTAGCATGGTGCCATCTGGCCTAACAATCTTATATTCTGACCTGTAAACAACTGTACTATGGCATAACAAGAAAATAAGCAATAGTAATATTGCAGATGCTTTTCTATAAAATTGTTCTCTATGCGTCTCCTTAACATCCCATCCAAGTGCAATAATGTGGGATGGAAAAAAATGTTGTTTTCTTTTTTTTTTTTATCATAGGGCAAAAGTACAGTGCTTTGTTCCATAACTGAGTATTTTATGTAGATTTTCAAAATACTTAAGACTGATGTACAAGCAGGGTGAGATTTTCAAATGTAATTGTGATCACAAATTGCTTTTAATTTCGTCATGGTTTATCAACATCTCTGAAAATTTCAAATAATTATAAAAGCTTATGTTTTAAAGATTCATGAAGAAAAAAACACTTCAAAATGTAAACACAGTTGTGTTACATTTGCAGCCCAGAAAGTCAGAGCAATGCAATACTGCATAACTCAGAAAATACTTGACATCAGGAAGGGGATGATGGCAGAGGAGCACTTTCTTTGTCTATAAAGACCACATTAATGTAATGGCACTGTCAAAGACTCCATATGAGCTAAAAGGACTCAAATCAAATCAGCTGTGAATCTTCTCAAGCATTCATTTAAAAATATACTTAGATTACACTTTGTTCCTGTGCACACACAGATAGCCTGTTAATCTGTAAAAACACAGATTACCCTCAGAAGATATATTTATTTCAATACATCTTACACTGCTGGCAGTATCTTTGTGTGTGTGTATATATATATATATATATATATAGCACTCGTATCCTGGACAAATAATAAGTACATGCAAATGCTGTACAAAAAATATCATCTCTTGGAATACATAGTATCTACTGCTAAAGAATAATAAACAAAAGTATGAATGCTGGGACTAATGTAAATCAGGGTTAACAAAAGAAAACAGGTTTCTTGTTTTTTCTCCTCTTCCTCCTTTTTCAATTTAAATTTTTCTTTTCACTTCCATACAGTGTTGCATTTAACTAGGTTTTTTTGTCCGGAATCTTTTGCATTTAAAAGATGTCATATATTGAAAAAAAAAAAAGTCATGTGTGGCCACAGAAACAATAAAAAAAAAAATCAGTTAGCTTCATATATATTTAAGTATAATTTTCTAGACTATTTCAGTGAAATAGAGGGTTTATTCTCTGAAGAGGGCATCTCTAGCTTTATATTCTCTTTCTTTCCTCTTCTTTTAAATGGAAATTGGAGATGTTGTGAAAGTGTGCAAACATCAGTGCAAATTATTACTTATTTTTCCTGAGAGAATAATGACATTTTTCTTTAACCTTTTAGAGTAAGATGGAAGGGCATAAGAGCATTTTAACATAATATTCTTCACACAAAGCAAATAGCAAGCAAATAATTTGTTGTGCCTCCCTTCCTCTCACACTTTTCTGTAAGGCATCTATGAAAGAAGTGTGATGTACTTTCATTTCCTGTAGCATGAGAATATGAAGGGGTACATAAAGAAATAACAGGTACTATCTATATGTGTATATATTTAGTCTATAGACTTTATGTAGGATGTAAAGTAGGAAATGCATTCCTTTCAGGCTCCTGGGGATTGATTAAGGGGACCAGTTTGCTGCCAGGGTCCACTTCAAAGAAGAAAGACTTTCAGATTCCATTCAACTTCAACACAGAAATAGGGAAAATGGATGTTTCTTTCCAAACCCACTTCCAACACTTTGTATTACTAAACCTAAAGGGAAATTTGTTACTCTATTGTTTTATAGTTACTATCTTCTGAGGTGGGTTTCATTTAATAGAGAAGCGTAAGAATATCTAACAGAATTGGAGTTCAAGATTAGGCTAAAAATTCATGAGGCTTTTATCTCCCTTCATTAGGAACAGGTAACCATCTTAATTTCATTTAACACAAATGACAGATTATGATATTCATAAACGAACTAGTGAATAAATCTATCATCTGTTTAAACTAGGCCAAGTTTTCAGTCTTACTTTATCCCACTGGCCACATTCATTTATTTTACCACAGACCCAAATTCCAGAAAGCTGGAAGCACTGTGTATATCTTCAATTCAAGTATAACAACTTATTTACCTTTAAGTTGGTAGGACAAGTTAAGATTCTGTATTTCCAAATCCATAGATTTGTGCCTGTAGGAGAGTTTGAAAAGTGACCAGCAGTGATCGACCCCAGCACCTGCAAAAATATTTTCCCCAGGCACCTTACCTGTTATTATCCTGAGCAGCTTGAAGTCAGACCTCCTCTTGTCCGAAGTGGAGATTTTACTGGCACTTTTCCTCCATTAACTGGTGTTGTAACGGCAATGAACAATGAAAGCCAGATATTTTGTGACTGGGAGTTTACTGACAACAGGCAGCAAAAAATATGCCAAGGAATTATGTGAGCCTGGTAGCCCATGCTGATTCTGCTGTTTAGCACACTACACCTTAACCAATGAATTCATTGCCCAGTATTTGTAGAATAATTTATAACAGCATCCAATGCATATTTTTCAACTGTAAATGTAGCTTCTGAGTAAAAGAGGTTCCCCATCACACGACAAGATGTATATGACAAAAATGCTTCCAGTCATACCATGAGGATGGAGGTCTAAAGAGAATGTTGGCAGAGCTGCTCTCTCATCTGTGGCCTGTCTCCCCCTTAAGTCCAATAGCCGGAGGAATTAACCCCGTCCCACAAACAGGTGGAACAAGTTAATTGTTACAGTCCCCAGCTGCAAAAATTCACATCAATTACGGCTTATTAAGAAACAAGATACTTTTTTCTTTTAGCTTTAATTCATTGATACCATTATTCGAAGTTATCCATGGCTATTTTTAGTTATATTTGCATTGTAACACTGACATCCACTGGCCAATGTAAATAGTGGCAGTTTATTTCCCACTGACTAGAATTTGGTTATTAAATACCTACACAGATCTTTTTAGGAATATAATTAAATAAAACTGACGATCATTGTCCAGTGAAACATTGAGTATATTAAAGATGATTGTACTTTGGTACTACACATTTTACATTTAGGGATAGTCTCTTCAGGTAAGGAGGTAAAGCAAAAATATAACTAAATCTAACACAGCAGCAAAAGAAAAGTAGTCTGAAAACAAATATTTATTAAAAATATTAATGGTGATCAGATATTTATTCTGAAGACATCTGCCTTTCGATTAACAAGAGAATAAAAAAGTAGAATTTCTTGGCATTTTAAGATGGAACTAAATTCTGGATATTGCAGAAAAGATTGCCTTTTTACTGGGGTGAATTTATACCAGTGATAAACAATCATAACATCCTAATAATACTAGCACATAGAAGTATAATATTCCTTGCATGATAATCAACAGCAAGAACAAATCATCTATCTGTTGTATGGAGGGTGAGAAGCAGAGGAAATGAATCCCATTAAAGATCAGCTGATGCACTAAGCTTAGAAGGTTGCAAGATAATCACCTTCCAAGAAATGCGTAAGTTAATTGTATGAGAAATCAGGTAAAAGTAAAATTCAAAGCAAAAACAGATTAGAAATCTATTTCCTGTTTGCTGATAGTTCATGGAAAAATTCAAAGAAAAAGTTCAAAAAAAATTACTTAAAACCAATATACAGTATATTCATGTTCTGAGCAACATGTTCCAAAACTGAATAAGCCTAGAGAATTAATCTAGCTTCACAACCATGCTGTTGACAATGGTTACACAGAATTAAAGTTTTTCACTGCTCCTTTGAGATTATATGGCTCTGGCATTCCTTTTTTTTCTTCCCCTCACCCTCAAAGAAAAATCCCAGCATACTCTCTGTAAAATGCCTGTCCTGTTAGGAATGTACACAAATAAAGACAATAATCCCTATTGCTACAAACATTGTGGATCTGGACCTCTTCACTGCACTTAAATGAGAGGACCACCCTGGTGACATGTGACAGGAAAAATGGTAATAACATACATCAGTTCATCTTGGTGCTGATGAATTGCTCTGCAGGAAAGGAGACACAATGGGGAAAGGGTTTATGCTTCAAAAAAAAAGGAGCCTCTGCACACAGAAAAGAGCAGCAGATGAGAACCTGAGGTAAACAAGGAATGTGACTTGGATGGTTTTGAATGTTTTTGTGTCTTTCATATCTGTCCTTCATATCAGTACTGGAGAAATAAAAAGCACAAACCAGTGCTCAAGTACGGTGGGAGGAAAATGCTTACTTGATATCTCCCTGCAAGAGCTGTCTGTTGGAACGTGAAGCACTTGTCGGTTTTATGCTGATGCTTTGTCTGAGATGCACATTTTGGGAAAGGCATCAGGAAGAGGAAGCATGCTGCAACTGCCTGGAGAGCCTTATATTTATTTCAGATAAAGCTATTAATTATTCATCTGAGTTACTCATGCCATGGGGTACTTCTTGCACTGTAAACAGACTCAAGCATGAGTGATAAAAATAAAAAAATTAGCCTGCTCAGAGAACAGCTCACAGATACTGTTCCTCCTCCTTCCCGGGGGGATCGCTCCTACTAACTCTGTGCTTGTGCAGCTGTATCAGCTTAGCACCTCTAGAGCATTTTAGGCCCAGAAATTGATTTATTCCCAGGAAAAGTAAGAGACAGGACTTGAAGTAGCCCATGAAGTATATTGATGTAGCCTTCCCTACAGGCCTGGAAGGAGAGGACTACACAGATGCCACAGAGGTAACATGCCAATAATATGGACCCATTTTCCAGTTGCTAGGTGGGCTGGAAGCAGACCATTGCTTGCAGAAGGTAGTTGCTGGTTAGAGCTACTCCCCCCCCCTNGCTGCTGAAACCAGAAATTACAAACAATAATGATGAAAACAATCCTGTTACAAGTCATTGCAAGGAGCACCTTAAAAACTGCATATGATCATGATGCATATTTTGTCCTCAAGGGATCAACAGGGCCCTGTTTGAACAAGCAGTGGAGTAAAGGAGAGAGAAGATATTAAGTGTATTATAATTTTCAAAACCCTCAAATGGTTCATTTTAAGCATTCCTGGCCTCGGACCTGTCTGTGCCCTACCCACACCTGGGAACTCAGTCTTAGGTTTACCTCCCCTTTTGCCTGGTCATTAATGGAGCTGCATCTAGCAGCACCAAACAGCCATAAGTATCATGGTGAAGGTTCTTCCAGAAAGTACAAGAAGTAATTCAAATCTCTGCTCTCTCCAAGACCATTTCACACAAATTAAATATATATGTGACCTCAGGAGAAGGTATTTGATACCATGTTCTTTCAGCTGGGTGAAAAATTTTGCTGTGATAAACACTTAATAATTTATACGAGCCAGTGGCTGCCAGAATAACTTATACAAGAGGAAAAGGAAATGTCTGGTAGACAGGAGACACCTGGAATTTGGGATTCTCTCTGCTCTATGAGACATAACACTCCCATTATCACAGACAGCTGTGGCAGCTTCCACATTTTTCAGTTCTTGGCCATGACCAACCCACCTGTTTTGCCGAAGCAAGAACACCGATGTGTACGTGCTAAAGGCATTAGGAAATATCCCTGAGCAGCGTGTGCAGCGTGAGTTGTGTGAGGGGCCACATAACCACGCTGACAGCAGTAGGATCCAGCAGTCAAAGAGGTGAGGGAATGCCCACTGGCAGGGCTGGGGTTGATCTGGCTGTGAGTGCTCACAGAAGGAATTTGGCTGGATGGATACCACAGGTATTGATAGATGCCATAGCTAGTGCTGAGAAGATCAGAAAGAAGGTTAAATTTCCATTTTCAACCAAGTTATCTGCAGTATCTTTGCAAAAATCTCCCTTGCATCTCTCCAGTGCCATTCTTCCTGTAAGCATCTACCAAAAGAAAAACACATTTTGGGAGCAAAATGAAGTTAAACTGTGGAAATATCATGCGTAGCTACACACTCACTGACCTGTGCAAGCCGCTTATATCCTGTAAGTCTAAAGAATTGAGGCAAATTCCAACTACAAAGGCTGAAGTTTACAAAGGTGAAAGAAAAAAAGATAGGGTAAGGAAACTATAGGATATTAAATACTAAAAAGCGTGGAAAAGAAACTAAATACTTAGGGAAATGATTGGAAAGCAATATATACCTGTAAATGAAAGGCGGGTAAGAAGTTTTTATAGACTTATTTTCTGCTTTATGCTTAATATTTTGTATAATTGGAAAACAGGGTGTAATCTGACACTTTGAAACAAAGCTGCTGGTAAGCAGCCCCTTCCCTTATGAAGAGAACATTAAGCTTAAGCTCTTTTGAAAAATTAGATCAGTAAAAAAAGAAAAAGGAGTTTTCATAAGTTGTGGTTTCATAAACTCCTTGTCAAAGGAGGGCAATAAGGAAAAATTGGAGTAGGGGCAAATGTTAATACTGAGATTATATGTAACTACTTGAGCATCTAAATGCCAGTATCTAGAGAAAGAAAAAAAAATTGTCAGACCTAGTTGAAAAAAATCACGTTCTTAGGCCTGATGTTCTCCAGAGCTGAATTTGGATTGTATAGTAACAACTATTTGTCTTCCTTTTATTTCACTGTAAAGATAGATGAACAGTAATGAAAGTGGGATAAAGAAAAGGTATTAGGGGTCTAAAAACTGATTGTGTGAATACATAGGGTACTGGAGCATACCCCTCTTTTTCCTTACAAGTTTTCTGTGATGCTAAGTCAGTCATTTAAATCAAAATTATATGCAGTTCCTAAAAGTAATATAAGATCAAACTCTATTTTCCAGTTTCCAAAGTTAAATATTTAATTTTTATAACAGCATAGATGCCTTCTCATACAGGTTTCCTCATCCAGAAATAACAGGGAATTCTTTTAAAATGTAGCAATATGAAAGATTTCTTTTCCCAATATGTTCCAGTGTGCCACTGCACCATCTTTAAATCCTTAAAAAGCAATGAAATTTCTAGAGCCAATGCAAAGAAATTATACATTTATAATAAATTATGTGTTTACCATTATTTAAGACAAATAAGAAGTATAATTTATAATTTAAATTGTCCCTGTTGGTTTCTGCCCATCCTATTTTTGACACATTCTAAACCAGACATTTCTGTAGCTGCTCCCCAACACTGGAACTTTATTCATTATTCGAATGAAGGCACTGTTGGGAAATACAAAAACAATTCAGCATCTACTGGGAACTCACAAAAATTAATCACCTTAAGAGTATTTCCTTTCTGAGAGACTTCTAAAGCTGTATCAAATTACAAAAATCCCTCCACAGGTTGGGTTTTTTTCCCCTTTTTTCTCCTACTCTTGACTACATGAAACTATTCAAAAAGGAGAAATAAAAGCCCCAGTCTTGTAATCATGGGGCAGGAACTGACTCACTGCATGGATCGATCCCACTGGAAAGTCAGCTCAAAGGAAAAGAAGTTGATGGTTCTCTGTAATAAATGCAGACATTTACACAGAAAGCATTTAAGAGATTTTTTTTTTTTTTTTTTACCTCCCACAAAAGATTTCTCCTGTACAGCATTCTTTGGAAAGGAGTTTCAGGTAAGAGTCCTTCAGAGATATTTGGCAATAATTTACTCCAAGACAGATCAGTATCATGGTTTATGTGCTGTCAGTGTGAACAGTCAGAAAGAACACTGACTAATCCCCAGATATCACCAGTGGATGGTTTTTGGGACTGCATACATATGCGCATGGGTGTGTGCACAGCACATGTACTTGCTCATTGATGGTAAAAGCTGAGGTCAACCTTATGCCACTTTAGCATACTTTATTAGAGAAAAAAATAAATCTCTGAGGGATGAAATTTTGTTTCCTTTAGAACTGGCACATTTCCCTGTAAATAATACAAACAGGAAATAATTTCTGCAGTATAGAGGCCACAAATTTAGATAATTCTACCTGGGGAAGGGCAACAGCCATGGGGCAGGTGATGTCCTGGCAAACCAGAAAGCCTGTGGCACTAAGTACAGTAAGAAAACCAATAAATGTTAAATCCCACAACATTCTTCTCAGCCATGCAAAGTCATCTTCTATGTGTAAATCTTCAGAGCTTTGAGCATGTGTCAAAGATATGGTAAAAACCAATGACATTAAAGATCAGAAAAATAATGGATGTTGCTTATTCTCATGTGTTCCATTCTTGCTCTATGTTACACTTTCAGTAATTTTCACTAAATCTTCCCAATATGGAGATTTGCAGACTTTTAGAAGTGTTGAAACTTATTGAAGAGATTGATAATATCCATTATCGCAATTACAACTTAAATTTAAAAGTAGACACTCAAAAGGATAACTGAATCTATTCTCCATCTGTACACTAGTGGTATGAAAATGTGAAACAGGATTTTATTAAAAGAAAAGTGATTTAAGTAAAATGGGAACCTAATGGTTATTCCAGAACAAATTTTGAGGTAACAGTGTGTGATTTAAAACTGCCTTACTCAAGCCAATGATTGTTGGAAATGAAGAAGGGTGGCTTGAACAGCAGAGTTATTCCTCTTTGAGAGTTTTCTTCCCTCACGGCAAAGTGATTTCTAGTGCTCTTCTGTCCAGTAGATGGAAAATCGTGACTCTGATTTCAGGGGAAGTGAATGGCACTTCAGTCTGCTCTTGTGTTTTTCTCATATTTACCATCACTTCAACAGTAAGAACTTATATGATCTCTTTGCTTTATCAACTGGAAACAGAACCACATTTTTACTTTTCTTTCTGTACAAGTTCAATTGCGCTTAAAGGCAAATGTTCTTCTCTGCTTTGTATGCATCCTTTTTTTGATTGCATGATTGTTATAATTGTACTAACCCCTGAATTATTCAGCCAATAAGCACAATAAGCACAGAAGACAAGTTTTCGAGCTGCTTTCTGTCATAAAATTTGCAGCAGGAGATCAAAACAAGAAATGAAGTTAACAGTTCTACTCTCTCACTGGTGCTAATGAGAAGCATCGTGGTCTCTCACGATTTTGCATTACTATGGCTAAAATTGTTGCCTCTGGTTAGCAGGACGTTTGGCTCCATAACAACGTTTTTCCTCATGGTACTATATGTAGTGAGAAAAAAAGTCTTAATTTCAATCATTTTAATTTGGCTTCTCAGGAGTCAAAAGATTAACTCCATCATCATAAAATGTATTAAAGCATCGCTGTAGAGGTAGGGCAGAAACATCACCTTGGTGTGTTTCTTAATTCTTGTTGCAGTGATGGGTAAACTGACCTATTTTGCCTAAAGTAGTCCAAATGGCATTCTATTGGGAAATATGCCAGAAAGTCCTTTTTGTGCAGAAATCTACTGAATGGCATTTTATTATTTTAGATATATTAAAAATAGCTTGCAAAACCACCTTTCTATCATATTTTTACCTCCTTAAGTAACACTCTATTGTTCCATTATCCAAGAAATAGCATCATAGCATAAAAAAAAAAAAACCAAAAAAACCTGTGGATAATCTTTTCCCTAAATTTTCTGGTTTTATTTATTCCTTATTGGATAAGTTAAAGAGGTGTCTTTCAGCAGCACAATTCCCATAGGTTCTTTGGTCTGAAACACCAAAATAGTAGGCAGAAATACAAAAATTTAAATGTCATTATCTTACCAAAAGGGTCCTCAGAGGGAGCTTCAGAGAGAAATCAGTAGGATAAGGTCATGACAACTATTCCCAATACAACTGTTTATTTCTCCAGGCTGCACCAGTTTCTTCATAGTATTCTTTACTGACAGAATTTGGGAAATGCCCACTAAAAAAGATTTAATCTCGAACTCTCTTGCAAGAAACATTATTAAAAATTAACTTACGGCAAAGAATATAAATCCAAATTTTGTTATAAGTTCTATGTGTTCCCTAAGAAAACCATCATAAAACCATCAGCTTCACACATCTTCTTCCAATAGTATATACAGACTGAAAAAAAACAAAAAAGGAGTGTATAAAGCATCACAAACTGAAGGTTGGTCCAGTCAGGTATTTCTCCTGAACATGTAGGGAACAAAGGAGTGCTAAAGTCTTCCTGCAGCCAACCAAACAAAAGTTCAGTAAAGCAAAGAATCTGGTACTGCAGCATATCCACCAAAAGCAGCTGCTGGAAATTGTATTTCCATTTCTGTGACATAAAGATACAGTGGAATCAAAGATCAGCATGGCTGAGCTGCTCTGGCTGTCCTGCAGAGATGTGGTATCAGTAATGAGTCCTATAAAATCAGTTCGAGTTGAAATGATTCTTTGAAAGCATTACAGTTAATAGCACAGTCAATGAAGACTAGCTTTGTGAAGCTAACCAGGGATAGATAACATCCTGTAGAGAAGAAAATAACTCACTGTATTTGTTCAAAAAATCTTATAGAAAAGAAACACACACAAGTAGAACCTCTTCTTGGTAACTCCTCTCCCCTTTAAGCAGTTCATTTGGCACAGGCACTCAGTCAATCCAAACTTTTTCAGTATTACGTTTTAAAAGTGAACCCTAGAGCGTGTTTGCTTATGCAGTTTCAGTGTTGTTAGTAGAATTTACTAGCTGCAATTAAATTCTGAACTTTTCTAACAAAGCCTGAACTGAGGCTTTTGAGTAGGAGAGGCATGCTTAAGGAACGCCAGCATGATCAAAGCCTACATTCAGGACAGCTAGAAATAAGCCTGTCTGGATTTAGCCTTAAGCTAGAGCTTCAAATTGTTGGCATCATAAAAACTGAAGAATGCCTGTTACCAGAGAGAGACATCTGAGTCAGATGCAGTCAATAAATACCTCAGTTCATCCGTTCTGAGGCAGAAAAACAAGTCCGCTGTGTTCCAGTACACTTCTATGCACACTGACAGAGCATCCTACCCAAATGGAGATACCTGTTCTCCCAGTAGGCAATTTCTCATACAAAATTTACAAGTCTTTCCTGTTATAGTGAGTGTCTCATTTTGGGGGGCTCTCTGGGCATTGACAGGGTGAAAAAACAAAGAAAAAGACCAGATATAGGCATACCAGATACTGCTTCCTCTAAGTGACATAAGACAGATTAAATTTGGGCCTAAAATAGACTTTATTTATATCAGCTGATGATCTGAGCCTTCCCTTCTCGTCATTTCTCAAAACAAAGCCAAATTAACCTAATTGAAAGACTTCTTGACAATTCTTCACCATCACAGTTGTTAATGCTCCTTCATATTCCTGCTGAAATCATGCCCTGAAGCACCAAAATATTGCAGGAAAGGCATTTCTCACACCAATGACTGGGAGCACTAAAACTAGTGAGAAAGCACATCTGGTAAGTGTACAGGCTTGAATCACTGAGATACTGTACTTCAGAAAAGTTTAAAAAAATTGCTTGTGATTCCCAGGCTGAACCTCAACTACAGAACTCATTTCTAAATAGTCAATTACAAAAGTCAGAGAAAAAAGAACCAGTGAGGCACACAGTCTGTAAACCGGTTTCAGCATTCTCTGAGGTGAGAAACAGTGAACTTCAGAGGAAATCTTCCCACATTTTTCCACCTCCTAAGTTATTTAAACTATTTAATTAAGTTATTTAAATTACTTATCCAATTTTATTCCTTTATTTTTGTTCATGGACTAATGGAATGTTTGATTTTACTTTAAAACTCCCTAACGAGAGAAAAACTTGTATTTCGAGCTCTCACTAGAGGGAGCTCCGAGTTTATTTATAGCTAAGAAAGGGAACACGTATTGATGGATTTCCACACAGCTCTCTTCCTCATCATTTCCTTTCCATCTGCCACTTATTGGTAGGCTCTGACGGCACAAACCTACTTCACTGCACGACTCCTGCAGTTCCTGTTATATTTGCTACATCAACTTAAAAACTGTAAAGATGGAGCCTCTCAGCACAATAGTGCTATAGGCTCACAGTCCTTATAGGAATTTCCGAAGATGGAAAATAAAAAGTATAATTTCAAATTGGATAGATCCAAATTCAGCTCTAAAGTGGTCCTTAACCATATTTCGGATTATAAAAATCAAAATTGCACCTGTTTCTGAGTCACCTTATCCCGAATTATCAAAGTGTTGAAATGAAATACCACAAGAAGCAACAAATACTCCAGTGCTTCTGAACTCTCGATGCATTAGTCTTTTTGATTATTTTTACACTGTATTTGTGCAGTTTGCCTTCATTGAAAATCACCAAATTTAGAGTTCCACATCATTATAAAGCCTACCTTTCTCACAGTACATCTAACATCTTGAAATACTTTTTAGACAGCTGGTAAAATCAGTATTTTTATTTTATATTGCCTTACATCTCAAAAAAAATTTATTCAGTCTGGAGGAAAGACTGAGAACTTACGCCAACACAGGGAACTGAATGATATTAACTAACTGAATTCTCAGATAATAAAATAAAGGAAGGATGAAATTTATTCATAAAGACGGGGAGTTCTTTTACTTGTTCAAGCACAAAATGAAGTTTAATGTTGTAACAATATCTTAAACAGCACTATCAATGTGAAAAATTAAGGTCTGTGAACACTTTTAATGTTACAAACACTATCGACTGATGCAGCAATAACCAGATATGCAAGCTGGTGCTTTAATCGATACGGAGCCTTTCAATTCCTCTAAAGGTCTTTCATGGTATTTATGTGTCTAGAAAGGAGTGCTGAAGGCTTTGAGGAAGACAGGAAGATACTGGAAGACATGAGAGTTACAGAAATAGCCATTATCAGGCTTACCTAATGTAGCATAAATCCTCATCTGGTCAGCAAAGGCATACTAGCTCTTGAAATCACCTATCCAGCCTATTACCACAATGTTGAGGGAGAGCAGTATAGACCAACTGGGAAAAGAGTATGAGCAAAAAGGTTGGATGGAGACTGATTGCTCCACCAGCAAGGACTGATGCCTTCCTACAGTGTGTGGCCTGGAGCACTCCCACATCAGAGCCAGGTATTCTGTTGCCCCTGACGCACCCTCCATGGTTCTCTAACCCCCTTTCAAATCCCTTGAACTCTACAAGGCAAAAGTAGCATAGCAAAACGTACACTTCTCTGTTTCATTTTATCTTATCTCTGTTCGTCTGATCCTGCCATTGAGTATCTTCAAATCTTTGGGTTATACAGAAGACTGAATAATGGATCTCTACTTGCCATCTTCTTTCTAGTCTTGCTTTGATGGACCCTCTCCTGGTCTGACCACTTTTAGCCATTTGCTTTCTCCCTGGGACAGAGGTCATTTTCTGGCTCTGGATCTTTCCCAGGCACTTCTACCTCTGCTGTGTTGTATCCAGCTGAGGTATCCAGGGCCACACAGCTCACTGAGGGTGCTGCGTGTTATGGCTTTGTCTTATGGCTCAGTTACACTTTCTGTTTGGTTCTCCATTTCTTTTTTCCCCCACAATAATTCTCATTTTGTTTTCTTGGTATGACTTTGGTTTGACAAATATTGTTTCTGTGCTAACAGAAAATATTAAGTTCATCACTGTATTTAGCTGTATTTGCTTTTCCCCAGTGGCACTGCTTTGCTTTCCATCAAGTTATGGATCCATAGATCGATGTTAAGCAGTCAGTCTGCCAGCAGCACACTGAGCAAAGTAATCTGTACATTGCTCCTAAAAGATTGTGTTACCATTTTAAAAGATGCTCAGTTACAGAGAGAGTTCAAATCATAGCACCAATAAAATCAGCAGCTACAAACAAATCAAACATGTAACACATAAAAAAAATTGGGGTTTTAATACTCACATGTCAGCTCAGTTTTAAGTCTTAACTCTCAGTAACATGATCAACATCAGAAAAAAGTAGAATACTGATTTTTAGTCTAGTCTTTGATATTACTTTTTCTATCTTTTAAATAAGTTTTACATATTATCTTTAGGTGTTTTCACCTTTCATATATGTAATTTTTTGTATACCAATATTCTCTTAATAATCTTTTCTCATTTCAACCTCCTTTCTTTTTCGCCTCTCCTAGTGATGCTAAGAGATGCCCCACACCCCCAAAGGGGTACTCCATGTTTCACTGCACTTGATAAATATAGGAAGACAATGAAAAATGGCTTTTTAGAATATGGAGTCAAATTACAGCTTCAGAAAAGCTGCATCTGTTGGATCTGAAGGATACAACAAATCCTTTTTCTCCTGTGGAATCACGTGTTTAAAAATTTCATCTATTGGTCTTCAGAGTCTGTGAATTCTAAACTACATCAGAAAGAAACACTGAACAACAGCAAATGACCAGGATAATCCTCAGATGATTTAAAGATTTGCATGGCTTCACTGGCACATTAAAAACAGAATAATGTTGGTCCTTTCATTTTTCAATAATTCAATGTATACGTTTCTGTTTTGTTCTTGGCAATTAATAATAAATTTAAAAAAGACTGAAAGTGATACACTGGTCAATACAAATACAGTCAAATGATGAGAATTATTTGAGTCCCTCCAGCATAAAATCTAAGCCATCCACATGTTTGACCATTATACACCTCTGCAGCTAGTCAAGCAATACTTGTACAATAATTTTAAGACTAAGTTTAAGTAACCATTTAATCTGATTCCTAACTGTAACTTTTCGATTAAATCAACAGTTGTGTTAGGGTAAATGCAGTCAGGCTGGCTCTTGCCTTCTTTAATATATTTCTGATGAAGACCCAGATATTTTTCATGATCTGTTCAGGTGGCAAAGCAAAATACAAAATCACTGCTATTACTTGTCAGCTTTTATATAAAACTAATAAAAAGTCCTGCGAAAATTTTCATGCAGATTTTACAGTGAAAACTCAAACTTTGCATCTCAGAGTCTACTTTGAAGTAATTTAAGACATGAACTTTAGTAATAAAATTTTTTTTAAAAAATTGTCACTCTAGAATACTGTAAGGAACAAATGGGATAATATGTTTTCAGGATACCACACAAAGCTTCCTACATTTTCAGTATTTAAGCCAAGCATGTGCCCTGAAACCACACAAAGCATACAGCAACATATGGATGTTTTTTCCACAGGAATTGCATAATATGTGTGGGCACAGTCTATCACCGTAGAAGCTGAAGCAGTTCGAGATAGTCCATTAGATAATCCAACAGTTTTTGCTACTCAGCTGGCATGCCGAACAGTGAGAACATTGCATAATCACCATAAGAAATTAGCAGTTACAAAGTAGGTGAAACATAGGAAAATTTTACTAAACAAAACACCAGTTGCAGCAATTTTATTGGACCAGCACATCAGATGGCTGGAGAACATACCCTGTGCGTGAGGCCTCAGGAGATCTGAGCTTGCTCAGCGTGGAGAAGAGATGATTTTGGAGACACCCGAGAGCAGCCCTGGGCACCTATGAGAAGGTTACTGAAACACTGAGTCAGGCTCTTTGTGAAGGCACATGGAAGCAGAACAAAACACAAGTTTCGAATGAGAGAGATTTAGGTTGGGTGTAAGGCAAGACATTTTCCCCAGGAGGACGGTCAGGTGGTGGCAAAGGGTGCCCAAAGGGGCTCTCATTGCCAGGGCATTTCAGGACATGCCAGCAGGCAGCCCCACTGGTAGCACCAGCTTGGACCACCAACCCCTCTAGGGCCCTGCCTGTCACAGTACTCAGACTCCAAGTGTGCACAGGAATGTCTTTAATAAATATACTCAAACTTGATAAATAAGAGTTTCATGTAATGTGAGTGAAAATAACCCAAATGCAAGAATTTAAAACTAATGTCAGCACAGGTTTAAAATGGCTCACTGGCAGCATCTCTTCTCAGGGATCAATCAGAAGAGTAACACAGATTGAGTTGAGCTAAACTACAGACATGGCTTTGTTGAAACTTGGTTTCAGTCATTGCAATAAACTATTGCTGTGAACTAGTAAATCACTGGGCTGAAGGAAAATACAAGTTCCTTGCAAAGGGGTAGTTTTACACTTGAATAAATGTTAATACAGAAAAAAATATATCACTTGTAGAAAGAAAAATATTAGCAGGTCAAGGGAGGTGATTCTCCCCTTCTACTCCACTCTTGTGAGACTCCACCTGGAGTACTATGTCCAGCTCTGGGACCCCAGCATAAGAAGGACATGGACCTGCTGGAGCAAGTCCAGAGGAGGACCTTGAAGGGGATCAGAGGGCTGGATCACCTCTCCTACGAAGGTGGGCTGAGAGAGCTGGGGTTGTTCAGTCCAGAGAAGAGTTGGCGCCAGTGAGATCTTATAGCAGCCTAAAGGGGCTACAAGAGAGCAGGAGAGAGGTGTTGACAAGACCAGGTAGTGACAGGACAACGGGGAATGGCTTCAAACTGAGAGGGTAGGTAGATATGGGGAAGACATTCTTTACTGTGAGGATGATGAGACACTGCCCAGAGAAGTTGTGGATGCCATATCCCCAGGTGCACCTGCCCATGGCAGTGGCTTGTAACTAGGTGGTCTTTAAGGTNAGAGAGCTGGGGTTGTTCAGTCCAGAGAAGAGTTGGCGCCAGTGAGATCTTATAGCAGCCTAAAGGGGCTACAAGAGAGCAGGAGAGAGGTGTTGACAAGACCAGGTAGTGACAGGACAACGGGGAATGGCTTCAAACTGAGAGGGTAGGTAGATATGGGGAAGACATTCTTTACTGTGAGGATGATGAGACACTGCCCAGAGAAGTTGTGGATGCCATATCCCCAGGTGCACCTGCCCATGGCAGTGGCTTGTAACTAGGTGGTCTTTAAGGTCCCTTCCAACTATGGTCTTTACATAGAGATGCATATCTAATCCTTACATATTTTAAAACTGAGCACCAGAAGTAGAATACCCTTTTAGTGGTGACCAAGTTGATGATTTTACTCGCTTTTACTGCATTATAGAAGATTTGAGAAATCTAAAAAAAAAAAACCTAAAGGTTGAAGGAGTGAGCATCTTTATGTATTGCTTGATCAAAAATTCTGCAAGGGTGGTGAATGTTCCACTAGGTTAAAGTGTTCAGTCTAATTCAGCAGGAATAGAACAAAATGTCACCTTTCCGACTCATAGAGAGCAAATATGGTAGTTTGTAAGGAAGAGAAGAACAAACCAAATAGATTTACCAGGACTTTTCCTGCATCCTAGACTGAGCCACAAACAATGCAGAGTCAGCAGCAGAGTATGAGTTAGTGAAATTCTTAGCCTCTGTGCTTGGATATATTGACTATAGAAGTTGAGTGATGGTGAGCATTTTGGTAATAAACAAAGCACAGGAGGATAACAACTCCTTCTGCTTCTTTCAGGCTATCAAGGGGAAAACACTTTTAATGTGACCCGAGACACAAAGAAATGCTATATAAGAAACTTTTACATACTACTGGTTTCAGCTTACGACAAACTGGATTAACGCCGTGCTGGACTCACTGTTGGCTTGTACAAGAGTAACAATAAAACCTATTTTGAAATGCTGTTAAAGTCTAGAAGAGATAAAAGGCAAACAGAAAAGTGTGGCCAACTACTCCTTTACAGCTTGTCCCATAATCCAGAGTATTGTAATAATTCTTTTTTTAGGGACAGTTCTTTAAAAACAATTACTATTTCATATGAGCTCACACATTTCTATGAGGAAACTTCCATTCCTCCTGTTGTGCCTTCCAGATTTTGCAGCTCCTTGCAAATCACACCTGATTAAGACATATTTATGGAAAAGGTAGTAAAAGGCACCAAGTATAGTCCAGCGCTCAAGCCATTACCTTGTCTGCTATTTATGTAGAGAATTCTTCTGAAGTGAAAATAGTTTTAAATCCAATAGAGTAGGAAAAGACAAGAAACATTTAATAGTCGTGAATATGTTTAAGACTGTATCATGCAGTGGTCCACAAGTCTCTAAAAAGTAGAGAACAGAGCCCACACTACAGACATTCCAGCTTCCACAGGCAAGTCTGGGAGCACTCCAACGTGCACAGGCTGACCACCCACTTCAAATGATGTACCACAGGGTTCCTTCTGGAGATTATGGATGGTATGAAGCAAGTGGGAGGAGGAGTGCCTTTGTATATAAACAAGTGGTTATTAAATAAGCTCTGTTATCTGTGCCTTAATGGTCACACTAGAAAGACACAAAAAAAGCAAATAATGAAGGCAAAATGAGAGATAGTAGGAAAAACATTCTCTGCAAACTTAAGGAGAGACTCCAAAATCTGTCGACACTGACATCTCTCAGAAACTGAGAAACTGCCAATTGGAAGAGAGCAAGCTATATACAGTTCTGGCAGCAGTAAGTCATTCCAGCTGGTCACAAAAGCATTTTGCTTCTGCACCCCACGAAATTTGTGCTCCTTTCCTCCAGCCACATGCTCCTACCCACTCCCTTGCTCTCACTCTGGCATACATCAAATTCTCCCCTGGGCTGCATCACATAACTAATGTAACCAAAAACTAAATTAACAAGGGGCAGAAGGGGGGAAAAAAAAAGTGGTCTCTGCAGGGTTTGTAAGTTGAAGCAGCTCAAGGAGCCCAATGCATGTGAAAGCTGGTGCATACTGTGTGCTGCAGGTGGAACCCAGCACAGGGAACGGGAGAGAAAGGGGAAGGAGGAGATGTTTCTGCTGTGACTGGGCTGTTGCTCACTTCAGTGATACCTGCACCAGCACAAAATCACAAGCCCTATGGACATGTCATCTGATAATATTAGTGTTCTTGTAAAATCCATACTGATGTATTAAATTGGAGAACACAAAAAAACCCCATGCAATGTCATAAAAATGCCAAAAGAAAATATATTTCTATAAGTAAAACTATTCTGTATAACTTGCTAGGATTTGAGGATGCAGTGTAATTTTTGCTGAATAGCTTCAAGTAGTATCACTAGCATTTCTCTTTGACAATAAAAGCCAAACATTTCACAACAGTGAATTCTGCCATAGCCCTTGACATGAATTAAATAGACATAGAACTACAATAAATTTTCAGACATTTTAAGTTCAGCACCAGTTTCACTAGTGCAAAACAACAAGTATAATTAATAGCTATAAACTGTATTTTTCTAGATAGGCCAGTAATTTCTCTTGATTTGGACCTTCAGTTCTGCACCACTGGCAGTTGGTACTGTACTTCATTCATTGTCTAAATTACCTGCAACTGCAGTTACATTTTTTGTTCTGATACCAATTATCCATTTTTATCATTCAATTCCCTTTCATTTTTGAACACTCTGATAATGAACAATAGCTGCAATATACAGATATGTAGAGATTAAATATTTAGCTTTAATTGGAGGAGATGCACAGAATTCTTACACCGTGGATATTAAAGCAATTTATGAATGAGTAAACTGAGCTGTAAAAAGCTCACCTGATTTACCTGAAAGTAAAAGAAGGACTGTAGAATAGTTGAAAAGGGAACCAGGAAACCCTAATCCCCTGATGTAATTGCCAGACCATATGCCTTCTTTTCATAATGTGCCATTGTCCTAGTTAGAGCATCCAGGACCAGCTTGTCACTGTGTGTGTGTGTAACCAAAACTGTTTATTCTGCACCCTCTGTGACATTTCTGATGAACTGTTAATAATGGACCATTTACAGCAGCTGCCCAGGGCACACCTGACACCTCAGGCTACAAGCCATCAACACACCTGGTGTTCAACAAGATTGTGCTTCCTTCTTGCATCAGTGTTTACCAATTCTCAGAAATCTATTCTTGCTACATTTGCTTCTGAAAACTGACCTATATCAGCAAAGCATATGAGTTACTCAAATAAACAAAAGACCCAGCAACCACTGAAAAATCAAGTCATTACTTCCTATTTCAGATCTTAATTACTTAAATTAGTGTAATATATAATCCTCACATCACTAGCCAGATCAGAGGGAGGACACTAACATTCCCAGATATATATATATATATATACACACATCAGCAGCCTTCATAATTTTAATTTTATATTATACATATACATTATATATACTATAGCGAATCGCCAGGACAGATGAATGAACACTGAGCTTTCACTAATTTTATATGTTTTAAATATTGCTACTATAGGACCTAAATGAATTGAGCAATCAAAAAAGTAGACTTGTCATCCTCATCATCATCATTATCAGCAGCAGCAGCATCTTATTCTGTGATGCTCTGCAAAATCCCAGGCCTGTATTCAGTTAACCACTATTATCTACACACAGTGCAAGGCTCATTTTAAGTAACATTTCTAATATTCTTTGAGATGCTTCAGATACATTATGCTTGAATGAAGACTACAATGTATTACTACTACTAATCTGAGAAAATCTATCTGGTTTATGTGTCTTCATTCCAAAGCAATTTCTTAAAGAGGTATCATATTTTTGCACATCACCTAAACAATTACACTAAACTAAATCCTACCATGCTGGATTTGACAGTGTCACTTCTATTCCTTTTTGAAGTAAATGCACCTGAAATATCTGAGATGCTACATTAGAGAGTAACATGAAACAGGCAGAACATTAGGGCAGCTGGTATCAGAAGAAGTATATCCCATTTCTATCATTGCTTATAACATTTTCAGACATTGCTTAGATGGTTTTCAAATAAACTATGCAACTTTCAATTCTAATTGTCACTGACTAGATGAAAGGAATGCTTTGCTGAATGGAAAAACATTTGGAATTATTTTCAAGCCTGGATAGCTTACATGATACTACTGGTCTTAGTTTTCCTTTGTTTCCCTTATACGGAATTGAAAAGAAATGGGAATAGTTCTAGTGACATTATCCTGAGATCATCATACCCTTAGAGGAAATCACAAGTTTAGAGGCTTCCTTGCTTCCAGACTCAATTAAAATCACTAGAGACTTTTTACAGTCCTATTTGCAATAGCTGTCTTTAAGCTCCCATAAAGTTTATTTCATTTCCTCTAAACCTGTTGGATCAGAAATACCAGCAGACTATTACAGGAGGACATATTGTACCATTTTCCTTACATATCTCTGGATCATCTGAGTTGATGTTTCAAAATAGCTGACTTTCTATCCAAGACTCCAGAAGTTCACCTAAAAATAGTAATAAGGAGATAGCACAGCTATGTGAACACAGTGGTCATAAAAGACTAAGACACACCAAGAGCTGCGCATTCAGGAATTTTAGGGTTTGATGCTTTTTGTTTGTTTACGGAGTTTGATTATTTTTAAACGAATCCTTATCTCTGTTCCATAAAGTCAGTTCAGAGGAGCAAACAGAAATTTTGACCAAACGCTAACAATTTAAGCAAATATTCCTGCACATTCCACACATTCCAGTCATCTTACTCACCAAGTTGATGGCACACATAATTGAACAGATCAACCCAAAGGCTTCACAAAACATTACAAAGACAATCACCACTAATACTACTGCACATGCAGTCCAAGTAGTAAGACACTATAGTTCATCTATTACTAAAGGAAATACTGTGTAGAATGAATTACTTGATTCTGTAGAAAAACTGCACACAACTACATGACTATGGTTGTCATGAAAATACTAACTACACATTTCCACAATTAAAAAAGAAATCACATTATTTTTATTGACCTGAATGTTCATGAGTCAACTCTGTGTCCTTTGAATATTTTTAATTTTTCTTTTTTTTTTTTTTTACTTTGAGAAAGAACTGACATGACAGTATCAAGGGCTGTGTTAAAGTCACAGCTGTGGTATAGAGCCTTGAAGGGGATGAACTTTATTCCTCCAATTCTAAACTGACAGCATAACCAGCTGTTAACAGGTCCACGAAAACCTGCATACAAATACCAACGCACAGTTCTATTCCTATCGCATAATGAAAAGTGCCAAGTTCAAAACAAATTCAAAATAAACAGATCTCCAACATTTCATTGCCTACTTCGTTGTACATAATTACATAATTATAATAATTTTGTCATAATTTGTCATAACTGTTTCATTTTTCATACACTGCATTTTTTTTCCCCTGGGAAACCTGCTTTCATGAACAGGAGACACTAGATGGCGGGTTCAATCTGTTTTGGTACCCTGGACAGATTTGTTTTCTCCAAAGTTAATTGGTTTCCTCAAAAGTATTTCACTGCCCTCTACACAAGCAGAGTACTCTGACCTCAACAACTAAAATTCATACATCAGAGAGACATATAATTTTTGGTAAAGGTATAATTAGAGTCGTAATTTAATTTAAAGGTATAATTTAATTTTATCATTTAAACGTCTAGTTTGGCATATCTGCACCACACATTTTACCTCCCCTCAGCAGTGTTTCATTGAGGAAAACACATCTGCAGCATAAGTTATGTGTACTTTCAAAGCGTGTGCCATAGTGAAATTATTAAAAGTTGTTTGCAGCTGAACTTGGCACCCAGCATTTGTCAGATAGGCTTAGTGCAAATGGTACTAGTTGCCTTAACTGTTCCACACCATAGATCTGTTCTGCCATAATGAGCATTATGAGCCTGCTGTCAGTAGTAATGAAACAACTGCATTTATGAAGTGATTCTGACTTTAGAAACTGACACATTAATCTGAGTTTGGAATTCCTCTGTACACTGAGACAAAAGGCTAGGCATGAAATAGCAGCTGATCACAAAATTGCAGTTTGAAAATATGTTTTTCATCTGAATCAGAGATTTTCCTTTGCTTTTTGATTAATTAGTAAAATCATAATAAAGACTTACACAATCAAAAATACAAGACCTGCACCCTGACTTATGAAACCCAATCTCTTACCCTTGGTTACTCCACACTGTAAATGGTTATGCTTGGATTAGCCAGAAACATTACAGACTCCTTTGTTAACTCAGAATGGCACTTGCTGAAAGCGTAATGATATAAATGGAATTTCATGCAATCTCATTTGGAAAATAGCAGTATCCAGTACTACACCCCAAGTATTGTCAGCAGATAAGTGTCAAAGCTGGAACTGTTAATAGATAACAGCTACAGATTGCTTCAAAGTAAATCTTGATTTTCTTTTTTGCACATAACTGGTCTTGGTCAGATTATTGTTACACCCTTCCTCCCAAGCATATTTACAACTTCTAGTGGTAATGACATAGACAAATATTTACACCTATTCTCAAAGGCAGCATGTACAGGAATCTGCAAGTCATCATGGCAGCAAACTGTCAACAACACCAGAGGATTTCTTTAGTGCTATCCATTCCATCATCTGTCACTCCCTCCTGCGTTTTACATGTGTGTTAAGTCTCATTCAAAATCCATTGAAGGCTTTGAATTCAGTTGAGCATTGTTTGTAGCAAGCCATATTTTTGCCCCAAGGCTTATGCCACCAAGAAGTAGCTGCAATCCCAACAGGGAAGGTCCAGCCCAGCAGGGGACTCTGTCACTGGGACACTGTGCTGCTGCAGCACTCAGTGACACTGAGACAGTGGCTCTGACCAACAGGCTGTGTTTGCACTATGGCAGAGGTTGGTTTGGTGTGCTCAGGCTTCAAGATGGCAAAAAAAGAACAGAGCCCCTCAGAAAACTATCTCTATGCATTCTACATGCTGTGAAAGAAAACAGATGATTTTACTGAGAAATTTTCTAAACAGTTTAAAGACTGCAAACCTTAGGTTTAAAAGGTTAACATGGGGTTTATGTAATGCATAAACTGTTAATTGTATTCAATTCTTCCCTTGAAGAACTAAACACAGAAGAGTTTCTGTTTATTTGAAAGGCTGAGACGGCTTTTTATCAGCCGTTGACAGGCTTTGAAATATGATATCTATCAAGAAAAGTCCAACCACGCTCTAGCAGGAACAATTCTTATTTATTCTGTTCTGTCATCTGGGCCAGGAAGAACTTGAGGAAGACACTTTTTTAACTAGTTCCACCATTTGTTCCTTCAGGCTACTCTACTGTCACGTTGACTCCAGTGACCTGAAAGTAGCCAAAGGCTGTTGATATCTGCTCAAGGTCTCTTCTGGGATAAGGACAAGAGCACGGACGGTAGAAAAAACTTCACGTCAGTCACGCAGTAGCTGATGTGTCAGTCAGCCTTCTGAAATCTTTCCACCCTTTCTTAGGCCACTTTCATGTTTCCAAAGCAACAAAAGAGAGAGAGCCAAAAGAACAATCTCAAGGTAGTCAATTAAAATAACAGCCCTCAATATAACTCTTCTTTCAAAAAGAGAACACTATTATAAATTTTAAAAAATTAAGCAGCAACTAGAAATAAATCATGGTAATTCACACTATGAAGCAAATACAGAATTAAGGGCATAGGTGCAAAAGAATACACTTTCAACCGCCTTGTACTTTACTGGAATGAAAAAAAAGGTTTGTGCTATCAAAAATAGTGAAAGGTTCTTTTCTGACACCAAAATACTTCACAAAGAGTCTAGTTTTGAATCAATAAAATCAATCATGCACCACAAAAAGTTTTCAAACACCTTTTAAAATTTTGAATATATCTTCGTATTGCTCCACAAGATGCACTTGTTCAATTCAGTTTAATTCATTTGCTTGGTTTTGTGAGGTTTGGGTCTTTTCCTTTTCTCCTGCAGATAAACAGTTTGCACATTGTATTCCTAGTAACCACAGAAAGAATATTCAAGTTTTCAAAACTGTATGGGTTTACTACCAGAAAATTGAAAGCTGTTCCCCTCTTGACTTCTCATTTGTGTATATCAGAATTCTGGAAGTCACCACTTAGGACCATAGATACAAGACTGTTAAAATAAATAAAAAAAAATTTTAGTCAACACTTAATATCCAATACTATAAATTAAATTAATACGACATAGTCAAGGCTGGTGGAGATCCTGCAGTGCAAAGTGTTACTCCCTGGCCTCAAGAGGGAGCCAGAAATATTCCCTGTGAGAAAGTAATCTCTGTAATTTAAAGATCTACAGGCTGAACTGAAGACAAAAATTTTACATTAGTGATATAATCAAATATATATGATCAAATACAGTCAAACTTGAACCTACACTTCTTGGACCAGTATCCCTCCAGCATCATTATTCTTGGCACTGCTATATTTGTCTTTGCCAGAAATGTTTCTATGGGTCTCCATAAAGGCCTCCAGGGACCAATGATCAATAGATCCTGACAGGGAGCTAATCAAAAACACATTATAAAATGTATTTTCCTTAATACAGGGACTGTCACCAGTCACTTACAGCCCATAGTCACATACATCTGGGTCAAATAGCACAGTCAAGAGCAGACATACATGCTTCAAATAAACATCAGCCTGGAAACAGGACTAATGTAAGATAAAAATAATAAAATGAAGTGCTGTAAAAATGACTCATTCATTTCATTTGTAAGAGAAGAGCCAAGGGTTTGTGAAGTAACTGTACTACATTGATTCAATAAAAGCCTTTCTATTACTAACAGTCTTCCCACTTTCCTCTTTTATTATTTAGATACGTATAGAAAATCTGTATTTTTACTTCTTGTACTAAATGCTTTGGGGGGATTTTCAGCATTTAAAAAAACATAAAGAGCGTGTAAACATCATCTTCTTTCTTGTTTTCCAGACACTGACAATCCTAAATGTTACGAAGTTTGAAGATGAAATATAGTTATCATATAAAATTATAGCTATAGATATAGCAAAAATGTAATAATCAAAACGTATAACTATCCAGTTCCCACTGAACATCAACGCTTTTATACTTTTTCCCTTCAACAGATTCTACTTTCAGCTTAAACAAGTAAGTCCTTTGGTTTGTGGACTGGGAGCTGACAGTAGTGAGAAAACAAGCAAATCGCCTTTAATCTGAAACGAATTACTTGAACATGAGTTCTAACTCAATCACTCTGATATCCAACCCACTGTGTAGCAGGAGTGTAGTAACACAAACATTAGATTCCAAATTCTGAAGATGAAAAGGCTAACCTTAACCAGGTGCTATGGAACCACCCCTAAGCAAGCCTTTAGTGTGAGACAAACATAACAACACTCAGTAAGAAGTGAGATTTAGGTGTCAACCTTCCTGGACTGTTTAAACACTTAGCTTAAGAAAAGAGGTTGAGAAAGAGGAAGAAGCAGTTAATCCTCTAGGAAGAAATCCCATTTGGTCACCTTGTTCTGTCATGCTGTAGATAAACAAGCATGTATATCTTTTAAAAAGTAGCTATTACTGTAAAAAAATCCCTCTTTCCCTCTCTCTCCCCCAAACTATTAGGTGGTAAAAATTGTGTGTTTTGCAAACATGAAAAAATGTGTGAAGTCCCATTATCCAAACTCAACCACTGTAATTGCTTTCTCCATGCTTTGTAGACCAGGAACTCATCAAGCAAGAATGCTTGCCAATGGAGTTTTGGTTGAATGAGCATACTTTCCATGTAGCTTCAACGTGCTGAGTTTCTGAGGCCGTGTCTACCAGCAAATTAAACAATTGTGGGCACAAGCATGTGATGGTCTTTGCTATGATGTTGTTAACCGTGTGGAATGCAGTGAATGCCTCTGGCATGCCAAATGACTGACACTGTACTCCCAGACCAGTCCTCTGCATGATTCAGAAATTAACACAGGTCAGTGATTGCTAATCATGAATGCCAGTGGTACCAGCATCCTCCTAGGCTGGTCCTATCGCACTATTCCAGGCAAGGCCTTTTGCCCAGGAGCACATACACGCTCTCAAGTCATGACCAAACACATTCTTGGTATGATCTTATAAAAACTCCACTCCTAAAAGCTGTAAAGAAACCTTATCATCACCACTGATTATAGAGGAATAATACAGAAAAGCAATGCAGGACAGAAAAAAGGTACATCAGAAGAGGTGGGTCTGCCTTGTTGTCGTACCTGCCAAAACAATGGGTCAATTAGATATTGAATCAGTTTTACATTTCAAGCCATTATAATTTGTGATAGTGATAGGACATGTGATGAAGGTTTTAAACCAAAAGAGGGGAGATTTAAGTTAGATATTAGGAAGAAATTCTTTGATAGTGGTAAGGCATTGGAACAAGCTGCCCAGAAAAGCTGTGGATGCCCAGTCCCTGGAAGTGTTCAAGGCCAGATTGGATGGGGCTTGGACCAACCATCTAGTGGTCTAGTGGAAGGTTCCCTGCTCATGGCAGGGACATTGAAACAAGATGATCTTTAAGATCTCTTTGAGCCCAAGTATATTTACCTTTAAAAGAATGTGTTTCTTTTCATTCTTTGTGTTAAAGAGGATGTATTGAACTATCAATCACATCATTTCTCTATCGCAAATTCTCATTAAGAAAGATGAGAATCACAACACAAGAGTTGGAATATGAACATTGAGGGCAAGAATAATAATTAAAAGATAGCATCAAAAAAACTTGAAGTTACTGCATCTCTGATGAAGACAGATTCCTCAAGCTTTCTCTAGACTCAGTTTAAGGCACAAAAAAAAAAATATAGCCCTTTATACTTCAATAAATATAAGCAAGCCAAAGGACTCCAAAGAAGCTACTGAACAGCAGGGACCACTAATCATCACTTAATACAAAAATTTACAGTCTCTCTCTGAGTGAGCATACTTGATACCCTCTTAGACTCTGCTTGGCTTGGACATCACATAGTCCAAACTTCGCCTTCTCTGTTTATACTGCAGATAAGCTGAATATGAAACTCACTGTTCCAAAATTTGAAGGAAGCAAAGGCCAAACTTGTGTTTTTTGCAACAACACTCATACAAAGAAATCAATCAATGACACTGTAAACACGCAAATAAAAATGGCAAACCACGTTTTACCCAGTACTTATTGATCTGTACTGCCATATATCCAGGGACAAATCTTCCATCACATTAATTAAGCAGAAAGGAAGTTGAAAATATTATTAATGGAGGAATACACAAGATGAACAGAAATTAGCCATGCAACTATGCCTATTGACCATTTTTACATTCTGTGGAAAGATTGCATGGTAAGAACAGAGGCTGAAGGTCTCAGAACCATCACATCAGCACAGTCATTTCTGGCAAAGTAAATCAAAGAGAGCTTCCATACCATAAAAAAAAGACATTACAAAAACATACTTCGCTAGCTAAGTGACTTAATGCTGGTTTATTTTTAGTGGTTGATTCCAGTGAGTGACATGCACGTCACAGGTTCATTTCTTTATGGAGACTGTTGAATCATGTTTTCAGTGTTGAAGATGAGTTTTCTCACCATCAACAGACAGTAACTTTTTCACCACTCTCCAGCTTTTGTCCTAAGAAGTTCACATTGAGCTGCCAAATTCAGCCAGGGAAAAATCCTGCATTCTGCCTCAGTAAATTGACCACAGTTTCATATGGGTGCTGCTTAGTATGGGGCTCTGTTTTGGATTTGCTCTGGAAACAGGTTGATAAATACAGAGATGTTTTCAATATTGCTGAGCTGTGCTTACACAGTGTAAAGGACATTTCTGCTCCTCCCTCTGGCCCATCAGTGGGTAGGCTGGTGGTGTACAAGGAGTTGATAAAGGACACAGGTGGGACAGATGATCCAAGGAATATCCCAGACCATATTATGAAATGCTTAGTTACAAAACAGGGGGAAGAAGAAAGGGGAGGGGAGGGATGTTTGGAGTCTTCATAAATATTATGTGTGATGGAGCACCTGCCTGATCCTGGGAAGTGGGGAATGAATTCCTTTTTTTGCTTTTCTTGTGTGCATGGCTTTTGCTTTACCTATTGAACTGCCTTTACCTCAACCCACAGATTTTCTCAGTTTACCCTTCAAATGCCCCTGGTGGCAGGAGTGAATGGCCACATGGTACTTAGTTCCCAGTGGAAATTAAACCACAACAATTTAAAAAATAAATAAATAAAGGGAAAAAAAGAAAATATTAAAAAGTTAACTTTTGCTCAAAGTCTTATTTTTTAAAAATGCAGAGACCACCTCTAAAAACTCATCTCTAGGGCAACCTTAAGTGTTATTTCCATGTTAAGAAAATATTGGAAACCCCAGTCTCATTACTGGTCACTCTATAATTTGATTAGTAGAAATTTTGCAAACAATCCTAGGTGTGTACACCATCCCGAACACTACTAATTACTCTGCCTGTTTGATTTTAGGTAATAGAGTCATGCAAAAGAACATTCAGTGAGAAAGCAATTTGTGATATATCAGCACCTACACGTACAAGAAGCAAACTCTGAAGACATCAAGATAATATGAAAGGAATTTCACAATTGCAAATGTTGACAGAGGATTGCAAACTGGATGCAAAAAGTGCCTCCACAATCACGTTCTTACTGTTACAAATTTGAAAGTAGAATAAAATGTAGAGCTTATAGGGTAGCAAAGAAACAGCATGAAAGAGGCCACGTGGAAAAGGATGAAGAGTAAACAAGGAAGACAAAACTTAAGGTCCAGTTGTTTCCTAGCCCAAGTGAGCACAAAGCCTCACAGTTTCTGTGGAAGCTCTTCTATTTGAAGGCTGTGACTAATTCAATCATCATTAAAGAAGCTGCGGTTACATCTTCCAATAGTTTCTAAGCAACATGAAAATATAGAAATAACAGTACTCTGTAGAAGGAAAACTGTGCTACCACAGAGCCCCAGGCATTTCTAGGTATTGTTGCAGAAGCAATAAATCCTCCAGCTTTCACCTATTTTTAACTCAGACAACTCGAAACCCAATTGTCAGCTTTTACATGTTACACCTGGTTCTTCAGTGTTCTTCAGAAGCAACTTTGTTTCTGGAATGACAAAGCCTTCTAATGTGGCAGTTTTTAACATATATCATGTAAATTACTGTGTTACATGTCAAACCAAATACTATGAAAAATAGCTTTCAAAAATAAATATGATTTTTAAATTACCTTTTTATGTCCAATTTGTTGATTCTTTTACATCAACAGTTGAGTGATTACTTTCCTTACAAGTACTAACTTGTGCCCAATATTAATAAATACATTACACAGTAATGTATTTAGTTCAGAAGTAGTAAAAATGAAGAAATATCATATAACATCTTAGTCACTAACTCTATTCTTTGTGTGCAGTGTTCAGTTTCTACAGTAAAAGCCATTTGAGTGAATTATGTGCAGTAAAGAGAACCTTTGTTTTGCTGTGATATTGAATTTCTAGGGTTTTTTCCAAAGGTTTGCTAACACATGCTGCAGCATTACCAGATAGTCCCTGTACATTCAGAATCCTGATACTGTGACATACAAAAATGCTCCTCATTAAACAGAGATACAAAGAGAAAAAAATCCAAAGCCCACACTACTCACTGTAAAAGTGTCATTAAATCTGATAAAATTTAAGATAAGTTCTAAAATGCAACGTTTAGAGGTAACTTATGTCAAGGTTTCTTATTTGAATAAAAATTACAGTTGTATGTTAAATCTGCAAAAGGCTGGTAAAGTAATTATAAAATGCTAATGTCTTAACAGGTAGTTTGCAAACCCTCATCCTTTTTCTAGGCTAGCATTGAAGAGGCATTTACAATGAAGAAAGGATCAAGAACCACAAAAATCCAATTAAGTGCTGCAGGTGAAAGTCACCATTAGTGGTAATTGCTAACCATTTCTCTCCCCAAAAAACCCTTTAAACCACTGGTTTTCTAACACAGGGGTTTCTTTGTTTTGTGGGGGGTTTAAGCACTTTAGCTCTGAAATATCCACATTCTGTAATTAAAAGAATTTTCACTATTTGTTTTATGGAAACAAAACCTTCACCAAACCTCTTAAGATGTCTAAGCTTACAAGTCTTGCTGCTACAGTTTTTGATGTTTAATTTTGAGACACTGATACCAGATTTTAGCTTAAGCATATGTTACAAGAACATGGCCAAGTTAGAATTCACCTTCAGGATTTCTTGATAATTTATTCCTTTTGACACCTTGTGCAACTACCCATATTTATATTATTTATACACCCATACCCATAAAGACTACTTATTGTGTGATTCTGCATAAGATCTGGGGTTTGGGGGTTTTGTTTGTGCTTTTTGTTTGGTTGGTTTTGTTGCAATTAAAGTTTCAGGAAGGAATATTCAACAAAGCTTTAAAAAAGTCTCAAAATGTAATTCATATTTTAATAACAAATGGAAAATATAGAGAGGATAGCAGGATCCCACTCTAGGGAACAAAATTATCAGGTTGACTCTAAGCACTCAAACCCTTAATTAGTTACAAACAGTTGTTCCAAAACCTGTTTGGATTTCTCAAGAGAGCTCTGCGCAGCAGCTTTTGTTCACATCTGATCATCATCCTCAGTGTGGAGAATGGAAAAACAAAAGCACTATTGGACCCAATTTGGACACTGGGAGGTTTGCTAGAGAATAGAGGAAAGGACTTGGTTGCCAGTAGTTGCTTTTTATGGAAAATATACTACTGGATGTAAAGTCCTCAAAAACTTTGGAGCCGTGTATCAGATTCATGACAGTTGTTTCAAATTTTTAAACATTGGGATCATATTTCCTAATATCAATTGTACTTGTAATCAAAGACAACTTCAGAGCTCTCCTCAGGTAGTCTGACAGCATGTATCTGCTCTAACTTGTTATAGAAAAATCCCAGTGCTTTATGAATGAAAGCTGATGTTGCAGAACAAGCCTGCATAATCTTCATTAATTATCAAGCAAGATGGCATGTTCTTTCATGTGTTCAAAAGCCGTATTTAGGGCTTTTATTTCTCTATTTCAGGTAAGAGAAAACTTTTGCCCTGTTGTCCTGTGTGAAACAGTCCCATGGCATTGTCATTGTGGCATTACCATCACAACTATTTTTGGAGGACAGTTTGAACAAAAGTAACACGTCAACTTAGGTTGTGTTTAATAACACTATTCTGGTTTTTATATGGATTATTCTTAAATACCTTCACAAAAGCCAAAAGGGAACATCGGGCTGTATGATTATGTCTTACTTGCCATTACATATCCAAAGTCTGGATCACACCTTTACCTTTACTTCACTAGCACATCGTACGCGTGGCAGTGAACAGAAGAGCGCTGACAGTGCCAAGGGGTTGCCTTCCCAATCTGTTCTTAAAGAAGTCAACATATGTAAATGTGCACCGAGAGTTGTTCCAGGTTTTAACAAGACCTCAAATCACCACATTGCCACAAGCTTGGCACATCCAAGAGATCCCTTGGTTCTCTCCCTCAGCATATCAGGAGAAACATCTGAACAGTTTTTTCACTCTAAGCCGTTAGTTGCAAATTCATTTCTGCAGAGTAATCTGCAAGCATTACCCCATACAAATCAATTTGCATTTCTATAGAAGACCCATAAACTAAAAATCTTTCTTTTAAACTTATTTGATCTGTTCCTTTCCAATATCTGAAGTTGCTTTACAATTTATTTTTTGTAACAGAAAGATTAATGCCTGAAGTATAGCAGCATGAGTTCAATGATCACTTTAATACACCAGCTCCCTCATGGTCTTGGGCACATCAGTGAGCACCTATTTTTCCAGAAATGTTAAGTGGACCCGTAGCTGTGCAAAATGAGAAGGAGCTCTATTGCTTGATTCTTTTTCACCGAAGCTGCTCAGTCTGTGTTCACCTCATTTTTTAAAAGATTGCTTAAATATTAACAGACAAAATTCCTAATTGCTGGAGCCATTCAAATATGTGTAGATGGCACACACACCCCATATTAGATCTTGGTGCAGCTTTGTTAACTGCACACAAAAAAATCATCTAGAAATATCAACTTCCTCTTCTTGTTTTAGTTCTCTTCTTCACAGAAGATACAGAGTTTTGTAGACATTTTTTACAAAAAGAATGCAAAAATTTAGTTCTTTTTTCATATTTTCTTTCTTTTTTTTTTTTTTAAGAAGAAGACGATGATTAGGATAGAAAAGGAAAGCACAAAAAAAAGCAAAATAATTAATGCCAATAGGATCATGCCATTAGCATCACCAGAGAAAGTTAGGGTCACAAAATGAGAAACAAGTCAGAGTATTAAAAGAGCAGGGCAAGAAACATTAAGGTACTGAAAGTACCTGAAAATTAAACAGTGAATTTTAAGAAAGGAACTGAAGATGCGTGTTTAAAATATCTTAGGAGCAATTGTCACTCCAAAAGTGAGAGGTGCAAAGGAATGAGTGAGGAAAAAAATGATGCTAAAAAAAAAAAAGTGGACAAGCAATGTGAAGTGAAAAGTCCCAAGCAAGATGAAACTAAAAGTGTTGATAGACAGATGAGAAAAATTACTTTTGTGCAAAGATCAGGGAAAAGGTTAGGAATTTGAGCAGAGAGAAAGATTGCTTCAGGCAGAACAAGAACAAAAGGCAGAGGAGAATATTGTCTGGTCATGAAGCAGAATGAGAATAACAGACCTGTTGAAACTTTGAAAAAAATAATCAAGGAATCAACATTGGGGCCAAATGCGAATACAAGATTACGAATCAAATTCCTGGTGTTGGTTCTTAAGGTTTTCAGTGAAAACCATAAGATGAGTTCTAGAAAGTTAGATTTTTTTGAGATGCACTTTGCACTCTTTACCCCAGGCTGGAACAAGCTAAAGGCAGTAGTATGGGAACATCCATCTCAAGTGACTAAACTCTGCATTTGTGTAATGAAGATTCATTTTTCTCAAGCTGAGTGCTGTAACTCCTGTAGGATTTCAATGCTGCTTAGTTGGATCAAGTGGTAGGATATCCTTGGGGAGGTACTGGAAACATGGCCAACAACATGCTTCCTGTTTTCTCTTCCCCTGAAATATCAGATACTGGTTGTTGCCAAAACAGGATATCAAACAAGTGATTTTGATCTGAGGCAGTATGACAATTCCTGTAAGTCTTATGAAGGATAGAAGAGAGTAACAGTTCCCTCACAGATCTCTCAAATCATCTGTGTTTTGTTTTTCCTAGCAAAGCAGAGGAGTTCAGAAGGAAAGCATACTGAAATCAAAAGGAGAACATCAGGAAACAAGGTTTTGTAAAAACAGTACTTACCACACTTAATTTTACTGTAATAAATACTATTAAAGAAATGAGAACATGCCAAAAATGCTTTGTGAATTTCAAGAATGGCAAAATGTCTATAAATAAATAAAACCCATTTGTGCTTCTTTGAGTGGCCCTCACTGTTTCCTTCCTGGGCTAAATGAACACGCCAATCACATCTTGTGTGAAATCTGTGTACAAACTCTGTTCTTTCAGAAATGAAGGGGAAAGATATAAAGTCCTGAGTGTTTGTTACATCATTTAGTTAAATTAGTCATAGGACAAGGCCAAGTCACTCTCAAGAAGAATAAGATGTCAACATTTGGAATAAACATCATTCAATTTACTTTGAACATCCTTGAATTCAGAAGATTTATGTTGTCCTTGGGTTTTTATAAACAAAAATAAAAAGGGTGCATAAATTTACAGAGACAGAGTTCCTTAATCCTGAATGATTCCAGTTTTGGTCTAGCTTTGACAGAAAGAAAAAAAAAATATATCAGTGCTATCCCAGAATACACTTTCTATTTTTACTACTGTTTTATTTCTAAAATAACATTAAGTTTTGTCAATAGAAGTGAGCCACAACAATTGACACCTCATACCAGGCATTCCAAAGAGCCACAATGAGCAGACAACTCAACTGTCCTAGAGAAATTAATTTTCTTCTTCCATTGTCATTTATTTTCTTGGAAGCAACTTCCAGAGTTCGTGCATTTTTCAAGGCAGTCCTTTTTAGGAAAGCCACAGGTGAATTTATTTTGATTGATGTACTTCAGAATTTGCCTTTCTGAAAGACTGGCTATAATCCAGTCCTTAGTCTGTCAAAATGCCATTGAGTAAAAAAGAAACATTTTGGCTTGCCAAATCCCACAGGGCAAGAGTCTGTATTCATTAATATTTGTCTCTTTAAAGCTATACTAACAGACCTTGTCTTAGTCAGGATTCTGGAAGAGAAGGCACACAGACCTTGTACGACTCATCCTTAGGCAAAAGGGAATCAGACAGCAGGAATCTGGAGCAGAGTAACATGAGATCTTGATGGTGGATTACTTAATTCATTAGTTGCCTTGTTCAGCACGAGGTTTTTGGGCTAAAGGAAAGATTGAGTAAACTAATACCTCTACAAGGGTGTTTTCCTTGAGTATTTCATAAACTGTTCTTGCAGAATTGAAAACTTTTGAAATATGTAGGAGCAGCTTTGGAATGTCAAAATCAGAATCTTTGGAATACAAAAGGTGAAGAAATACCAAGATGTGACAAGAAAAACTTGAAGTGTGGACTGAGGCAAGTTATTTTAGTGACTTCATGGATTTCTTTCTCAGTGCCCAGTAGAGAAAGCAAAAATCAGTTTTAACCTCTTACTCACTGTCCCAGCACCATACACAGTATGACTGGCCTGTTATTCTTTATCAGAGCAGGAAAAGAACGGGAGAAAACAAACAGATTAAGGAAAATAGTATTTGATGTACCTACCAGAAGAAAATTTTGCAGATAAATGTAAGTAAGAGAGAATATACTTTCTAAGAGAAAGTATCAGAAAATTACTTGTTTCAAAATCTGCATGAAGGCACTGCAGAGATTAACATGAGCTTTAGTACTCAGGTAAGACTGAAACAGTTCAACATACATCATTCTGTGCCTTTGAGTCAAACTGGCTAAACAAATTACTACCTTTCTTGTTAGCAACATTTTAAAATAATTAATATTTGCATCTGACATCTGTACCTAAAGCCCACTGCATTACAGCACAAAACACGAAATATAGCAGTAAAATCAGAAAGATTATTGCTTACTTAAAAGATTTATGATCCCTGATGTGCTTTAGGATGTTATTTGGAAGTGCTATCTATTTCACTTTGATACACAAAAGAACATATGCATTCTAAAATAATGATCTTAAATGTTCAAACCTTTAAAACAGAAACCTGAGGATACTTGATTCCAAAAACTATACTGTCAGATAGTTTAGAAATAATTGTACTGGCTCATGAGATTGGCCACCCTCTGCCCCCCAAAAGGAGGGAATGCAAAAATGAGAGAAATCGAAATGATTAATAATGTTTTTGCACATATACATATGTAATTCCTCAAGATACCATTACCAGTTTATTATTTTACCAGCAAAACAGTACATTTTAGCATTGAGACTAATAGTCAGCCAAATTCTATCCCACCATGTACTTTTGGAAAAACACATTTGTGTCCTCCAGCACCACTCAAAACTGTATTTTTAGCATTCAGCTGCCTGCATAGACAACTGTGTAATTCTCTCTCCCACGTTGTCCCTTCTAAATGTTACTAAACTTGTGTTTTCAGGAAGCTTTTCTTGTTTCTTTGTTGTTTTGTTGTGTTTTGTTTTTTAAATCAGACTCATGTAGATCATATTACAATTCTGATACAAATACCACAAAGGTCTATAAAATCTGCTAGAGTTTCTAGGCAGTTTTGGCAGTGTAACAATGAAACAACCCATATTTGGGGTTTCTAACACTGCAAGCAGTAACTTTTATACAGCTTACTAAATGACATCATTTATTTCCTCATTGCATATTGTCTAGAGAGAGCCATCAGAATTTATAGTAAAGTCTGTGTTCAAACATGAAATACAACTGTATTCTGCATCACCAGAGGAACATCCTTTAGGTACCAAAGTTATTGACACATGGCCATCAGTCCATTCTACTCATAATATTCATGAACTTCAGGACTGTTTTTTTTTAAACATGTTACAGTTGCATATAGAGACATAACTCAAGACTTAAAATTTAAGAACCCTGAAAGACCTCAGTGACCTCCCCATCCACACCAAGTCATCTTGCATTCTCTAGTATACAGGAGACCTGTTCACCAATTTATGCTCATTATTCAAACAAAAAGGACTTAAGCATGCAGACCCACTTCTTCTAACAGCTAAGATACAAGCATTTCATTGCTGTATTCAGACTTTGCAAGTGTAAGATATACTGTGCCACAGGAAGACTGCTCAGACTTCACTCTTGCTCCCATTTTTTGACCTCTGTTACTGAAGTGCTGAGGCCTGAACAACAGGCCCTGAGCCAGAGTTGACCTCTAGACGAACCTTCCAACCCTAATGTTATATTCAGCCATGTATCTGCTTATTAGCCAAAATTCTGTATAATCCTTAGTAGAATACATAATATGATACAACTACACCTGTGTTTGCATTCATGCTTCTTAGTGGATCTAATTGTATCTGCCTATTAGTGGAGATTCATGTCTGTTCATTAATGAGATATGAATGTATCTATCTTCCTGTATTTAGAGACTAGTCAAGGCCATGGAAGAAGATGGTTGGCCTCCTTCGACAGTACATGGTCCAAATTGACTCTTTGATTTTCCTCTGAGCCCTGGTCAGGCTTTGGGTGAAAACCAAGGAGAGAAGAAAGCCAGATATTTTCCACACCAAATAAGTGATTTAAGCTTCTTTGTTTAACAATATAAAAGCTGGATCCTTTCACAGCAAAGACAGAGACCTCACCTGTCTAACAGAATTTCAGGAATGTGTGACAGAGTGTTCAGTAACTTCTAAATACCATCAAAAATGTGAGAAACTTAGGAAAACTTTATCAACTTACGTAACTCTATGAAAATCTACAAAATACACACTAAAATCCTTAGGCATCAGTAGTAAAGCTAGGTCCATTGCTAATCTTATCCTTTTATCATTCTTGGCTTCTTTTGTAACCCTTTGCTGTTTTGCACTGTAGTAAATTTACACACTTATTCTTTAAAGTTGTTGTCTGTGTATTTTGTGCTGCCTCTCCTCCCCTGGCAAAACAATTACCAAATCTGCACTCATCTGTTTTTTAACTATTAACTTCACATTTCAAATCAAGGAAAGGTTTGGCAGTATCTGTGAGTTCAGCATATTGTTTATGTAGACATACTTCTATTGCTACTGAGGCAATTTGGGAAATAATATCCACTATTATAAATCATTAGAGTCTTTACTGAGAGTTAGAAGACCTACCCCACTCTCCATTGAGAGTAAATAGCTCATTAAACAAAGGAAGAGCGCAGAAGAGAAATGATGCCTCTGGGAAAAATTAAATTTCTATATTCAGTTTAGTTTCCATTTTTACAAGCCATGTGAGCACAGAAGTCATGACCTGCAGGGGCAGAGGTGAATGCCTCAGTATTTTAGGCCTCTGCAAACTCTGAATTATTCATTAGCTATAGGCTCATTTTGTGTATTATTAATGAAATTTTCTGCAGAGGGTAGTGCCAAAGAGACATAGATCTTCCAGTGTAGCTCATAGTACATCTTTAGGCTGAGTAGCAAAAAGAATGACTCTTGCCAGGATTAAAGCCCAAGGGCATACTAAATAAATTTGAGTCCCAGTCTCCATTCTTATATGAAAAAATATGTTCTTCTTCCCCATTTCTCTCCATCTGCAAGCACCACAAAGATATCCCAAAAAACTCATCAGTAAAAGAACCACATAAAAGGCAAATAATAATTGTTTTTCTAGCCTTGTACCATTCTACTGAAAGTCACTGAGTCAAACCCCTGTGCTTTTTTTGCATGTCTCATTTCAGGATAGTTTGAGTGCTGTACTCTGACTCAGCCAGCACTGGTTGCCCTAGTAAGACCTTACTTATGGCTTATGGTTGGGGTTTTTTTTTTTCTTTTAATATGTATTTTCAAAAAGTTTTTTTACCCTTGATCAAGAGTTACTAGAACAAAATCATCTCTAGGAACATACTGGAGAACATACGTGGAGAAATCTATGAGTATGATTTTTCTTATAGTCATAAGACTGAGTGAGCATTATTGTAGGTGGAATGTTTTCAGTCTTTTTCAGACTAACAAGAGATGAAGTAGAACAGCATATATCAGGGATAATAAGATTTAAATCTGCACAAATATTTACTTCTGCAATATTCAGATGAACTTTGTTTCCTGTGAGAAGTCTGAACAGCAAATACACCAGATCCTGGAGAAAATTCTACTACTCTGGCCAATACAACAGAGAAGTAGTTGCATATTTCCATATTGTGAACAGCCTGTTTTCCATTGGTGAAGACAAACTGCTCTGGCTGTGACACTGGCATTCATGTCATATATTGTATTAAAAATTCTTCTTTGCAGCGTAAGTAGCTTAAAAATTTCTAAAAATTCCCCGATCCCACATTATCTGCTATGTCTAAAGCATCACTGCTCCATTCAAACTTCCACCCAGAGTCCAGGTAGTCTGAGTGCCACAGAGGTCACCACTGGTCACTGATCTGTTCCTGGGGCATTCATCAATCAACCTTAGTCATGCATCTCATCTCTTAAACCAATGTCTCAATATTATTCTTCAAGTGATAAATCCCTAAAGATTTCAGTTATGCTCTACACAGAAAAAAACTCTGTACTCTATTCACAGAAAATTGACTTATCAATACTGTGATTCTTATTCTAGTGCTATTACTCTGCAATACATTTTGACATACATGCAGATCCCCAAAAAAAGTGCCTCAGGATTGGTACTTGCATCAGAATTGAAAATGGAGTAGTATACAGAAAGTTAACCTTATTTATAATTATATTCTTTCTCATTTAAAAAGAGATACATAGAAAAGTAATTTAACATTTACATCTTATTGCAATGGGCTTGGGTTAAAGCAGGAGCAAAATAAAAACACGGTTAATATTTTTCTGTACCAGCAACATTTCCACTTTTCATTCTGAGAACATGAGAGTGTGTTTCAGGATACCATCTTACTTTTCCAGTGTTCTCTTTTCTGTAGTTGCACTGTTATGTCATATGTTTAAAATTAACACACCTCTAACTACATGAATAGTGTTTCTCAAGTGAAATCTCTGTATATTGAATTCTCTGTTTTTCAAAAAATTATATTACAAACACAACATAACAAATTTTAAACAATAAGCCTCTCAAAGGAGTATTATGAACAGCAAATTGAAGAGAAGAAAAAGGTTGTGTTCTCTGTTACTGCTTTTCTGTAGGTTAATACAGAGTACTTAATTTTTCATAGCTTGTATACCCTTTACTATCATTTCTTGGTGATATGAGTAATTTTAGGTGAGTGCATTACATTTTTAAAAAAATCCCAGTTGAAAATTTAAAGTTCATTGAGCCTAAATGTAAGATTGCCAAGGCTGCAGCTGTAGAGGGGGACTCCCATGGGGCAGAAAAGCCAGCACTAGCAAACCTCAGGGCAGGACCCTGATGATGTAGGATGCTGACTTCACTGAAGATTTTCATACTGTTATTACTATTTGACAAAAAAATAACAAAGAAACCCAAAACTAAATTTTAAGACCAAAAATTTAGTTAATTGCCATAGTTCAAAGTTCTCTTTTGCCTGTGAAACAGCAGCGCTGGGAAATAGCATACTCAAAGAAATAGAGTCCATCATTGTACTATAACCACAAGCTGTTTAATTTTACCAGTATGGCTGAGCAACTGGGAGCTCCTTTTAGGAAAACACACGTGGATGCCCAATAAGACTTGTTGACACTGCCCCATTCAGACTTCTGCCAACATAGCACAACACTGGAAACTACAAAGCACTTGCTTAAAGACTGGTAAAATAAATATATCAAGGAAAATTTTAGAAGCAAATGATGAGATGGCATTTCCTTTAAATGATCATTCATAAAACCCCACAAAACACTAAGACAATACATCAGCATTTATTTGGTTCTTCCCATGGTGCAAAAACGCAAACCAAGAAAATCTTCAAATCTGACAAAATATTTGTCAGAGATGTTTGCTAGCACCGTTTTTGCTTCAGGACTATTAAATAGTGCTTGCAACAAATACTTACAAGATAAAATTATTTTTAAAATAAAATAATAATTTTTCTGAATGGAAAAATCCCGGCGAGCAGATGTGGGGTTTTATTATCTCCTTTTGCAGAACTCTGAATGGTTTGGTTCCACAAATATGCTGCTCATGCTGAAAGTTCATTCTATTCTTGATCAACCAGGTAGACTGAAAAGGTTACTTTAATATTTAGGGATCACAGCAGAGCAAATCACCTAGCACAGGCATAAATTCTTGAATGACACTTCCATGGGGCAGGAGAGGTATTTTAAAAGTTATATGATCCCAGGGGAACACAGACACCTGATTCCTGACCTTGCAAACCTGCTGACATACGAGAAATTTTCAGAAGTGCATCTACTGAGAAAATTCTGTTTTACAAAAGTTACTGAAGATTTTACAGGAAGCAAAATTAGAAAATTTCTATTAGGGAAAGCACAAGTCATCTGCTTTTCTTGCAAAAGAATTATGCCAGACATTTGACCCTTTTAATGGGTAAGAGCTGAATATACAAGTGAAAAGTGTTCCAGAAGTTTGTTGCAGAATTAAAAATATTAGCTTTATTCATATATTCACATACTTTAGCCAGTTTGGAAGGTGCAGACTTCCACTACAGGTGGGTTGTCCCGTCACAGGATAAAGTGTCAACTACATTCAGATATTCTGCATTTGTCTTGTCTGTGCTTTGTTCCAGGGACAATAAGCAAGTAAAGACATGATCAAAACCAAGTTATTCCTTGGGGTTGTGACAGTCAAAATACATATGCAGTCCAAAAGAAATCAGAGTAGCCATTCTTAGAAAGTATTTCCCAGGTGAATAACCATCCAATACTTAACAAGCCTTTAAGGCATTAACTGAGATCCCATTGATTAACTGCAGATGTGTCCCCTTGGTTATATTAGACAATTCAAGGTAGCTACGTGACTATGACTTTTTTGGAAAAACAGTGTTTTAAAAGTTTCATGATGCTCACAAAAAATCAACATTTTTGTAGATCTATTGTATCTATACGTAACACCTGCCATGAAATAAAAATAAGCAATATGCAAACCTCTACAAACCCTGATCTGATAACCACCACTCCTCTCTCCAAACAAAACAAAACAAAACCAAAACAGTCAAGGAAGGAGCTACAATGCTAAGCATTAGAGAGCACAGCTTATAGACACTTTGCCAAGTCTTGTATCAGACAAGCAGCTGGGGCTGCTCTACCCTGCACAAAAACTATGCCACCTCCTATGGAAAGTTCATCTTCAGGTAATGCCTGTCTCTCCCGGACTTTTCTTCCAGCAGTATCCCATGTGCTAGAGGGCTCAGGAGACACTGATTTTTCTTTTTTTTTTAACCAATTATATGTTCTACCCATTATCTGAAGTAAAAATTAGTTCATATATTGCATGCATATGACAACAGTGAATCATATATTTTCCTTATTGGATCTTACAGTTTACTTGCAACATGTTACATGACTAACTAAACACAGACTTGAGGAAATAGGGTACACAAATGCATGCTTACCAGCTGGTGCAGACCATGAGCAGTGAAGCTGAAAGTCATGAAGATCAGCACATGATTCACTGAACTTGCGTTTCTTGAAATCTGGCATGGAATAGTTTTTGCTCTCAGTCTCCTCTGAAGAAATCTTATCCAGTTCAATTATCACAGCTGACATTGCGATAATCTCAGTGGGCCTCAAATTAAAAATAAAGCTGAACAAACAAAGAAGCCACTTTAAGTTCAGGTTCCCCAGCCTTGAAGTCCAAAAATAACTTCCTATCATAAAAAAAAAGAAAAGAAAAAAAAAAAAAGAAATTCCCCAAACTGTAACAGTGCAAAATGTCTGGGGCTTTTTTAAATTAATGACTGAGAAACTGTATTTCCATGAAGCTTCTCCTCCAGCTCTGCAGCATTAGATAAATATCGCAGCTCTTCTACAAAGTAGAAAACTACTTTAAAAAGTTCTTCTGTTCTTGCAGTGACAACAACATTATGACATCTCTGTGTATCTGCTACAAAAATAGCAAGGATAAGCAGAGACATTTGTATGCCTGCTAAGTTGTAGACTTGCTAACTTTGGTTTAAGAGTCTAATTCACGTTTTGTTCCCCACTGGTCCAGCTGGGAGGGGCTAAGTAACACCCGTGGGATCAATCACATCCCAGAGCAGCTTGGCAGCTGTGCCTTGTTGCTCGTGCCACAGTTGTGTTTCCTTAGGGAATGCTCTGGTCATTTCCTGGGATGTGTGCAGCAAGATGAATTACCAGAAGCTATGTCATTTCTTGAAAACGAGTAAGAAATGGTTCTGGATTCTGGAGTCTAGTTTATTTCTAGGAAAATATTAAGTAAAGGTAATATTAAGAAAAGTGGTATAGTTTTTTAAGCTTTTTTTAATTATTTTTTTTTTCCTTGAATGCAACTAAACCTCAACGGAACTCAAGACAGGAAAACTGTCGGTCTCCCCCCAGTTCGCCCCATCAGACCTCTGAGCATTCTAAGCAGTGCCAAGAGAGTCACCCACTGGCGATGCTGGGAAGTTCGAGGAGCAGCAGGGGAGGGGCAGGAGATGCTCGCGGCGGGCACCCCGGGTTGGGAGGCTTGGAGTCATATTTCCAACTCGGAAATTCCTTTAAGGACAACAGGGATCATAAAGCATAAATTACTCGTTAAAACAGACCATACGATGAAAAATTGCCAAGCCTGAGAGTGAGAAAAGGTGATATGCAATTTGTCAGCTATTAGTTCTCTGTCCCTTTCTTGCCTTCTCTTTGCACAGTGGGAAAGAGGAGTAAAAAAAAAATGCAAAAACCCCCTAAACATCTATGCAGCCATGCAGCTTTTACTAAACAGTCCCTTGTTCTGCAGTAACAGGACAAATCAAAAACACCTGACACAAATCAGGTGTAAACTGATGGTAGTATCCTCAATAATCTCAATGCAAGCAAGGAGCAGGTGGAGATCCCATGTGCTTGCACTTGAAACATATCCTCAATCAGGGCCCAGTTATATTTTTAAATTTAAAAAAATCAATTTACCAGTGGGATACTTCTCTAAGAGGCAATTTCTAGACAGGTTATGATCACAGCAAGCATTCCAGTTGAGGTAAAAAGTCTAATACTAATAAGAAGAAAAAACATGGAAATAGTACTGAAAAAATCAGTCACAGGGGAGGCCAGAAATATGTGGCAGTTGTCTTGTTTTCATTTCACTTCAATTAATGCATATCAGGGGCAGCAAAAAGCTTGGCAAAAGTGTTGCAACACTTCATAAAACTTTAGAAATGGTTACATAACACGGAAAACAAACAAATGCGTCATTTGGAAGGCAAACCCAGCATGGCTTACACCAAGAAAGGGAAAAGAGAAAAGACGTATCAGACAGAAGCCAGCCTTGTATTCCATTCCACACTTTTTTTTAATAACCCTCCATTTCAGTTCCTCTTAAATATGTGAAGTCTAGTTACATCATTACTGTTGGCTGAAGTAATCTTACTTTATCTTCTGAAAGAAACTTCCCCAAATGAAAATGCTGGCTACTAAATTTGTCAGAAATTTTACAGGAGGCAACAGCCCTATCAATATATCCAAAAAAAAAAAAAAAAA
>VXBX01005696.1:765384-782200 GCA_013400415.1 Scytalopus superciliaris
AAAAAAAAAAAAAAAACAAAAAACATAGCTTAAACTGCACTTCTCTACTTACAAATAGGCAAAATATGTATTTTACATGGAGCTATTACTTAAATAAATCAAATATATCAAAACTTCTAAAGAAAGAAGAAGCTTAATCCTCTAAAGGCAGAGCTTCACAAACATTTTTCTCTGTGAGAAGTAGGTGGACATTTCAAAATCCATGAGACTGAAAGCACTTGATGCTACAGAAGGCTGGGAATGAACACACAGAGCACCGTGGCTGCGTGTGCAGTTTACAAGCTGCAAGACCAGTGTTACTGCCACCTGACTGCTTTCCAAACTCAAGTTACCGGTTGTAAGGGGGGAAGGTGCAGAAAAGCTTTCTGTGCTGGCTCCTTATTGTATCTGAGATGTAGCTGGAAACAATTCAGGAAGGCTTTAGACTCTGAGATTCAGAGAATATTATGATACATGTAGCTGAGAAGGAAAGTACACCGTGGGCGGCTGTGCTTGGTGTGGTTTAGGTGCAGTGAGAGAAGGCACAGTGCAACACTGGCTTTTCTTCTAATACCTTTTATACGGGAGCAGCTGCTGGAGGTTCAAAGGCTTGAAACAGATCTGCAAGAGTGACAAACTCTGTTGGAGCATATAGCTGAGAAAGAAGATTAATAGCTCCTGTGTGTTGTGTGTAGTTTAAAGGCTACTGCTAGGAGAAGGGGTAATCTAGGAACTCCTTCTGTCCTGACACTTTCTCCTCTGTGAGATCCAGTGTGACACTCCAGAGTCTGAGACACTGAACAGGTGGGAAAGTGAATGAGCTGTGAATGCAAGTTTTCACAGGTAAGGAGGAAAGTCAGCAAAAGCTTTCTGTCCTGGCCAATTTAAGGCTTCAAATGGCAGCTGGATCCTGTTCACTTTAGCTATAGACTCTGTGACACTGAGAGAACATGATGGTATATATAATTAAGACAGAAAGTACAAACCACCACTATGTTTGGTACAGCTTACAGGCTGCAAGGGGAAAGTGAAGGCCAGCACTGGCTGTTTGTTCTAGGACTTTTTGTATGGGAGCAGCTGCTGGATGTTTTAAGGTTTGAAGCAGATATGCGAGAGTGAAAGACTAGGATGGCACCTAGAGCCTGGGGGAGAAAGCACAGGTCTGTAGGGGGTGTGATGCACTCCAGGGATGCCTCACTATGTTCAGCCCATGGCAAGTGAGCAAGATCATTCTCTGCTGACACCATTTGCAAAGGAGATTTTTGTGGGACTTTGCCAGTTTTGTCCCTGGGGTTCCAATGTGTGACTGTACACAAAGCCGAGAAGGAACTTGCGTAGACCAGTACTGTGGTGTGTAGTTGAAAAGCTGCCAGGAGAAGGGGTAATCCAGCAACTGTCTCTGTGCTGGCACAGAAATTCATATTTGCTCCTTGAGTCTGGTGACAATTAAGGGTTTCAAATGGAACGTGAAGAGCTTATGGAAGTTTCTTCTCAGCTGGAGGTTGCACCCTCCATTTTCAGTCTCTCAGAGACGTTCAGAACCTGCTGCCTTAAAAAAAAAGGTCATAAAACAAAAACATTCTGGGAACCACTCTTCCCATGCAACCTTAAACTGCACAGTGGACACTGATGTTATGTGCTTTTTTCAGCTGCAAGCACACTTACATTTTTCCTCTTGCTGAGCCCAGCTCCATAATTTTAATCTGAAAACAAAAGGGAAGAACACAGTTAACTGGTTTCACAGTCACTTCCAAGGATATCACCAACAAGATGTGCACTGTGGCTATGAACTTTCAAACTACTCTCATATTCTTTCAGTCTTGCAGAGATCCAGTTCCTAAACTAACTGTGTCAAGTATAGATATTGGGCACAAACTGTGCCCGCTCAGCAAGCTGTTGTTGTCTCCATATTTAACTCGCCTCCTTTGAAAAGCAACACACCTCCCTGGAGTTAGGCACTCTCCCACTCAGATGCATGTGCCATCATATTCTTTCCCTCTTGCAGAGCCCAGGCTCAAAACTTTATATGTCCAGCAATTGCTCCAATAGCAAAGGTACTGGGAAAAAAAAGTCAGCTCTGGCCTTCACTTTCCCCTTGCAGCTTTAGAAATTGCACCACACACACAGGTCTATGTCGTCAGGTCTATGTCCCCTCACATACCTTCAGTCTCACTGACTCCAGTTACAAAACTAAAAGCATTAAGGAGCTGGTACCCTAGAAAAAGTTCTAGGAGAAAAAGCCAGTGCTGAAATTCACGTCTCTTTAGCAGCCTAGAAACTGCACAGCCAATGAGGAGATTATTTGCTTTCCTTCCCACATGCATGCAGGATCACATTCTTTCAGTCTCGAAGAGCCAGGATCCAAAACTGAACCCCTACACAAACTGCTCCCACACTAATGGTGCCAGCACAAGAAGTTCTTGGCTTTTACCAGGGCCCTTTCATACCTCATAAAACCACCACACGATGGCGGTGTGGACTTGCAAAGAAGTCAATGTCCCAGGACTAAACCAGCTGAACCACACACAGTTGAAAACGTCGCTACCCTCAAAAAAACTGAGGCAGAACAGAAAGGTTTTGCTGACCTGCCCCTTTTACGTGCAACACGAACTCCTTCCCAGTTATATGCACTAATAAATTTTGTTGTTCTCGCAGAATCCAACACAATTTTAAACATCCGGCAAAAACAGAGCTCACAGAAGTGCCAGGTGGGAGAGGTGTTGTTGGTTTCACCTTCAACCGCAGCCACTGAACTGGCACCACACACCTCGTATCTGTACTTTCCTTCTCATCTCTCTGTACCATCATAATCCTTCAGTGTCACAGAGTCGGGATCCAAAACCGAACCCCACCACTAACTGCTCGGACACTAAAGGGTTCGGGGCAAAAAGCTCAACAGGCTTGGCTTTTCAATTCCCACTCTAGCAGTTCAACAGCTCTGAGGAGAGCACTGTACACCAGGAAAAGCACTTAAACTCGTCAGGACACTCCCTAAACCGCCCAACGGGTGACTCCACAAGTGATTTCCTTGCCAAAGAGAGGAACAATGACCCCATCTCAGCAGAAATGTGATCCCCGCCTCCAAAATGCAAAACATCCAGGGACTGTTCCCATGCAGATGGGCCAGAACACTGTGGCCATTACCTACCCCAGGCAGTTTATCATCTGCACATCCCAGACCGGAGATAGCTGCTTACCTTGCCCACAGTAAACAGACTGCTAAAAGTTTGAGAAGACCACCTGACAAATTGAATACCTTGTGATGTTGCTCCCACACCAAAGGTCTCTAATAGAAAAACTGTTGCTGTCCTCTTCATTCTCTGGGCACCTGATTCCTTGCAGCACAAGCCCTACGACTACGTGCTTTCATTCTTAGGCAAGAGCACTGCTATGCCTTTCTAGAAACTTGGGTACCAGCTTGATCATTGCAATGGACAGGGGATTGCTCCCACAAAATGTGCCAGGACAGAAAGCTGCTCCTGGCTGCTGCAGCCTACCATCCTCACCTGAAGCACTGGGCCTGTCTGCCTTCCCTCCCATGTAAAAGCACTGGGACACACTTTCAGGAGCCCAGAACCACAAGCTGGATGCCACCTCCAATATTGCATATGTCCAAGACTTGCTCCTACACAAAAGGGGCCAGGAGAGGATTGTCTTGCTGCAAATTTACCTCCCCATGGTGATGCGAGGGCTGCTCTATTGTAACTTGTTTAGAGCTATTTAGAAGGGGTTTTGTAAGGAACTGGCATTAATCCTGTGAAAAGACAAATGTTTTCTGTCTGTGTTCTATCAAAGATAAGCAGGAGACAACGGTTTCTGGACAAACAGTAATAAAACCTTAAAACCATAAAACACAAATTTATATAAACATGCAACATTTGAGATTAAGAAAATCTTGAGGAAGACTAGTCCTGCAGCAGTAAGAAATAAATCAAAAGACTTACCTATCCTAGAGACTTAAATCAGTAAACATTGTCTAGTTACAAAAGAAATATATATCCAAAAGATATGTAGTATTTTAATCATTTGTCTAAGCCCTAAAAATGTATGTCTTAGGTAATTTACAAGATGTTTGTGAAAGTCTGAGAATACAGGCCCACCACCAGCATTCCCCTTCTCCTCTGTGCTCTGCACCTTTGTTTTCATAAGCTCTAGGTACCATCAAACACACTCTCCAGGCTTGCTGAGGCCAAAGTGTCCATCTCCCTCTCACTCCACTGTGCAAGAGGTATAGCAGCATCTTCAGGCCTGGGGAGACAGAAGGTGTGTGATGGAAGTTAGACCTGAGCAGAAAGGTGCAGAGCAGGAGTCCCAGCAAGCTTTTCTCAGCACACTTTTCTGTGCTAACTGGAGCTGGAAACTCTTGGCTTTGCAAGCAAACTGCAAGAGCGACAGAATGGGATAGTCCAAAGAGCTGAAAGTGCAAGGCACTCCTGCCACAGAAGGAGTGTGGCACACTGCTTGCTATGTCTGACCTGTAGGTTTGTGCCAGAAGTAAAAGAGAAGTCATTTCAGACAGGTTTCTTTCAGGAAAAAACACAGCAAGGTATTTGTTTTTAATATTCACTGACATACAAGAATCACATCAGGTCATTTCCACTTACTCTAAACATTTTGCTATAAGCTAGGTTATCCTTCTCATCCCCTCCTTTCTTTTCTTGTTGGTACTGAGGGAAACAAAATACTCTATTTTTGCTCTAGGTCTTCATGAATATTCTTAAAATTAATAAAATATCAGAAGTACAACTGGGATGAACAATTGGCAAGCTATTTGTTCACTGGAGGTAAAGAGACTTTTCTAAGGCAGTGAAAGCTCTTAGTGAATTCAGGTTGCATTTGGCAAACAGTTTTACACCTGTGAAAAGAGTTAACAATTTTAAAGTTAGGGGGTTTTGGTTTTTGGGTTGTTGTTTTTTTTTTTAATAAAAATCTGTGACTGTGATCAGAATCCAAATTTGTATGTAAAGTTGAGAGAGTAAATGACATTCAATCATGTGACCAGAAATTTTTGGAAGATACCTATAAAACATCACATATATCAACAAAGAAAAAAATATAAAGACAAGGTCAGAGCTTGTTGCTGGTTTGTCCAGAAAGGCAGATTACACTTTCCCTATTTACTACATTCCCACAAATGAAGGAAGGGCCAATAAAACCCTATTCCAGATGCCCATATTTAAGAAGGCACAAAGCTATCTAGTTTCTGCTTTGAGCTGGATAGACAACAGATACTGTAACTTCTTGACATGAAGGCAGAATTAAGGCATTTCTTACATCTCAACCATGCCTGTGAATAAGAAGGATTCTGCCCAAGTTCTTCCTGATTATTTGAACATCTAAGTTCAAAGCCCAATAAACATCTGGGTATTCTGACATAAGACTGTTTTGAGACATACAAAGAAGGCAAATGTGTTAAGTCCTTTCATGTGTTCCACTGGTTTAACAAAAACAGGTTTCTTGAGGAAGAACATTCAAATCTCCAATAAAGCAACTTCCAGAGTAAAGAAGAAATAAGCACAATATTGTTTTGTTGATGGAAGTTAAATATTTACACAGCTCTTAGGTCTCAAATGAAAATTTGAGTGCTTAGACTTTCCAAGAGCTTGGACAGAACAGAAAATATCTTCCAAAATATAGAGGGATAATACAATGAGCACTTGAGACTGCTATGAGTATAGAGCCACATCTAGGTCTGAGCACAGCCCTTTAGGGATGCTGAGAGGTGATGCTTCATACTGCCCCAGACACCAGCTCCCTTCTGCTTAGGGAGCAGCTCTCAGACTGTGACTTCGGCAAACATGTCTTTAAACATGCCCGATTAGTATGTTAATTTTGCTAAAATTCAACAAAATCTTAGTAAGTAATAAAAAAAAAATCCAGAGGAAAAAAAAAAAAAGAAGAAGAAGAGGCAACACCACCAAGCAATTTACGACATGAGCACAGATAGAAACAACCTACTGAAGGGTGACAGATTTTATCAGTAGCAAGCATATATTCCGTCAGAGGATGGCAGCAGGTGAACAGCAGCACTGGAAGACAGAGGTTCAAGGTGGCAACGTATGCTTTTCATTTTTTGAAAAAAGTATCTTTCCCACTGGACATTTACATATGAGAAGTGCTTATGCATGAGTGCATGTGGGAAGTAGTTTGAAGGAAACTGTAGAAACAATCTGATGCAAAAACCTGGAGATCTGGAAAAGCATCAACTGCTTTCTGAATATTTATACTACATTTCAAATTTTATGTTTAGTCATTTGAACGTGCTTGACAAAATAAAATCAGTTTATTGTGACTAAAAGTGATATTACATCTCTGCTTAAATTATTTTATCAGCAAAACCAATGAAAGCTAAAGGTGCTCAACAGTGTAAAATATTCAAACTTAATTTTAAGTGTTCAACTTTGAGCTGAACCAGGTATTGATCATGAACCATTTCCCATTTCAGTGGGAACAACCATTTCAGAAGGTCTATCTAAGGAGCAATATACCTCCAGTAGCTCCAAGTCCTTGGGGATTGGCTTCTGGGAACAGGGATCCATTTCCTGATGGGAGTCCTGGAAACAGAACTGAGTCTCTGTGAGAAATGAGAATGTTAAAGAAGGAGTGCTGGGGACAGAGAATCCATAGTGAATCTCATGTGGTGAGTGTCCTGATGTCCCTGATCTAAGGCTGTGCTGTCACCAAGTCCCCTCATTCTAATGTAAACTGTCTTTGGCTGTGCTGCAAGTCCAAATTGAAGTACAAAATGTCTGTGGGAAGTTTGGTGTTCCCCAAGGGAATGCTTTAGGGATGTGTAGCTTCTAAACTACACCAATAGTTCAGGTTCCCACAGAAATCTGTTGAGCTGTGTCTCTGGGGCAGGAGCATCAGAAAAGTGGCATCTCCGGGGCTACCTTGTGTCAGGGACCAGAGCTGTGTCTAAGGCCCTGTCATATTTGGTCTGTGGTTGTGCTCATCAATGCAGCATGAGAAAACACTGCATAGTTTCACTCTGGGAAACTCTACCTTGAAGAAAGAAACATTACATTAGTGTAATATCAAACTGATGGGAACTTGGCCTTTGACAAAGGAACAACAGAGCTCTTGTTAGCCCAGAGTCAGTATCCTGAGCTGTTGCAGCCTCAGCTGGTGTGCTGGCCACGCACGAGCTGATGCTGCAGCTGGCAGAATTCCACTCCAGAGAGGGAGATATGAGACGTGGTTCTGGGCTGGAGGGGAGAGGAGGACAAGATGGGCATTGTTTTGATCCAGGGGACACCCTGAAGGTGCACTGCCTGCCTGCCTCTTTTACCGAGTACCATGCTCCATCTCCTTCTCCTGCTCAGCAGCTTGTCAAGAATCCAGGGGTTGGTATGTAGTGTTTGCCATTGCAAGTAACAGAATACATTTGCTTTGTTATTGTGACTGTGTTATAGGACTAAATTTGCTTTGCTGCCTCAGTTGCATTTTAGCATCTTCTATTTCATGAGTGGGAAACCTCCTGAACCCTAAACATAAAACTGGCACTGAGGGTGGAATTCCCAGAGCACAGAAACTGACACAGAAATAAACAGGGCTTGGTCAGTGGAACACATAGCTGCACGAAGAAATGCTGTTCTGAGAATATGGGAGCTAGCCTAGTCTAGTGAGGGAATCTTGTAGTGTTTTTCTGTGTCCACGGTGTGGCCAGTGGAGTGACTGGAGTGGACACAGGAACTGTGGAGCATGTTGTGGGACAAGCTAGAAACTTGTACAAATATTGGGCCCAAACCATGGTGGAGCTAAAGGCCCCATGGAGCTGTTAAAATACTGGGGAAAGTTTGTGCAAACTCCTCATAGAGGCTGCAAAAAGCAGTTTAGTCATGCTGGATGTATGCCAGATACAGTTGTGTATAAAGCCGTGATTGGTAAGAACACTGAGCTGGAACAACAATTAGCAGAACAAGATAAGAACAATGACCCGTTGAGGGTTCAGATGCTGTTGCAAAGACAGACGGCTGTGGCTGCCACAAAACAAGGTGAGCAGCTCAGAAAAGTGTGCTCTTTCAGAGGAGAAATATGCAATTCAAGCAGCCAAGAGACAGGGAGATGACAAGTGGAAGTCAGATGAATGGACTCACCTATTCCTCTTACTCTTTCACCAAGGGGTAGATAAGAAAGATACAGATGNCGACATGTTCCAGCCACAGACCATGAGGTGGCATGTGTCAGGGACCAGAGTCATGTTTAGGGCCCTGTCATATTTGGTCCATGATTGTGCTCACCAGTGTAGCATGAGAAAACACTGCATAGTTTCACTCTGGGAAACTCTACCTTGAAGAAAGAAACATTACATTAGTGTAATATCAAACTGATGGGAACTTGGCCTTTGACAAAGGAACAACAGAGCTCTTGTTAGCCCAGAGTCAGTATCCTGAGCTGTTGCAGCCTCAGCTGGTGTGCTGGCCACGCACGAGCTGATGCTGCAGCTGGCAGAATTCCACTCCAGAGAGGGAGATATGAGATGTGGTTCTGGGCTGGAGGGGAGAGGAGGACAAGATGGGCATTGTTTTGATCCAGGGGACACCCTGAAGGTGCACTGCCTGCCTGCCCCTCTTGCCAAGTACCATGCTTCATCTCCTTCTCCTGCTCAGCAGCCTGTCAAGAGTCCAGGGGTTGGTATATACTGTTTTCTGTCACAAGTAAGAGAATACATTTGCTTTGCTATGGTAACTGTTATAGGAATAAATTTGCTTTGCTGCCTCCATTGCATTTTAGCATCTTATTTTGTGCGTGGGAATCCTCCTGAACCCATAACACACCTTAAGAGTTGTTTTCCTTGGAGCTCTCAGTATCAGAATGAAATTATGTTCTTATGCCCTTGGAAACACATTTCAGGATCTACCAAGTGAATTCAGTGCATTATCCCAGTCAGAGAGCTTTTTGCTCACCTAAATGGAGCTCTTAGAGCCCAGACTCTCAGGGTGTGCAGTTTTACAATTACAGACTAACCAGGATGGATTCTCCTGGTCAGTGACACAGCTGCCTACAAGGGCACACAGATGCCCATCCTGGGCAGCACTTGGAAACAACTTGGAAAGATAAAAGGAAAATGGTGCTTCCTGTTAGAAAAGGAGTATCTGAGAACATAAATTTCATATTTACGACCAGCGATGCAGCCACTGAAGGAGGGGAATAGTTTAGAAAAACTGAGCAGTACTTTTATCACACCCAATCATCAAAACCAGCAGACCCCACCAGGGCTGGGTCTGCAGCTGGAAGTCGATCCCAGCCATTACAATAACCTCAGATATTCCCTCCAGAACATCACCTATCTCCCCTCCACATCACCTCCTGCCTTCCTACATAAGCCAGTGCTTGTGTCCCCTCTAACTTACCCCAGGTTCTCAGCTATGAGGGTCACCTCTGTCCCCTCTAAGCAACCCCAGGTTTTCTGTCCAAAATGCTGCTTCCGTCTTCTCTGAGTTCCCAGAGTTTCTCTCAAAGGCTCTTTTAGCCTCACTCAAGTACCCCCAGATTCACCCCACAAAAAAGGTGATTTTGTTTCACCCAAATTACCTCAACATTTCTGTGACAAGTTGTCACCTCTGCTCCCCCTCCCAGTTTGCCTCTGCTTTTCCCTCACAGACGTCGTTTCTGTCCCCTGTGCAGGAACTCGGCTTCGACCCCCAAACCTGCCCTGCCCAGCTCAGCTTCTACCCCAAATCTCTCCCTCCCTGTCCTGCTCAGAGACCCTCTATTTCACCCCCAGCACGTCCCTCGTTGATCACCTCAGTTTTACCTCCAAATGTTCACTTTATCCCCTCAGGAGAGATGGGTGCCCACAAATCCGGCTGCCCCGGGAACCGCCCAGCCTCAGCGTGGCCACCCCTTCCCCACTCGACGCCACCGGCCCGGCCCGTTTCCCGCTCCGCGTCCCTTCCCCGCTTTTCGTTTTATTTTTATTTATTTTATTCTATTTCTTATTTTAGTTTTATTTCTTATTATTCCAGAGAGGGAAACACTGCAGCTCCTCTGCACAAGCTCCCCTGCTCTTACCTTAAACAGAACGCCTGGAATTAGTGCCTTGGGAGCCCAGTCCGGTCACCAGAGGGTCTTCTTCCCTGTGAGGGTGGTGAGGCCCTGGCACAGGTTGCCCAGAGAAGCTGTGGCTGCCCCATTCCTGGGAGTGTCCAAGGCCAGGCTGGAAGGGGCTTGGAGCGACCTGGGATAGTGGAAGGTGCCCCATGGCAAGGGGTAGAAGGTGATCCTTAAGGTCCCTTCCAAGCCAAACCACTCCAGTATTCCATGATTATTCTATGATCACTCCCCACATTTGTTTTGCATTATTTCCTCTCAGATTTTAATTCTAAAATTCAGATGATTTCTTAAAGGAATAATTTTTAAATTATTCCAGGAATTAAAAGGGGAGTGTAAAACACACAAGAATCATTCCTATGTCCACCAAATCATTATAATTGGAAGCTTATGACCTCACCTCTGTCCTTGTTACTGTTTTCTGGAAAACCCTATGGTCCCACAGTTTCTAAGAGAGATCTACTGGGATTATCAGGCTTGCTCTGACAGAGAGCCAAGGGGGCTTAGAATATTTGTTCCTCTGCATCTTTACTCTTTAACCAGGTTTCCCCCAGAAACATGTTGTGGGAGAAGTTTGGAATTACTTGAAAGTGATCAATTTCACACTTGGCCCCATTGTTTTCCAACTATTTCCAAGTTCTTGAAATTATGCTCAAATGTGCCCAGAAAACTACTGTGAAATAGATCAGAGGAACGTCTTGAAAAGAGAAAACAAGACCCAGCAGCAGCCAAAGCAATCACATTGCTCTTTTTACCTGGTCTCCAGGTGCTCCTGCCAGAGCTCCCAGCAGCTGTTCCCATTCCCAGACAGCCTGGGCAGTGCCATGGAAGACACAACATCCAGGAGAGTGAGGAGGCAGTTCTGGATGTGTTCTTTGCTGTGGAATCAGACCACAGAGTCCATACCCAACACTTTGGCTCCTGTGGGAAAGGGACAGGAAGTGCAGCATAAAGTTCAATCCTACCTAAAAGGAATTCCCAAGGAGCTGTTGACACTCCAGTGAACTTCTGGCTTGGGACAAGGCTGTCCTACCTGTGGATTGATCCGGGTGAGCACATGTGCCCCAGGCTGGGAGTGACAGCTCCTGCCCTGCTCCCTGGCCCACAGCAGAGCCCCAGGAACCAGGACTGGGGGGTTGGGATGGCTGCAGCCCCCTCTTGCCCTGGAAGGGAAGCCAAGATTAGCCTGATTCCCACAGCCTGTACAGGGTCTCCCTGTGGAACAGCAGTTCAGAGTTTTAGTCCATAGCTTTTCCTGGCCCCCTGAAGCACAAGATATGCATACATTGGTCTCTCCTTTATTTCTTGGACGCTTACACACTGCTCTTTTTGCCCCCTCTGAGGGGCTGCATTTTGCCAGCAGGACTTCCCATTTTTCAGCAGACTGGGAATCATTTTCCTTCCAAGGCCCCCAGGAAATTTCTGGAGCTCACCCATTACTGAGTACAGAGCACAGAGAAGAACAAAGTTTTTAGCACTTACCATGTTACATTTTCTTTTCCCATGACAACTCACTCCAGCTCTTCCCATCTTGGAAGCTTCCTTGTCTTTGTTCAGGCTCGGAGAATTCTGTGAGGAGATTTCACATCCACAAATCAAGATCTCAGACCCAGAGGGTTGTCCATGGAGGTGGTGCATTGTTGGCTGCTCCAGTGGATTTCCTCCATGTGCCCAATCTAAAAATAATGGCATCACTTCATAAGCCTCTTGAGTTCGTGCTGTAACAATGGAAAACTCCTTTTCCATGTCCAGAGGCAAGAGATTTCCTGGTCAGGCTGTGAGACTTTAAACTGCACATTTGTCTGGGGGGTTTTGACTGGAATTCCAGCAGGGAATGAACCTTCTGTGTGTGGAACTGGGCAGGTTTGCAAATTTTCTCTGGAATATTGAATGAAGATTATTATCTGATAACCATGGGGAAGCAAATTACTGTTTCTTGTTTACCAGCTACAAACAAAACTATTCCAGAAACCAGCACTGAAAAGGTTGGAAGCTGCTGCTTCACTCCACAGTGTCAGAAAAAGAGAGAAAATACAAAATGTGTATCCAAAAATAATAATACAATGATTCTTCCTGCTTTTAGTGTGATCAGGGATAATTCTGTCCTGCAATGACAAAGAACTTCTCCCTCAGACCACCAGAGACCCCTGGAAAAGCCAGAGCACCTCTGCCTGACTTGGTGGGGACAGCCAGGTCCTGCTGGTCCCAGGGACTGGGAATGTGGTAGGAACCAAAAGCACCTTCCCCAGGCCAGAGGGTCTTTCCTAACACACCACCCCTGGAAAGCAAGTGGTTACAGAAGAAATGGAATGGTAATTTACAACAACAACAATACTACTACTAATAATGGGAAAGAGTGGCAAAAGAGGCAACAATAAGTCCAAAGGAAGCAGGAGGGATGCTGACCTTTAAACGGGGTTTGGGTGAGGCAGCATCTCCTGGGACTTATAAAGCACATGTCCAGGTCTGGGATTACAGGATGAGTGCAAACTCCTCCTGTCCAGTCTGAATTTGCCTCCTGCCAGCACTCGGCACCTCAGGCATGTTTGGGTGCAAGCGCTCCAGCTGAAACAGTGTGCCCTGAACAATGTTTATGGGAATGCTTCAGCCTGTGAGTAAACCCTTATCTTGCAACTCCCATGCACTGAAATACTGGAGATCCAAACTCAGTATTTGAACTGAACTCACCAGATTCTGGGTCTTCCTGTGGCTGTGCTCATATTGCTCCTTCCTGGACATTTGAACACAGACCAATTCCTGCCCCAAAAACAAAAGTCACCATTTTCAGTCACACCCCATTTATTTCCCTTTCCCCTTCTTATTTCTGTGATATTCATTATTGTTGCAGAGAGAGAAATAAACAGGAGGGGAAATTTGAGAAATAAAGGATAAAAAATGGTGGTGACTCAGGTGGTGAAAAATATCTGAGTGATGCAACCAATGAAGGAAATCACCTTCTTCTCCATTAAAAAACCTAGGAGGTGTTGAGGGATGATGGTAGAGGAGTAGCAGATATCCAGGAGGGACAAGTGGCGCAGGAAGAAGCACAAGAAGGTGTGGAGGTGCAGATCAATCTGGATTCATATCATTGCTTCCAGATTTCCTATGAGAGGGCCAGGAATAAGACAAAACACATCACCTGCAGGTCTGCTTGAGCTGTGAAGCCCAGGAGAATAAATTCATGTGCAAATGTCTCATTATCTCCAACCATGCTTATTACTTTATATATCCAGTTCAGCTGCTTTATATTTTTCAAACTGAAAAATTTTAATAGGCTCAAATCCATAGATATTAAGAATGTCAATTTTTGTCAATCAGTCACAAAACTTTCAGTCAATAAAAGGTAATTTCTCTTTTAAAGAGGAAAACCAAAAGTTCCTTACACAGTATCCCCATTCAGCCAACATATTTGGAAGCAGGTGGATATTATTTAAGGCATTAAGGAAGGAAATACCATACCAGAATAAATCATAAATAAATTGCAAGGCTTCCTCCTAGTTCCCCTGCAACCATTCATACATGTAAATCCATGATTTTCCCAATAGTTGCTGGAAAGATGAAATTATTCCTCATCTTTTCACTGCTCCCAGTCCAGTCTGAGCATTTGAAGAATAAATATCTCTTCCCCACATCCCAGGAAAACCTTTTCTAGATAAAAGCACTGCAAAATGCAACTTTTCATAGCACATTTTTTCCTGGTGTAGGAATAAGAGCCAGAATTTTCCTCACCTCACTTTGCTTCAGATGTGACGCTTCATTTGGAGATAAAAGATAAATTCAGGCTCCATATTGCTGCTCACCAGGGAGAGATCAGCAGCTTCTGAAATCCCAATCTATGACAGATAGAATAAATAAACATTGATTTTTCTCCTGGATAACATTAATCATGACTTGACAGAGTTACACCAGAGAATAAACGAAGAGTAAGCACTGCTGGCTCCCGACAAATGGATCCAAACCTAAAAATTATCATTATTGGATGGGCCTTGTCTGAAGGGTTGAGTTTCATCCCCAGAACCCGACGCCCCATTTCAGGTGTCCCAGGAGTGACATGTCTGGTCTCCTGGTGTTGTTAATGAGGCTTTAAAGCTTCTTTTCAGCACCCACGTGGAGATGCCGGGGGCAAAGCAGCAGCCAGAGCACCGGCATGGCCCTGGAGATGTTACAAATAATGAAAATCGAGCGGTTTTGGGGCTGAGTCCTCCCCCGGAGGCAGCATCCACTTGCATGGGTGTGACATCAGAGAACCGACCTCGATTTCTTGATTAACTAAAGTTCAGCCTCACTTTTTCTTATTCAACAAAACCAACTTTGCTTTGTGTGAAGGACCCGAGGCATAGCAGGGAAATAAATAAAATCAAAAAATCTGGATTAGATTTTATCCCTGCTGAGAGGCAGGTGGTTGGTCCATGCTCTGTATAATAACTAAAGGAATATTCATCCTTGTTCTCCTGGGATGAGGATTTCCATTGTGGCACCTGCTTTCCTACTCAAATTCCATAAGATCTTTGGCAAAGGCAGTAGAGAACCTTTCAAGAGCTGCCTGAGGACTGACTGAGATCATCCTGTCCAACTTGGCCTTGGACACCTCCAGGGATGGGGCAACCACAGCTTCTCTGGGCAATCTATGCCAGGCCCTCATCCAAATTTTTCCCAGTTTCAGTGTGGAAAACAGCAATTATTTATCTCTCATGAAGAGCATCAGTATTTGAGCAAAAAACCCTGCTGTTTATCATTGTCATTCATGGGAACCAAAGGGTTTGTCACTGCCCACCCCTGGAGAAGGAAATTTCCCTCAGGAATGGATGGCTTTGGAGGAAGTTTCTTAAGAAGGAGACCTGCACTGATAAATATACAATTAGTTCAATAAACTCAGTGATTTTCAGGGACTTAAATAGATGCAGGAGGATTTATTTCTTATTTCTTTATATATAAATATATATAAATATATATATTACACAATTATGTATATAAATTTTATATTAAAATAACTTAATATATTAGTTTCATTTTACATATAGAGGAAATAGATATAATTTCTTAATATAGCTAAATATTTTTTCCTAAAAATATACGTAATTATATATACGTACACTTATCTCTTGGAATATATAACTGATCTCTTGGCACCACAGGGAATTAAAAAGAACTGATGTAGGAAATTGGGGTTCAGGGACTGGGAGAAAGTCCAGGGTTTAGAGAAGTGTTACAATCACTAATCAGGAACTCTTCAGGAATTGTCCTGCTGCAAATTATTTTTACATTTTCTGGTGATAATTATTAACTGAATTTAAGCCCTTTAGGCTCAATCTGACTCTTCAGCCTGTGCCTGAAGTGTGTCTGCTCTGAGTAAGTCCCACATTTCCCATGTGGCTGTGTCACCCTGCCACCTTTCACCACCACACAGCACGTGGAGAAATCCATGCCATTTTTTCAGAAAACAAAAAAAGGCCTAAAGTGAATCAGATGAGTCAAAGCCCCCAAACATATCATTGTCTCCATGAGGGGAACCTGTGGTCACTTATTCAAAACCTACAAGGAGAGAGGATGAGTCCTGGGCCGAGATGACTCCGCTCCTGAAACCTGAAAGCAGGAACTATGAGTAAACTGCAGCTGGGGTGGAAAATCAGCCTTGCCTGGATGGGGAGAGACAAGGAGCAGACAGGATGGTGGGGCAGTTTTGAAGCCATTGAACAAACCGGTTGCATCTGCATACAGCATATGAAATCCTGGAATGGTTTGGGTTGGAAGGGACCTTATGGATCATCCAGTTTCTGGATGGGCAAGGACACCTTCCCCTAGCCCAGGTTGTTCCAAGCTCTGTCCAGCCCGGCCTTGGGCACTTCCAGGGATGGGGCAGCCACAGTTTCTCCAGGCAACCTGTGCCAGGGCCAGAGAAGCTTTGGATGTCCCATCCCTGGAATGGATAACACTGTGGGGAGAATGATCTTATGGTAGAGACAAATAAAAACAATAACATCATGACTTCACTTGCCACATTAATTATTATGCTGCATTAAACTGGCAACAGACTTGTTGAAGTGATTTCCAATCAGTTTGGATCAATTAAAACAAGACCAGCATTCCTGACTGCAATTTCATCCATGTGCAGCTTCAAGGGAAAACCACTCCCTCCTAATCCAATTTATACTTGCATGGTATCATCACTTATATCTCCCAAGTGTGCTGATACCAGAAATATTCATCCAAAATTTGAGTTAGAAATTAAGACTCAGATGTACTGGAGTATGTGTTTTGCCTTCAGGAAGGACCTTAATGACTTTATGGAGTTATTTTTTTATTATATCACATAAAAACCTCCATGAAGAGGTTCCTGATTTTGCAGGAACTTAGGATGACCTTCCCCATCCAGACAAAAATTGTCTCAAAATCACATAAAATATCACCCTCTCTGGATAACAACAAGTCAAGTAAAGATACTCACAGGTCCTTGAGCTGAAGTCCACAGGCTCCACCTTTCAGTCTGCCTCTAATGTGGCTGGAAGATTTAAGTTTTACACCATCCCCGGGGGACCAATCACCAAAGAGTCTCTGAGGCACCTGAAACTGAATGAGCCTTCTCCAAAGGCCCTGGAGTCCATCCCAAGGTTTCCCTCTGGGATTTTAGGGATGGAATCCCCATAGCACATCAGAACTGATGCCTGCAGAGCCTGAGCAATGCTGCTTATGGGAGGAGGGAAACACAAAGTCAAGGATTTTTGCTGAAAACCTGATTTTGAAAGATATTTTTAATTCTTTTCTAATTCTATATAATCATTTA
>VXBX01005697.1:2847-75835 GCA_013400415.1 Scytalopus superciliaris
CCTCTGCTCTCTGCCGGGACGCGCGTCCAGCGGGTCCGGCCCCGGAGGGTGCGGGAAGTGCGGCTTCCCCAAACGGCTTGTACTTTAAAGGCAGAGCTTGGCCGGTGCGAAATGTAGCGAGGGGCTTTGGTGGGGCGAGGAAAGCGCACAGGGGTTTTTGCGGAACGCCATGAGTTTGCATGTGTCAGATAGCCGCAAGCAAGACCCGAAGGTTAAAATGTTTGTTAGTCGAAGGACAGCAAGATCAGGTTCTTTGAAACTTAAAAAATATCGTCTTAAAAAGGGATTCTTCCTCGAAGTGCTTGCAAGTGTTTTCAAGGTTATGTGTAGGCAGACTAGGGAACAGAACAAGCATCTCCAAAGTTGGGTCTGACCCCTAATTTTGTACATTAATGCTACTGGTATCAATATTATTGGCTATTGGTATTATTACTCTTCCTTAAACATAAAACGTAATGGCTGATAGACAAACCTGCAAGAAGATTTTCCTCTGAGTTTTATGTATTTGCAACTGAGTTAATTTCTATCCCTTTTAAACCCACAGAGAATCCTTAGTGAACCGCACTGTATTAGCTACAGTATGACAAGAAGTTGTGCATCAGAGGAGGCTCATGGAGCATTGGTACTTCTGTGAGGAGAGAACCTGGCTCAGAATTTTGGTTCTGTTTGGCAGTGATTTGCAGTCAGGATACAGAGCAGCTCCTTTACCACAAATCAGAGCTCTGCTTTGGACCAGTGATCAAGAGAAATTTCCATTCTGTGTGTACATTGTACCTTTAACACAAGCTCTGATTCAGCCTCTCCCACTAAAAGAATATAATACCTAGAGGACTGCAGGGCCAAGTAATTTGTCACAGTGAATTAAGTTAGGTAGCTTCTATGAAGCTGTGTAGAAGTCAGTGGCGTGTCCCTGAGTAGCACCTACTTAATGGACCACAGAGTATACTTTAGTAAATTCACAAGAGATGAGAGGAATCAGTGGTGGACTTTGAAGATGAAGTTGAGCAACTGATTTTTGATGCTCATCTGAAAAGATGGAATAGCCATCTGAAGAACTGCAAATGGAACCCATCTCATTCCTTGCTGCCTCAAACAAAAATCAAAGCAGACTGTCGGAGTAGGCTGGGTGTGAGTCAGTCTTAAAGCTGTGGTTGAAGTGAGGTACTCAGGTTAGCTCTTCCCGTGTCCGATCTGGCAGGGATAACACGGAGGTGTTACCGTCTGCCACAAGGTGGCTAGGTGAGGCCAACATACCCTACCTTCCAGCAGGTCTTGCCTTGCTATGTTGCCATAGAAAAAGAATTATTAAAAATAAAAGACACCAAAACCTACCGTCTCCTTTTATTTTTTCTGTTTGGGGAATTCATTGAGATTAGCAGTTGTTTTGGTTTACAGATCTCCTTTGGCAGTGAAGATACAGCCTGAGTTTTGAATGCCATCTTGACTTAGGTACTTACAGCAATGAGGGAGCTGGAGGACAAGCATTTGTCTTCTTAAAGGATGAAGGTGTTTTTTTAACCTGAGTAAAGGCTATCCATGTGAACTAACAGGTGCTCTGATCTTGTGAATACAGTGCAGATGGAGCTTTAACCAAAGCTAGTAAAACTCACAGGCTTTTACTGTGTCTGTTGAGGAGAAATGCATGTTTTCCCAGATCAGTAGGAAGCTGTGCCCCTCTAAAATCATGCTGGAGACAAAGCTCTGCTGTTCTTACTGCAACACAGTCATGCAAAGTCAGTCACAGGGGATGCAGGAAAAGGAGCAGAGGGAAGGAATATGGACCTCATTTACCTATATCAAAGTGATAACTTCTCCTGGCAGCTGTCCATAATCTGTAGAAATCCTGGTCTCTTCCTGAATTCTACACCAAGGTTGCTAACATGCTTAAACCATGTCACTATAAAATTGAAACTCTGCTTTTTCAGCAGTAACACTTCAGTGTAGTCGCACTGTTACATGGCTTTGCACTGCTTTTGTAAGGTGGGTTTGCTTAGAAATCTATTCTTCCTGCTTGGCTAAGGTGCTGCCTATGTGAACACTATGTGTCACTGCCAGGCTTAAATCCGTGCTGTGTAGCCCTGTTGACAGCAGGATGTGCTGACACAGTAATAACAGCATGAACTGCATCCACCAGCCCCTAAGTGTGCAGATTCCAGCAGTTATTGACACCATTGCAGCTAATGTGTACAGGGCTTAACTAAAGCCCTTCCTAAGGCAACTGAGCCTTTCCTTCATTGGTTAAGCTAATTGGAAATGGATTTCAAACAACACAATCCTTCCATCGGCAATGTAAAACTGCTTCACTTATGTTGACATAGTTTTTTTTTCCCTGCTCCTCTGCTGGAGGTGCTCAGGATTGCAGTACTTCCCAGGAAAATGTGTAATTACCTTGCTAAATTATTTTTGCCAAATTATCCTCCACATGAATGGAGAATTAATTATATTTTAGGGAAAGAAAAAAATGGCAAGGGGATGAATTCCCACTGACCTTAGGGGTGACAACGGAGCCCTGTAAATAATGTTTTATTGCCTTTAACTGTTACACTCTCAGATGCTGGCTCAAAGATAGATTTAACTGGAGTGAACCTTTTCTCAGCAGCATGTTTGCACAAAGCATAAAGCACTTTGTCTCTGTTACTGAACAATTAGAAAAGGATGTACTTATGGGCTGCTGTCGTTTAACAAACAAACCATAAATTCACAGGAATTTCTGCAGGGCTTTCCTGCAAATACTCTTGATGCCAGATTTCTCTGACACATTCATCCTCATGGGAACTGAGCATCATGCAAGAAAATGCTTCTGTTTAGAGGAAATGTGGTCCTCAGCCCATCTACCATTTCTGTGTCAGCTTGGTCTTTTCAAAATTTGATACAAAAGAGTTTTGCTCTCCTGGAAAGGCTTTTGGAATTTATATTGTCTTCTTATCTTTCCCCCAGTGCTTCTCTGGGATAAAAAAAGCCCCCACAAACAAACAAACCCCAATTAATTTAATTCATTCCTGTGAAAAACACACAACAAAAAATGCAGAGCAAAGGAGAGGTAAGCTTGGACAGGAATGCAGTGGTGCAGATCTCTCATACTCTGTGTGAACCTCAGCTGCTAGGTTGCTGCTGGATCTGTTCTCATCGTGTTTGGTTTTGATTGGAAATTCCACCCTACCTCCAAGGAAACCATTCCCAAAAGAATTTAATCAAAACCAGTACATTGCCAAGGGGAATTAAACAGCTAGTGTGAACATTACTGTCAGGAGATTCCAGGCTAGATTTAGTTCTGGTATTACAGGATTTGCTATATAGTGTTGAACCACAGTGGGTCTCTGTAGCAGTGTACTCTGGACAGGTTACTGAGCTTTCTTGGGAGAAACATCTTAACATGTCTCTCTACAGAGTACTGGCAATTAAAGGACTGTCTGAGCGTTAGCACTGACCACCCCTTGCATGACTAATCCTCTGCTGCTGGGCTGAAATGACACAATCAGGTAGGATACATATCTTGTGGGGGCCTTCTTGTCAAATCTATCCCACAGGTAATACAGCATGGGTAGGCATGGGTTTAGGTTAGTCCAGAGTCAGTGCTCTACACTCCCATGGGCTCCACAGTGATCCAGAACCCATCTACCCAAATCCTGCATTGGTGTTTGGATTTTTTTAAATTTAAATGTCATAGGTAACCAGTCCACTCACTGTAGGGCGCCTGACCCACAGATGCTGCTAAATAGGTTTCTTGGGTTTCTTGTGAGTTTACCCAGGAAGTTTAATAAGCTGAAATGGCTGTAAAATAACTTCCCATGAGAACTAATTGCTACTTACATATGCAAAGGTGGGAAGCATATGTTAAGAAGGGGCATACAGGGGATGAAAATGAGTCATTCCTCTCTCTAAAGGTCAATGTACTTTCATTCATGAAATAGATTTAACATTCCAATTATATTTTTTAAATAGCAATGCATAACTTTTCATCCTCTGGCTAGGCGAAATATTACTTCTGCACTGTGGCCTTCATCTAAAATTTTATTAACTTGCCACATGTATTCTCCCTGAAACTGTCTGCATTCACTATGTACCAATGCTATTACAATGTTGAGGCAATTAGGCTTTACATCTTCAGGGTACTGCTACTATGCACCTGAACTCATTTGCTTGAGGAACCCTTTGCCTAAAGATTAGAAAGAACTTCAGACTAGATAAAAATGTGGTTTTAGAAATGAACATTTTGTAAATGAAAATCAGAGCTTCAAGCTGAAATCTGACTGTGGTAAAGTCTACAGAATTATTTCTGCGTATTTTAGAGGTACCAGCATTTAATCAAGACCTCTTAGTTACATTTTTCTTTTATTATTTTTTGGTTTTGTTTTTCTGCCTTCAAAGGACCATGTTTGGAGTTGTGCCATATGGAGCAGAAAACTAGTAAAAGACATCAGTCACTTTGCAGTTGCTCTCTGTTTTTCTCTCATCCTCAACTGTATGCCACACCTGGGATCTGATTTTGGTCTTCTGATAAAGCAGAGGCAAAACTTGGTGGATAAGACTGAGACATTGCTATAGGGCTTCCAAAAGGTTTCAGATGTAGTGCAAGTGGCTTTGCTTTTTTCTGCTGGGATTTTGCACTTTGCATCTGTTAACAGGCCAGCTTTGCCAGTCCAAAGGTTAAGGAGAGCATGAGATGCACCTGAGTTTACCCTAGACATGAACAAGTGCAAATTGAGGTTTTCCTTTTCTACCTTTGGGTTGTGATGAGTGCCAGTGTGCTGCATGATCCTTGATCCTACTGCTGTCCCACCTGTTCCTGTCCAGGTCCCTTCACTACTCCATCAGGCCTAAGAAAACTCAGGAAAACTCATAGCCTATGACTCTTGAATCGTGGTGCCTTGAACACTCTTTCCATGCTGATCACAAAAATTTGGCTTGCAAAGCCACTAAGCTTTCACAATAAAGCCATCAGACTTTACAAATGTATTGCCAATTATTTGGCAGATGATGTTAGAAATGATGCTCAGTCTCTGAGGGGTTCATGGAAAGCATGCTGTGATCACATGGTTTTGTTTTCGCAGAGTTATGTGGTGTTGATAATCCTAGATAGGTATCAGGATTATGCAGAATGTGTTTATGATTTCTAGGTCTGTTTTCTGCAAATCCGGTTTGCTTTTAGGCTCACTGTTCTTATGTATGTTCTTATTCATAAGCATGTTCAGTAAAATAGCCATAAACAAACATGAAAAGGGGCACAAGTAACATTTTATTATGTTTGAATGAACATTTATGGCACCTTTTAAAAATCAGTTTCTCTAAACTTGCTGTGCTTTATTTCCCCACCCTTAAAAACAGGGAATAAATACCTACAGCAAAGAAGTGCAGTGGGAGACTTAAGTGCTTTATTATACAAAAGCAGAGACACTCTTCAAAAGCCAAGGCAGTTTTGCAGGATCTGATTGAATTGGATCCTGAAGTAATCAGGTCGTTTGTTTCACTGCAGGTTTCACATGGATACTACGTGTTTGTGACAATGTTTGTGAATTAGTCAAAACAAGTAGAAAAGGTGAGGGGAAATTGGCAGTATTTACTATTTACAGAATTCCCATCTAAATGAGCCTCACATTACTAAAGAAGATACCACCTTTTCAATACATCAGTGCTAGCTCATTTGAACTGATGGTGTTTTGAGAGTCCAAGTTGCTTCCCAAGTGACAGCAAATTCCAAACTGTGCCTGGACATTTCCTATCTAATTCTCACACCAAAGCATCCACTTGGGCTACCCAGTACTAGAGTGCTCAGACTAGGCAATCTGCTTTTTTGGCACAAGTGATTTAGCTAACAGCAAGCAGCAATTCACGTTGCTTGCTTTCCAAATCTCTTTTTACCCACAGAACCACAGCATCTATTTCCTGAGAAGCCCTTCTGAGCTCAACAGGGCTGCTGAGACCGCAGTGCTGAGCTGACAAAGGTCCGTTATGAAATGTGCCACATTTGTCTTGCTTCTCTAATTCAGAAAGATTTGGTTGGAGAAAAATGTCATGGAAGCATAAATGCAGATTTGATAAGTCTGACCTTTCTTTTCTTGCGAACAATAAATGTCAGAAAGCTTAAAATGACAAGCTGGAATGGCTGGAGGTTATTTATGTGTTTAAATATTTAGGAAAGAAACACATTTTGAAACAAAAGACTAATTTACATGAGTATTTTGATTTATGACTGAGGCAGCCAAGTAGCTCCATGGTTGTCACTATCCTGCTTAGTGTGGCTGCTCAGAAATTCCCTGTGACAGCATAGATAGGACTGAGATATCTCTACTTTTAGAAGCTGTAAACTATCTCATTTGTAGTGAAGGAGAATCACCTTCACTGCTAGTCCAGTAGGATCTATGACGTGGTTGAAGTGTTCTAAGCATATCCAGTAGAAAGAGCAGGTGCCTGGCTCCAAACTGACTTCAGACAAGTTTCTAACAACAAGCATTCCTTTTGCCAAAGAACTTCAGAAGGTAACTGCAAGAATCGGGTGTTGCTTTGACTTCCCACTTAATTATCTTGCAGTATGGAGTCTGTTGTCAGTGACTCTGGCACAGAGTAAGCAGGGAGGAGGAGGAGAGAATCACAGGAGGCTCAGAGGAGGCATTGTGTATACACAGCTCTGCCATCGACGTGGTGTGACATGAAATACTTCCTTTGTAAAGCAAGGGTAGTTTTGACTGCTTTTGCACTCCATTGGTAGAAGGTGCTTTTTTTTTTTTTTGTGGATTGGTAGTGCTTTTACTTTCTAAGAACCTCAATAAAGGCAGTAAGGTGCAATCTGAACTCTCAGATTTCTGAGGAAAAAGCTATAACAGGCTGCCATATTGATTTATTCCCATCTGCAGTAATAATCACAGGACTGCTGTTTCCTTCACTTCAATGATAGCAAACTTACAGTTTTGTTTGATGCTACAAGAGACTCAGTTTCTGTTTTATTTTGAAAGATTATGAGCCTTTGACACCGCGTGTCTTGAAACCAAATTGTCAAATTTAGATTTTTAATTTGAAGAGTTTGTGCAGCTTTGACCGGGATTATTTGTAGCCCTACAAAACAGGAGAGTGGGATAGGCTGTGCCCCACCTGCCCATGGTGATTTTGGCAGCTGCAGGTGGGCACCATCTCCATTTGAAGTGAGGGGCTTGCAGGTGCTGGCTGCTGTTGGCTTGTGGGGGCTGCTGAGCAAACCAACCACTGCCTGTCCCGAGAGTGGAAAACATTTAGGCAGTGGAGGAAAGCTTATCCTTTATGGTTTCCTACTTAAGGTGTCAGAGATCTGCACAGAATGGGGGATTTGAGATTGTTTAAAACTTCAGTGGCCTGCCTGTTTCTTCCTGGATTACAGATGGCAAAGTGGAGATACTAGGCAGGAATCTTGGAACTGTGTGGTTCTACAAGTGTGGGACATCCTCTTTACAACTTGTCCCTAGCAACTTTTCAGTTGCAAATATCAAGAGTTCTTCAGTGGTAGTCCAATGTTTACATCAAGACAGAAGAACTACCTTTCTTGCTCGAACAAGGACATATGCTGAATCCATTTGGGACTGGGCTTTCCTCTGCAGTACTGTGCTGTGAAGAAAGAGGTGCGAGCTCTTTCTGCAAGCTTCTCCCCATTTCCTTACCGACAAGCAGCTCTCTCTGGTCTTGTATCTTACAAAACCTTGTGATGAAAGAAAACCATGACTTTATCTTCAGGTTACAAGCTGGGCAAAGGGAGAGGAGAAGGTGAAGAGCAGAGAACACCTGGTGAGCACAGGGGAAAAAAGCAGGTGCAGTGGAGAAGGTGGGAGTGCAGTATGAGATGGCCGTGTGTGGATTCTTGTGCTATGTATTTCTTGACGTCTGCTAGGAAAAGGTAATACTAGTCTAAGTAGATGTGTTGGAGAGGGTGTTTCTCCATATGTCATACACCTTCTAAAATTTTTATGTTTAGAAATTTTTCTTTCCAGCCCAGTTTCGAAAGCTTTTGAATGCAGTCACTGTAGTGCTGGTGGCATGCAGCTGAGTATCTGTGACTTCACCAATTAGAAATCTGTGGTGATCCTTCAGTGCTTTGCAAGTTGCAGCAAGCCTCTACTTACGACTTGTACATTGGCATTTGCCTCCTGTCTCTACTGGACCGTTAGGTAAAGGGCTATCTCAGATGCATCAGAGTGTCTGGGCTTTTTATAGTCTCTTTCATGTTGGATTCTCAAAGTACTTTAAGCCTTATCATCCTGGTGACAATGCTAGGCATTATTATATCTATTTTATGAAAGATCATAGAAGCCAGAGATGGAAAAAGCATTATTTGATTATGTTAGACTGCAAGTGCTGAATAGAATTTTCTCATACAGAATATACTATATAGTGATGTCTTTCTCTGCTTCATCCAAAAGGCCAAGAAAGAACAAGAAATTAGAGTTGAGAGGCTTGTTAACTTGCTGGAAATATTACAGCAGTTATTGGCAAAACTGCCTCCAAGTCTTCTCTGCTCCACACTGTTTGTGACACCTGTCTTTAAATAAATCTGGTTTTGTCACATTCCACAGTTCTTGCAATACTGTTTGCTTTTTAGTCTTGGGAGCATCTGTGATCTGCTGAGCCTCATCTTCAGACATCACCCTGTGGCCACTCCCTTGGTAGAGCGGTGTATGTCAGCATTAGAGAGCATGATGCAATGGTTATTTCTGAGGGACATTTCATTATTGATGCTAATTAAACTTGAAACTAATGAGAAAGGATTACTTTTCCGGGCTGGAGAGGAGGCCAGAATAGTTATTATGGGTTAATTATTCTTCTAAAAGACTCATTTTAAGTAACAATTCATTTTCTTAACTTTTTTCTTACGTTGTACAAGAGTCTTGTTTGAAAAGGATTCAAAATATAATTGCTGCACTGACCTCATCTAGCTCTCAATCAGTAATCTCCTTCCATCAGCGAAAGGTTAATAAAATCTTTAAGGAAAGGAATTCTGTGCCTTATCTATATGTAGACAATTTAGAATAGGTCTCCCTGCAAGTATTTCTTATTACCTTTCTGCATGATTTCTTTGGCATACTTTTTAGATTTGAAAAATGTGGCATTCCATAAAGCTTCCAAATTTAATAGTTGCTTTGCAAAACAGGTGCCTTACAGAGGCAGAGGGTGAATCTAGTCAGGGCCAGCTGAGAGCTGGCACATAAGTCAGAACAGGTTTCATTGTTTTTAAAACTAGAGCCTGTGGTGAACCTTAAAAATATCTCGTCACTTTACAGGACACTGGGGTGCCCATGTGATAATTAGTATTTGCTAAATAACTACGGAAGGGAGGAGATGAGACTCATTTTACCTGTGAGCCAAGGTTTCTTTCTGGCTGGGAAGCACTGTGACTTTTGGTGGGGAGGACACATGCTGGTCCACTTTGCTCCTTCCCACCTGTCATGTTACCCCCTTCTTGGCTATTTGAAGAGATGAATAATGGCTTCAGATTTTTGCAATATTGTTCTACAAAAAGAGAAAGGGAGAGCTGGGTTAGTGATATTGTGAGTGCAGAAAGCTGAATAAAATCATAGAATTCTGTAGGTTGGAAAACACCTCTAAGATCACTGAGCCTAACTGGTGGACTGCCAGGTCCACCACTAAACCATGTCCCTGTGTGTTTCTTTGAACACTTTCAGGGATGGTGACCCCACCACTTCCCTGGGCAGCCCATTTCAATGATTGATAATCCTTTCTGTGAAAAAAAAATTCCTAACATCCAATCTAAACCTTCTCTGGTGCAACTTGAGAACATTTTCTCTTGTCCTGTCTGTTGTTACCTGGGAGGAGAGACTGAACCTGGCTATAACCTCCTGTCAGGTAGTTGTAGAGAGCAATCAGGTCCCTCCTGAGCCTCCTTTGCTCCAGGCTAAACACCCCCAGCTCCCTCAGCTGCTCCTTATAGGACTTGTGCTCCAGACCCTTCCCCAGCTCTGTTGTCCGTCTTTGGACTTGCTCCAGCACCTCAATGTCTTTCCTGTAGTGAGTGGCCCAGAGTTTGACACAGCACTTGAGGTGCTGCCTCACCAGTGCCAAGTACAACGGGGCAATCATTTCCCCCATAGTGCTGGCCACACTATTGCTGATACAGACCAGAATGCCACTGGCCTTCTTGGCCACCTGGGCACACTGCTGGCTCACGTTCAGTTGCTCTTGAACAGGTCCTTTTCTGCTGGGCCAAGTCTGTAGTGCTGTGTGGGGTTGTGGTGACCCAGTTATTGTGACCTGGTACTTCACCTTATTGAACCTCATACAATTGGCCTCGGCCCATCAATCCAGCCTACCCAGATCCCTCTGTTTTTGTGGACAGGAAGGATATCAGTCTTTATTAGCTGTAGAGCAGCTTATGTGCTCCATTAACCATTTGCCTGATGCCTTCTGTCAGGGCTCCTGCTTTGCATCTTATATTAATGTGAGGGCTGCAAAAGCAAATGCCCATTTTTGAATATTGCTGTGAGCAGCAAGGCCTCAAATGAAAGATGGGAACTTGCAGCTTAGGAGAGCCCTTGGTACTGGGGCAATTTACCTGCTAAGTCCACATTACAATCTATCTTAAAAGGGCAGAATTCACCAGTCCTGAGTTCAAGGAAAGTTATATCCTCTATCTGGATGCAGATATCAAGTTTAAAGATAAAACACCCTCTGAATAATCACTTTTGCCACAGGACTCTGCTTAGGCCAGCACATAGGATTTGGGATAATATTTGAAGTGCTGAGTCCGTTTCGTGATTAAGTTTTTAAATCACACAAAGATTGATCAAAAGCCCAATGTTTCCTTCTCTACCTTGCCAGCCTACTGTCCTTTATGTCTTGAAAGAAAGCAGCATTAACTTTTAAGATCTGATTCAATAACATTTTATGGATAATAATTATGACTGATACTAAGCCTTCAGCAACCAGCCTGTATGGAGACTTAATGTATTGAGGTTTATTACCAGTGTAACCTATCTTTTTACATCGGTTGTAAAGCAGGATCAACTATACTGATAAAGAGGAAAAGAGAAATATCAATGAGCTGTTTGCCTCTGCTTCTCTGCAGGGTGTTCATGTTCTTGCCACTTAGTATTGCTAGCACGGTGGGAGTTTGCTGGTGAAGAGTTTTTGTTTACAGAGTCTGTTTGCGCAACTGCAGAGTGAGTGAATGAATGAATGAGTGAGTGCATGAATGAGCTGCAGCAATCCTGAGCTGGGAATGCGAATCCATTAGTGGATAGACCCTGGAGACCAATTGATCATACTTTCCCTTCTAATAGTAAGTGTGTGAATGCAAAGTTTTCGGAGATGCTATTTAGAGATGAGCTCTGCAACCTTCTCTGAGGCTTATCCAAATAATGGAAGTTACGAAATATATGAAACTTCTTTAGACACCTCATGTTAGTGGCCTTTTTCCCAGAAGTTTCCCTGATCTCATTACTACATAATTGTATGTATACATGTCATAACTGTCTATGGAGATGGTCCTTAAACCAAACTGAAGACCGGGCTGACCAAAAGAAGCTCTGGTTTCCATGTCCTTTAGTGCTGTGCCCAGTGGTCTAATATAAATTACAATATGAGAAAGAAAACTTGCCTTCATTTCCACACAGTCTTCAAGGAAAGTTCTCCTGTATTGACACTAAAAAAGTCACCTGAAGGACCCAGGACTGGGTCCTTGCTCAGCTGAACCTTGTAATGTTCATGCATCATTAACTGTAACTATTATATAGTTGCCTTCTTTGCCTTGCTACTCCTCATAACTTTCTGCATAAGGAAATCTACATCCCTGGTAGGTTCAAATAAGATGCTGTCTGCTTGTGTCCTTTTTGCCTTTTTGATGGGAAAGCAGAAGGGAATTCTAAAGTGCTCTGGGAGCTACACGGAGGCCTTGCTTTGACATCTCTAAATATGTGAGTAATGGGGTGCTTAGAACTGATTTTACTTGTGATGGATGATCAACAATAAGGAATCACAAATTGTGGGCAGCAGAGCTTGGAGAGAAGAGCTGCTCAACAAGATTAATGGGAAGGCAGACCTTTAGTGTAGTGAAAGACACAGTTCCGACTTGAAAACAGACAATGACACACTAGATCGAGTCTGGAGGATTTGGACAGTCAGGTTCCCTCTGCAGGCAGCGATGCTGTAGATTTGTAGAGCTCCTCCCTAGGTAGGGAACACTGAACAGCTGCAAGACAAATGCACTGTAGTTCTCACCTCACCTGCAAGTGAGTGCACGAGGACACCAAAATACTGGATTATCAAAGGGCTATGTAAGCTGGGGATAGGGATGTTGAAGGATTTGTTCTAAAAAAATGCAAACCAATAAGAGAAACAGGATGAGCCTGCAGTAGAATGTATCTGGGTCTGAGCACTCCAGGGTTTATTTTACAATCAAACACTTTTTTGTGGAGAAATTACCTCAGACAAATCACACAAGTGAANACAAAAAGCCCCACCTTATTCCACTTTTAATTAGATAGTAATTATTTTATTATCAGAGTAAATATCAAGCTTAAAAGAGAAGAAATATCTCCATTAAAAAAATGCCAACAGGTGAAAATGTAGCTCATCTTTCCCTTCCACTGTAAGTCCCAACTCTGAATGTCATGACTGCAAGAATATGAGCAGGAAGCAGAATTAGCAAAATGTTATTGAAGCCAGCTACAGGATCATTGTTATGACTGCAACTGTTATTCTGTCTCTGACAAGGATAATAGTATGTGGAAATGAAGCCAGCAAATTTATAAAATACATCTAAATATAGAGGACCAAACAGCAAATAATAACTGGACCAGTAATCTGATGCAGAAGGCCTTATCTGTACGCAGAGTGCCTTGAAAGATGGCAGTGCTGGTAGATAAACATTAAGAAGACTATGAAACTGAGGATAAATAGAGCAATATCCTCTAAACAGTGAAGAGCTGGAGCATAAGACCCTGGAAAGACATTCAGGACTTATTGCTTGAGAAAGATCCCTAAAGCTGTCAAGCAGATGTGCAGCTGGTAAGTAGATGACTCGCTGGGACGTTGACTGAAATGGTAGAAGAAATAAATCAGAGGGGATTGCATTAGGGTAACTGAAGGCAGTACATTATTTTGGTTTGAAGTATGGTGTCCTGTGGAGAAAGCAATGACTGTCATCCCATAAGAATGATCAAACTGAGTGGAGACAAGTCCCAGATTTAGGCTGTAGCATAGGCAGAGGTTTTTCCTCTGAGCAGTCATAATTTTCAGGTTTTCCTGAAGACCTTTGACTAGAGTTTGATGGGAGGCATAAGGGGCTGATTCTAAGCCTACTGAAGCCAATGGCATCTTCCCATTGTATGTCTGCTTCATTCTCCTGCTCTCAGGTACAGCCAGGCTGGGCAAGAACTACCTTTCTTGCTCTTTGCTATCAGGCCATCTGCTGTGAGTGTACAGGGAGACACAGCACACCTCATTTTTTGTGTCGGAAGAAAAGATATAGAACTCCTTTTCAGCATTCTTTTGCCAGATCTTAGTCTAGTAAGCAAAAGAAGACACTGGTGCTGAGTTTAGTGACCAAATCACTATTGTCTGTGCTGTGCTTACCCAGGCCAGAAGAGCTTGAGGTGCTAAGAGCCCTTGTTCTTGAATTCTTACTGTTTTGTGGAAGGGGCTTTTGGTCGTAAGTGTTGCACTGTGGCATGTGTGTCAGCCATTGAACACTACTTGCTGTAGCCAACTCTTAGACCTTTGGCACCCTCTGTCTGGGTTTTGAGTTCTATGAAAACAAGGGAAACATCAGCCCAATAAGGGGAATGAAGGACCAAGAACATCCTAGTACAAGCAAAGGGGAAAACAACAGCTCCTCAGAGGCGAGTGACAGCAGGAAAGTGCTTGTCAGGCTTACCAGAATATGCCTAAAGAAAGGGAAAGTTCTGATAGTCACCTCTTACAATTTTTACATCCACCGTTCATTAAGCATTGCATCCCTGAAGACCTAGTTTTAAGGGTTTTTTTCCTTTATTAAAATGAAATTATGGTTGATTTATCCCAAGGTACTGTACAGCACAAACAGACCAGGCTGGTCTCCCAACTGAGGATGAGCACCATCCCTGTTTTTCTACCCTGCCTATGCTTGTGTGGTCGTGCCTTCATGGCAAGGCACTTTTATATGGTATCCCAGATTGAAATTATAAAGGTTAATGAATTTTCCCTTTCTACTCCATGAAAAAGTTCTCAGTATATGATTCTAACATAATTTCAAATACACTTTTGTCACTTAAAAGTTTGAAAATAGATTATTTTTAAAAATAGGGGAAAAGGGTTGGAAAGGGGGATATGAGACAATATCCTTTCTGAAAAGAAAAAGCCAACTAATTTGAGATGTCCATCTGAATGCAGAGCACAACCTTTTCCTCAAGAAGGGACAGAAAATGCCTTGTTCCTACCTCTAAAATCAGTTCCAAAGTAGCTGTAATAGTCAAACCCATCTTCAAAGATAAAACCCATCTGCAAAGATCTGAAGTATGATCTTGTCTCTTAACATGGTTTTTATCATCACTCTCATTCCCTGCCCCAGAAGCACTTAAGGATGACAGAGTGGGGTCCAGATTAAAATGTTGAAAGGAAGGAAAAATAATATGAAGGTCAGATTAGATTTTATTAAAGTCACATCAATGGAATTATCACAAGGAAGAGGGTGCAAAGTACCTAAATTAAAACTTAACCAAACTAGTTTACAACTAACACAGAAGTGCTTTTTAATCTCCTGTGTTAGCTCAAGATAGAATAATTCAGAATTTTTTTTCCTAGTCTCTGAACTGGTCCACTGATTGTTCCTGTAGGGTAACATCCTGGGACACATCTGTTTTAGTCATAGTTTTGATTTCATGGCAAGACCAAGGCTTATTTCTCATGCTGCACTGTGATCCATCTTAGTGTAAACTTGGATTCTGTTTCAGGATTTTTATGCTGATGCTGTAAGAAGATAAGCTTTATATGGTGGGTTTTGAGCTGCTCCAGGCATATCCCTAGCCTTGGAATGAAAGCCTGGTTTTCAAGGTTGGTTTGAGAACACGGTTCTCTGTCTAGGGCTTTATCACTGACCTGCCAACACTGGTCACTGCTCCACTAAAGCCTCTCTCCAGAGCCTCATGGGCACTTCCATTGCCGTGAAATTATCACTGTGTCTGTTGAGAACAGTATCCTGCAGGGTCCACAAGCAGTTCTGTTTGGGTAAAACACAGGTATCTCTTGCCTCTCTGTAGCATCTGTTGTTGGTACAGATTGCTGGAGTCACACACAGTGGGTTTCAGATGTTCCTTTCAATTGTGTGCCCAGGGACAGGGAGGGCACTTGACTTCTGGAGCTACAGTTTCGTGAAGGCTCAATTTTGAAATTCACCTCTGTAAAAAGTCACAGGTAAAAGCCTTCTGGGTCAGAGCCAAAGCTGGAGCTGGTGCAGCACAGGGGCAAGTTCAGCTCCAGTGACCTGTATCTGACCTGCCTTAAATGCAAGAGACCAGCTGAGTTTTATTTTCCAGGAAAATCCATTCGTTTGTTTTCACCAGAAGCTTCTCTGTTAAAGCCTTTTTTTTTCCTATCTGAGCAAGCTAGAGTCTGTGTTATGATTCAGTATTACAGCAAGCAGGAATCCCTTCCCAAAACAGCCTATTTCCCAGAGAGGCTGATTGTGTTGGAAGTTGTGCCTTGCTGTGACTGACGACATCATGACTGGATCCTACACAGATCTGCCTTGATGTGACTTTGTCCACAGGTTCCTTCCCAAGTCCTGTTTTTCATATTGCATTCTGAACCAGTAACTCTTCTCTCAAAGGCACTCCATAAAAGCAGCGTGCTGCAGCTCCTCCAAGTAGTACTAAATCTGTGACAAACCTAAGGGAGGTTCCACTGCAAGGTAATAAACTACTGACTTGTCAACTATTTTGCTGGCTAAATGGGAAATGAGGCAGGCAGCTTTACCCTTTAAAGTTGAGAGAGGTAGGGGCAGTGTCAGTGTTTCATAGTTACGCATGAGTTTCACAATCACCCATAAAACAAAGAGTGACTTGTTTTTTAAACCGATGTCTCAGTAGTGAGGGAGTTCTTTTTTCACTAGCATTCATGCTTATTCCATAACAGAAGATGTTTACTAATGAATTAGCCAAAAAAGATTTCATCTGTTAACCGTTTTCCTTGAAATACAGTTTTTTAGAAGTGTTTATCTTTGTAGCTGGTGAGGAGGTCAACACAAGACGACACCCAAGAAAATGACAAATTGCTAGAGCTGAGAGATGCGGAAGGTGAAGTTTTTTAGCGCTTCCGTAATCTTTCATGATCCTAGTTTTTCAATAGGATAATGACATCAATAAACCTTGTGATGTTGCTGAAGGAAGTAGGGGGTAGAAGTGAATTTGGCTTTCTCCTGAGGCGTTGTGCTGTAATCTGAGTCACTGGGAAACATCTCTGATACATCAGGGAAGATGAGAGACACTGACTTCCTGTTCTTTGATCTTGGAACACTTCATGTAGTTCGCTTTGTTATTTTCTTCCCTCTTTTTGGTGTCTCATATGATTTACCTATTAGTGCTGATGAATGCATGGTGCTGCCCCAGTGAAGGCCAGTAGTGGACCACAGCCTGGTGTACCTGCCAGGTCTGTGCTTGGTGATGGGTGACAATTGGTGGCATTGCCAGCGGTGCCACCGTAGGCCTGTGCTCTGGCAAGGGAGCTTCCCTAGGTCACCACAGCCCTTGTGCCCCACCTGGAACTGGGTGTCTGCAATAAAATGTCAGCTGAGCAGTACCTGAAGTTCATGGCTTTCCTCTCTACCTGGATGAGATACAGACACCACTGCAGTTTGATTAGGGGCTCCAAAGCACTTCCTTGACACAGCAAAAGCTTTTAAAAGTTTTGTCTTTGCAGTTTCTAAACAGATCCAGAAGTCCTTTTCCCTTTCAATCAATCTGTGATTCTGTGACTATAGACATCACCAAGTAGGATTTGGCCTGGCTTTTTTAGGGCAGCTTGAGCTGTGCTGTGTTACCCTGTGATGCTCTTTACTGTATTATTCTGTCTTTTTGTGAATGCCAGCAATCTAAGTGTATTTGTTTGGAATATTGTGCTCAGATTATGGTACTCTGCATATGTGATTGCTCACCATGCACATCAGCAGAATAAAGCAGCGCCTCTCATTAGGGAACTGACAGATTTTTAACAAGATTGTCAAATCCCAAGCCATGCATGAGTTCCCTGACTGCTTTAGGGCACGGCTTTGGGTGTCTGGTTGTTACACAGGACTAGCATTTGGCTCATTCAACAGACAGCAGGTCATCCCATTGACACCTGCCTGCTCTGTTAACAGACCAGTCAACCTACTGCTGTCTAGTATTTGTATGATAATGCAACACAGCTGAGAATTGATTTATAAAATGCAGGTCACTTGGTAGATGCAGCAGTCAGGGAGGGAGCACAAGGTGACAATGAAACAATTCAGATTAGCAAGTGGGGGCATTGCAGCTGTTTGTGCTCTAATTGCATCTCTCCAGATGTTCCTGTGATGGGCAGGAGAAGCCAAGCAGTCTCTAGGCATAACAATATTTCACTATTCAGCTTTCCAAACACTCTTCTGTGGTCTGTAGAGACGAGAATTTAAGGACCCAAGCCTTTTCATCTTCTGTGCTGTCAAATAAACTCTGTCATTCTGAAGTAATATTTCCTGGGCATATATTTTTTTTGCATAAATTTCTTTTCACATTAAGATCAGCAAAATCTCTTTCTGGGAAGCCTGATTAAAAATGCAGTTCCTCCCAGGAAAGAAAAGAAAATAACATTTTTGGCATCAAAAGAGATCACAAAATTATCATGAAAAAATGAAACGAATTTTGAAGATTATGTATAGCACGAAAGTAAGTAAAAGTGACCTCAGGGCTTTCTGTTGTTTGTAAAATAGTTTGTGGTTTTTTGAGTAGACATCTGCTAAGAGTATAGGTGACAAAGAGACAAGAAATGTGCTGTATTTGGATTAGCTTCAAGAAGTTTATGAAGATAGCTAATTTCTTTGTGAAATTTACTCTTGTTTGTATGTTAGAAACAAACAAACAAACAAACCAAAAAGACCACCAGAAAATCCAAACAAAGCCCTACCAACAAAAGGCCGAAGTAACTGCTGATCCTTCTCAACTACCTGCTGTTAGCATTGCTGGGAGTGCAAACACAAAGGGCTTCCAGCTCTGTTTGCAGACCTTTGCCTCTTAGGATCAGACTGGGGTGTTGGCAGGTCAGGCTGTGTGAGTACAAACACTGCTTTTCCATTTTGATCTTTTGAGCTGAATTGTGTTCCTCTGTGGGTGTATAATTAACCATGTAACTGCCTACATTCTACTCGGGTCTTAACTTTATTAAGAAAAGAGATAAAATCTCAGGAAAAGAAGTAAGTTCTGCTTTGAATTTTTTGACCTTGTAGAAAGGGTATAGAAGAGAGGATTCCAGTGGTTTCAGCTGTTACCTTCTATATTGCATATGACCAAAATATTTTCAAACAGTGTCCTTTTTATAAATACATTTCCAATCTAGAAGAAGAAAGATGGAAAAAGACTGTTTACAAGAGCGTAGACAGGACAAGGAGGAATGGCTTAAAACAGGAGGACATTAGGTTAGATATTAGGAAGAAATTCCAGTGGTGAGGCAGTGGAACAGAGAAGTTGTGCATGCCCCATCCCTGGAAACATTCGAGGACAGGCTGGATGGAGCTCTGAGCAAGCTGGTCTAGTGAAGTTGGAACTGGATGATCTCCCAACCCAAATTATTCTATTCTTTTATAATCTTTAAAGAAAAATAAAATCTAGCAAGATAGACACCATTTTGTTTTGCCAGCCTGAATTCTTTGCAACACCTTTGCATTGAACACTTCTCCAAGTCGAGTGTAACCTTGATCTGTGGCCAACCCCTTTCATTTCCTCCCCAAACCTTTCAGATACACATACATTTCACAAGCATAGAATAGGTCTCTTGTTATTAGCAAAAAATAATGATGCTTCCCCAAGGCCCATGTTTTATCAATAACTTTTATAATGTGTGTTTTGCATCTTGAGATGTGTCTAGTGTTTCAGCTTGGAGCAATGCATTGCATACCTGGAAGGCAATGGAGACTGTCTTAGCAGTGTCTTTCATCAATCATTTAAGATGAGTTGTGTAAAATCCAACTGACCCTTCTATAATAACTAGGGGCAAGTAGCTTTGAATTGTCATTTTGATAAATTTTGGAGTATTGGCAGTGTTATGGGCTAAGGAGCCAGGCATCCAAGCCTTTCATCTGTCAGTGTCATTATGAAATATCTTAAAAGAACAGAGGGAATGTGTCCTAGCGATTCGATAAATCTTATCTCCATGAATGAGTGGATTTTGCGTGGTTTCATAATCTACTGAACTCTAATAGCCTATATCCTTTGCTTCAAAAATAGCTGTTAGAACAAGGTGTTTGATGAGTCTGTGCACTGTTTTTCTGCAACCCCTTAGATTTGTTTATGTCAATGAATGACTTTCAGTGGTGAATGCCATAGGAATTATTGACCTATGTGGTACATTCATGGTTTTAACAATTTATCATGTAATAAACACTAACCTTTTACTCTTCCCCATGTTTATCTGTAGGGTTTAACAGAAAAGGCAGGTAGAACACTTTTCACAGCAACATTGCAAGAAAAAATTGAAAACTAGGTGAAATAAATTTTTGTCATGTGCTACCAATGAAATGTTTGGTTTAGTATCCTGTCTAATGTCTATTGCATGCTTGGGGCTTGTAATGAAGAGTAGAAAGAGGAGGAGAGAAGGTAGTGATGCTACCTTGCTGTTCGTATTAGTCTGTCATGCAAGCTCATTTCCCAAATACAGGGTATTTCTAGGAAAATAGCACAGATAGTGCTGCAAATGCTAAAAACCAATCCCTTACATAGGAATTCCATGTGAAGACTCTGGTTTCTAGTGAAATGGTTTATAGGATATCCCATTAGGAAATAGGCAATTTTTTGAATTATCTTAGTTGTATCTAACTCTTCTAGACTATTAACCATTCTCCACAGTTTCATGTTGAGTCATCATGACCACTCTTCATACTGAGGGCAGGAGAGCAACATCCTTGTGAGAGATTTTTTCTCAAAGAAGTTGCAGGCATCAGGCAAGGCACAGTGAACAATGCAGGCATCCACATAGAGAAACTGTGAGCAAATGTGGTAGTGCAGGAGTGACTTGCAGGGCTGTCAGGTGGGAGAGTGTCTGTCTCAGTTTTTGCTTTTTCACTGGTGGAGATAGCAGAGCCAGGCAATATTAGAAAGGTTCAGATTTACCATGCTTATATTTTATGGCTGTGCTATGCATCCTCGGGCCGTGGATGGCAGAGTTTTCCAGGTGCCCTGTGTTTGAAAAAAGATCCTGCTTTTCTTGAGCATCTCCATATAGCATTGGTGAAACTTGATTATTATTTTCTACCAAAGGCAAGGTTCCCCCATGCTCTGAAAGCCTGGACAAACATAGCATTTCCTCAGAATGTATCTGGACAAAGCATCTGGGACAAAAATTAGAATCTTTGCCAGGAAAATAAAAAAAAAAAAAGGGCAGCAATGTCATTTGAGAGGAGATTCAAGCTGAGTTTTAATAGATTTATTTATTTATTTATTTTATTAATGTAAACACAACTATGATTATTTTCTTCACTAAACGAACTTGCTTTTAACTGCCAGCTTAGATTTGTGTGACTCCATGTTTTCAAAAAATTAGGCAGCTTAGTTTGATAGTGAATGAGAAGTTCATAGAGTAACTTAGTAGAAAAGAGCAAATTGATCTGGTGTTTTGAACACACTGCAAAAAAACTGCTCGACATGGGAGAAATATGAAGAGGCACCAGCAGCATTTTGACAGCGCTGATGAATGGCAGGTGGCCACAAGCCTGACTGCTTCTCTTTGGTTGCTGCTTGTGATTCTCAGGCAGGTGGGTGAGAATGTTAAAGGCCTGACACACGGAGTGACAGATACCCTTAGTGCTTGTGTGCACAGTGCAATGGCATGGCTTAAAATAGAGCCAGCTGCATGCATAATTAAGGAGAAATAATTGCAAGGCAGTTATGTAAATTATCTTGTGCTTCTTCTTCCCCCCCCTCTTCCTCCCACCCCTCTCAGTGTTTCCACAAGGAAGGTCCTGTAGTCAAAGATTCACCTGATCAGTGAGAAAAAACTAAAACATTATGATATTATGCTTGGAGCAAGAAAAGAAATAGTTGTTGCCTGTAAGAGAATAAGAACAACATCATATGAGAGAAGTATGTGGATCTGAAGTATATAGAGTCGTGTTGGCGATCTGGCAGTTCATTATACAAACAAAAATTAATTTTAGAAACCTGCATGTGAATTTAGTGATTCTGTCTTGTAACTCAGATAAATATCTTATAGTTCTGCTAGCTGAAATTTTGCCTACATAAGCTTTTTCATTCAGCCTGTTAAAATCATTCTGGCAATATATGACTGTGAATTTAACCTCGTTTTTGTTCGTACTAATTACAAGTTATATTGTATTTTTACTTTCTTTGGGAGAAACACAAAAACTCTATTCCATATGTAATGGTTTATATATCTCCCGGATGACTGTTCTGGATGCATCTGGAGCATTGTTTTCAATAAAATATTCTTTCACTCTCCTTTGCTCATATCCTCCTTTCTTTATCAATTGAATAAAACTCTGTATATAGCTCTAACAAATTACTGTATTTCCAGATCACTGGTGACTGCGTGCATCAGATTCAAAACCAGTAGTCCAAAAACGGGGAGATATATTTCATTGCTTGGGAAGTTTGTAAAATGTTCATATTGGCCGTTCAGTCCTCTCAGTACATGATTGATCACATAGCACAGAATATGATTTTCAGAAGCTCTGATGCACTCTGAGTTCCTAAATCCTGGGCTTGATTTGCAGAGCTGTAACACAAATGGTTGTATGACCAGCTCTTGTCTCTGAGACCTCATTCTTGCTTTTATAGGACTACTTTTAGGAGCAACAAAGAATTGAATCAGCCCTAGTTCACACAGTCATTGAACTGCTGAGACAGCTTTGGAGAGTGCAAGCTGTGGTGATGATGGTCTTGAGGAGTGAACAATTGCCTGTTACACTTTTCACTCAACCTCTGTTAAATATTGAATACCACACTTGGCCCTTATCAGAAATCAATTGCTGGTTAAGTATCCCCGATCTAGTCTGGACTTAAGCTCGTACCATGTAGTTTGTTTCCTGACCTTAAGTATTTTTCTGGAACGCATAAATCGTGCATGCTGTGCTGCTGTCCAGCAAAAGAGAAGCACGGCAACTGCACCATCTCCCTGCAGAAATTCATTCACTTTCCCCCAGGGATGTAATGCAGGAGGTCAAGGAACAGGGAAGGCAGCAAAGCGGAAAAAATAGCATAAAGCAGGAGCTGCACATCTGCTCATTCTGTGCTACATTTTATAATCAAAGCCCTGGAAAAAGTAAAACATCAAGTAATATATGAAGCATGACCATTGATTTCTATTTCACAGTCTCTACCTTTTTCACACTTAAGGACAGCAGAATTCAAAATATTTATGGTTGGCTGTACAGCAAATGCTGGAATAAGCCTTTCTCTTCTCCTTTTGTGTTACAGTGTCCTAAAAATGCAGAGCTTATGGAACTTCAGAATGTATTTGAAAAGATATAAGATGTGGTGCAATCACATGAAACTCTGAGGTGGGAAGAGTTCCTCTTATGCAGCAATTATCAAGTAAATCTATTCAGTGGTTCAATCTGACTTAGATGCTGATAATCTCTCCTTGGCGCTGTTGTTGGTCTGTACATGCCTCTGTTTTTTGAATAGTGGGTCCAAGGGAAGACATTTTCCCTTGAAAGCTAGCAATATATTGAAATAATTGAGGCACTGGGTAAGTGTCCTGTGCCATATCCATGTTGTGGATATGCAGTAGTAAGTCCTGAATGAATACAGAGCATGGAACCACTAATATCACATTTCAGTACATGATATAGTGTAAAACGTATCACATACTAAAAGACATGGTGTAAAAGCTACTGAAAGGATTCATTTAAATTCAGTGTTTTCAAGAGGCATCTTATAGCACTCTAGTATTATTGGAGCCCAGATCACAGTGCCTATAGGAAACGTTGCCCAAAACTTTCCATTTATAATGTTCTTTGATTGCTTATAATTTTCAGCCTTTAAAGCTTAAGAAAAGAGAATTTTCCATGCTGATCATCTGCCAAAGAATTTTCGAGTAGTGTTTCAGTTAGGACATCTTATCCTCTCCCTCTCTCTCTCTCTCTTGAAAAAAAAGCGCATATTAAGGTATTTTTTAATGGGAAAACTTGAATTCTACAGAAATTGATAATCAACTCACTGTACTCTTTTTAAATTAGGAAAGATGGAGCTACTGTTGCAGTGGAAGGACCGATGGGCAATGTCAGGAATAGCAAAATCTCGCTACTTACTTTTCCTAGATTTTTATTTAGCTCTTGTATTGCCAAGCTGTCTTTTGGACTTCCAAAAGGTTGGCAGCAATTTTAAATCAATGTATTGATTAAAAGGTATTGCTTTTTCAATAAGTAAAATCTGAAAATCATATATAAACTATACGCCAAATTTCCCCACAACATGGCAATTGTTAAACCTTCAAACATAGTTGATTTTTATCTGCTTTAGGAAAACATAATTGAGATGGAGGCAGTGAGTTTGACAGCATCAATTTAATCAATCCCTAACATTTGCTTTGTTTTGTGTGTGTGTGTGTATGTTTTTAATGAACAAAGTGAAAGTGCGAAAACATCTCTTTTAAGGACATCTGCAGATAATAATGAGATTAAGATCAATCAAATAGTCTGATTTAGAAAAAGAAGTCAGGCTTGCATCTTATAGACTTTTCTGAGAATTACATCCTTGAACTGCAGTGACAGAAACAGTTTCTTCAGAATTGATTTTTGGTGTCTGTGCCTACATGCCAGTGTGTCCTTCATGTAACTCACACCAAACAATGCTTTCCCCCCCCTCCATTTCTGTTGAGTGCATTGCCAGAGTACAAGAATATGGACAGCTTCTGTTGTGTATGAGGGCAAGAGATCTAAAAGGTCACTGCAGCCATGGATGTTGCTTCTTCCTACTTGACACAATACTAATCTATTTTGGAAAGTCAAAGCTGCCTGAATTGCATCTCGGGAGCTTTCAGTTTTGAGTTCTTGGTTTACCATTTGAAGTATGGCTTATCCTGTACTCTCCATTTTATACAGATAATCTATTAAACAGCTCTAATAACTGAAGCATCTCAAAGTTTATGTCCTCACAGTCCAATTGCCTGTTCATGTACTGAATTTGTCTTTAAGAAAATTGGAGCCCTAAGCTAGATACTAGTAAATTAACCCAGTTTCTAATCTTCCTACATGCTTCTAAATAATATATTAGTCCAGAAATTATTTGGGCCTAAGTATTAAGCGTTAATGTATAAATTCACTGTATAATTCATTATTCAGATGAATAATTCCTAAAGTATCAACAGAAGTAAAGAAGGTCTTAAGGGATGTATGTTTATATGCATATGGACGTTATTATGTATAAAATTATCATCCTAATATCCTATTGTGACTTGATACAAATACTGCACAGAATGCAACTGAACATTCGTCTGTGCTCTCTGTTGCCTTTTATTTCCTATTGAAGCACATACATATGGCCCAAAATAGGTTGAAGTATCTAGAGATTGGGATAATCAGCCATTTAAGATAAACTTTTGCAGATCTTCTTGAAGTCAAGGCTAAGTCTGTCTCCCAGTAGGAGACAGTTCCTTTTGGTTGTCCTTGTTTTATTTTATTTATTTATTTAGTCTGGCTTGCATAACTAAGGACATGTTTTGATTTTTTTTCTGAATCCTCTAAAATGTTCTTTATTCACAAACAAGGGATGCATCTTTCTCATTTGATATCTGTTTGGACATCCTGAAAGGTCTATGACCTTCCAAATTAAGGTGAATCTTGCTGAATAATTTATTTTTATTTTTCTCCTTCTTTGGTGAAATAACCTCTTTCAAATACCACCTTTACCTCTGAAAAAAGCTGCAGCCCCTGGAATGGATAGACTGGTTTCTTCATTACTAAAACAGCTTCTGAATGAGGTCCCTCATTCTACATGGGAAAGGGACTTAATTGTACTGGTAGGTAGTTACATTCTTGAGTCGCCTACTGAGGTCTTGCTGCTATTGTGGTAACTTGATGATCATTCTTGAAAGTCAGGCTAAGAAAAGAGTGTCTGGTCAGGGCTTGTGTTATTGTCTTATAGAAAGGCCTGTGAGTCTGCAACTGACCCATGGTATGCTCCTAGAGTAAGCCATCAAAAGGTTCTGTGTCCCATTGTCCCTGGTGGCTATAAAATTGTAATTTTTTGAAGTGTTGTGAGATTTTTGTCAAGTTAAACAGTACTATGGAATATATTAACTCTATACAGTACACAGTGGAATGTATTGAGGGTTATACATGGCTAGCCAGAGGATGGCTCAGAAAAATCCCCCACATGAAGGAAAAGCCCATGGCAATATCTGTGTAACATTTCAACATGAATAAAACCCCCTAAGTAGTTGGACTGAGAACTGGCTTCTCCCACTCTCCTCTACAGATCATGTATCCTTCTTCCCACATGTACATCTACACTGTGGTCCCAGCCTAAACTGGGGTTAAGGAGACATGAAGAAGTTGGTTCAGCATGCATTTATTACGAAAATGACAAAGGAAGATGTGTCAACAAACGATGTAAGTGCAGCCCAGGCAACCTGTGCATGCAGAGATAAGCAGCATACACAGGTGCTTGAATGTGTGCCGTAGTGGGAGTATTTCAGACTCTGCTTTTTGCAAGCTCCTCAGAATGCATTCTTTCCTTCCAGTCTACTGTTTTAGGAAGCTCAACTGTCATGTGAGGAACTTAGGCTTTTTCCAAACAGCTAAATTTCTTTTGATTTGCACTATTTGCATATGATTCAGAATTCAGATTAGAAGCTTACCAGAGAAAGGGATGTACTGAGATTCTGTTTGATGTATAGGGGGAATTGAACACATAATTTTGTTAAATACTTTTACAACTTTATACCAAAAACTACTTATGAAAAGCAATACATAAACCCAGGATTTAAGTAAGATGGGACTCCATGTTCATATGTCAAGAGGTCATTTTCCATGCTCAAAGTGACAAAGATTTTGATAAAAGCAAATTATTAGGGCTCCCAAAAAGCCATAAAGGAGAAGAATTAAAAGTCTGGTCTGTGTCACAATGCCATGCCAGATAGTAAACTGTGTAGTTATTGTCTTAAATCAATTTTTAGTTCAAAAAGACTTGCTGTTTTCTGTTGAACTAATGCCAGGCCATGGATAACAAATGGGATTTTAATATATCATAATGTGGCAGCCCAGTGACATTGTGCTTTTCAAATAAGCAGTGAGATCTTGGTCGTCATCCACCTTTCTATTCTGAGCATGAAATAGCCTTCTGAGGGGTGCTTTCCTTAAATACGCCCAAGCAGTAACCCTGGAGAATAGTATGGTCTTTCAGAAAATAGCCTTAAATGGCTTCTTCTAGTCTGAAGTATTTAACATCAACAGATGTTATGAAATTTCACTAGAAGTGGCCTGTAATGGGAACAGAACATGTAATTTTCTCTCTCATTTCATATTGTATAAAATATGGCTGAAATCCAGCTCTTCCCCGGGTTAAATTGATGCATTCTCCTTCTGAGATTGGAATACCTATTGGACTTTTTGATTTGTTTGTATTCTGTGTTTGCTCACTTTTGAGCCAGTCTGGAAGTAGTAGGGTTAAAGCATGGCAAGAAAAAGTACCTGCTTCAATTCAGGGATCTCAAAACACTTGAAAAATTAATGAATCCTCATTACAGTTCTACTAGGTAGGTAGATTATATAATTGTGTAGACTACAGCTAAGTGACTTACCTAGGATTACTGCATGTGGCTTTGTAAAGGCGACTTTCCTGTCACAGCTCTTCATTTCACCACCATGTTGTCACCTGATCTCATGGGGTCTCTGGTTCTGCCAGAAGTTGGTGGGAGAGGTGGGGTGACAAAATACACCAGTGAGATTCTGCTGCACCCAGTGCTGAGAGATGACTGGGGGGAAGTCTGGGTGAGAGTCTTTTGGAGCTGGCCTGCACTGCCAAGCCAACTGCAGTTCAGAAAACAGTGTTTTGATTATTTAGCAAAAATTCAAAAGGCACAGAACACCTTGGACGTTAAGAAGGAAATGCTGATGTAATTATAACCAGTATTTTTACGTCTGCTATTCTTTTTTTTTTTTTAATTATTTTTTATGGAATGGGGATTATACTTTATTATCTCTTCACAAAAATATTTTTTCTCCCTTCATGCACTCTTGTCTTGTCTGATTCTGATATGCACTAACTAATTGCTTGGATCTCTTACACTAATTCTCCTGAAAGTTCAAGGATGTTGTGCCTGGATGCCTGCTAATTAATGAAAGGTTATGAGTTGGCGCTTCATCAAGGATTTCTTTTGAAATTCAGAGCCCCCAGATACTCTAAGTGTATAATGTTCGTGGTTGAAATGAGTAGGTAATGACACTATTAGCACATTAAAATGGATCTCCATGGATCTCTCCCTCTGTGACCTATTGGATGAAATCTAGTACAGCAGTGTACAAAATTGCTTATCAGTGTTTAAATCCAAGCTTTGTCCCGTGGCCCACACCTGGATGCTGTACTTTGTGTGAGTGTTCACCCAGTCAAACAGCATCAGGAGATTGCTGGAGATGACTCTGGACATTGCTGCTCTGGCACTTGGCTGTGGCAGTCCAAACATTGGAGCCCTCAGTGTTATGCGTGTGTCAGACACACAGTATGTGATGTGGAGCTCGTGTCCTTTCCTGAACTAGAGTAAGCTACATTCATGTGACTTCATGCCAGCAAAATGGCCAGAGCTGGGAAAGCATTGGCTGTTCAGTGCTGATATGTCTGGAGAATGAAAAACTCTTTACTGCAAATAATATTTTAGATGTCACAAGTTAGACCCAGACCTGTATGCTGAAGACTGCAGCAGATCTTTAAGAAGGCATCACCAAGGAGCAGGGCAGGCACCAAGTCAGGCACATGCCCCAAGAGCAGGGAGAGTGTGGGATTGTGGACAACAAACAATATTTAGTCCTCTCACAGATCAAGGCCTGGACCCACCTACAAAAATAGTTTGGAAGTGGTTTGAACATTAGGCCTATATTTATTTTTATTGTTTATATATATTTTTCCTCATTATTTTAGGTACTGAGTTTAAATCACACCTTAGCTGAATCTCCTGTTCCTTCAGTCCTGGTTGTTTTTTATTAGAATAAAAGCCATTATTTTCAGGTATTATTAAGTACTGCTTTCTCTGAGCACTATATTTTCCTAGTAGTCTAGGAAAATTTTCCCCCCTTTCTGTTCTCTGACTTTCTTTTCAACATATGAAATGAATGGATAGAAATTTGCCAAGGAGCGCAGAAGGGAAGTGAGGGAGCAAATTGTCCCCTCTTCTTTCCTGTGAGCTGCTCCCTCACCTTGAACATAAGGTTTTCTTCAGCACTGTCTCCTCATTTCCCTGATGCCTCACTTGATAGTTGAACTGTTCAGTCTGTCACTGACGTCTGAGTGGTTGAAAACTAGCTCAGAATATGCTTTTCTTTTTACATGCCTGGTTTTGTCTAGGTGCAGATTATTGATGGGCTTTTCTCAGTTGTACTCACTAGTATGTAAATTATTTGAATTAAGAAATATTGTAAGAGGAGGCATCTAATATCTTTAAGCAGAAGCTCTGCCCTGAGGATTGCCACCACTAAACCAGTTCTGCTTTCTCCTGGGCAGAAATGCCTGGCAGGTAGAGTTTCAGAACATACATCACAGGTTACTACATTAATGTGGCAGATTTCCTCCAGGGAATCAAACCCAAGATCAGACTGGAGATCTGTTTCCATAGGATGGTATTTCTAATCCAAAGGTAATTAGAACCAGATTGGAGGAACTCTCCAGTGTACTGAGAGGCTTTACAGGAATGGAGTAAGCATTTGTTTATACAGGTATCAGACCTCTACACAGATTTATTAGGCAGTTAGGCATTAGTCAGTCAGGATCACTATTTTCATCCCTACTTCATTATTCTTCAGAAAGGTAAAGTACTTGTTCTTTCCCCCCTTGAGGACTACGAAAAATGTTAGGCCAACCTTTAAAATTGCTTGGTCAGTGGTTCTCAATATCTCATATTTCATCCAGCTGCTGAGACTCTATAATTAGGATATTAAGACATGCTCTTGATTAGATAGATACATCTAATTCTAATTCAGATCATACTTTCTAGAAATCTGAGTGTACTCTGGTACCTGTTCTTATGTGCTCAAAGGGTGTTGAAGTTCTCGGTAACTAAGCCATACAACCTCAGGTATCAACCACTACACATCTAAATGTATGGCTAAACCATGGTTAACACTCGTTAAAACAGATGTCAGCTTTGAACCATAGCTGTCTCACTTTTATCATATACAGAAACAGCTTAATCATTGCATTACTGCCTTTGTTCTATAAGAAAGCGTTGCACTCTTGGAAATTTTAGTAGATTGCACTCAAAAAATAAAACTTACAGTGTTAAGTCATAAATATAATTTATGTGAATGACACTGATGCTTTCTTCCAGCTGCAACTCTTGAGTTAATACATCCAGAATCTTCCCCACTCTTGTGATCCTCGCTGCTAAAACCTGTGTCCTGGGCTGTTGCAGCACCAGCGATGGCGAGCGAAGCCGTACCGACCTGATGTCAGCGCTGCAGATGGTGCCTTGGTGTCAGGCACCCAAACTGCAGGGTCTGCTGCTGCCAGCAAGGCTGGTGTGCTGTTGGCACTGCCTGGCCCTGCTCTGGAATGGGTCAGAGTTCTAGGGAGTCTGGTCTGTTCCCTTCTAGCTGAGGGATGCCACCCATATATAAATATTCTGTGGCTTCACAGCAAGTAATAGGCCTTTCTCATTACAGCTGCACTTCTGCCAGCTCTTGCACTTTTGCTGCAAGCCTTACAATACTTGGTATCTTTTCTTAAAAAAAACTTAAAACCACAAAACAACCCTTCATTCGTGGAATTGACAGAACTGTTAAGTTTTTCTGAAAAGATCCTCTTCTTCGTGTGGCAAGGGGACAAGGGGGGGGAAGGTAAAACAGAGCAAACCCATCCTCCCATATTAGGGGTTAAAATCACAAGCTTTCAAAAATACATGTACTTGAATGCTTGCCTGTGAATATTTGGAGAAGTGGGCTCCCCTGTGGGGTTGGCATCAACTCAGCCACGCTGTCTGTGGTACATCTCATCCAGGGATATTAACAATCCGTGAGTTTGCCTGACCCAGGAGGTTTAGTGCACTGCAGGGGCTGGACTGCAGCAATGAGCAGCAGATTGACTTGCTTCAGCTGCTGTGGCTGTGAGCTGCTGTGCAACATTTCCAATTTGGAATCATACCTGGTTTAGCCAGATCTTTTAAAAAGAATTTTCATTTCCAGTTTTATGTGAGAGAGTAGAGAATTTTCCCCATTTAACTCTCCCTACCTTTTTTTTCAGCCAGTTCCTGTCAAAGGGCCAGGGAAAAATAGGAAGACGAGTTGGGCCCTACTCAGAAAATTTTGCTAAACATTTGAGCAAGTAAATACCTTTTGAAGAAGAGGCTTTAGTTGTGTACACACGTGTATATTGTGGTCCTATGCTGCCTGAATATCCTCTGAAACTTCTTGATATGTCATTAACAGGTTTCAGCATCTGCAATGAGCTGCATATAGTTTCATAGTGCAATTGCTCTATTTTTGTGTCAGTTGTGCTAGCAGCTTAGAGCTTAGCTAATGTACCATTGACAAATGGCCCTCTTTGAAAGGAGGCTGTATATACTACATAAATTCATTTACATTGTATATATTCATTTAGAAATGAAACACACAAGAGAAAAATCAGTGCTTTTCAAATCAAATATGACAAATTCACCAGTGGAAGATATTTGATTTTCTAGCTTTTAAAAAGCAGACAAGATATTTACCATTCTGATGTATTTTGTTTTAAACTTAAAAAGACTAAAATAGAGCTGAATTTGTTTGATTGAGCAAACTGTTCTTGTGGGATTTTTTTTTCTTTTTTTTTCTTTCTTTCTGATTTTCAAGATGAGTTTGAATTTACATGGCTGTATTTTGAACACCTTGATTGAAATGCTGCAACTTTGATATCCTTTGGGCAGTTCTAATGAGACAGGAAGGAAAGAAGTACCTAAATGGGCAATTACCCTCCACCCCAGAAATGTTAACTCTCAAATATTATTATTAATTTATGGTGATACAATTTAAAATTTCCTGGGCTCAGATCCACAAAGGTTCCCGGGCACCTACATTCCACATAAATACCACTGAGGTGATTCAGGTGAAGACTGAGAACCCAAAATCTGCTGTCTGGTACACTGGGGACCATCTGTGCAGCACCACACCACGTTCTTTGATGGTATTTGAGCATCTCCAAATGAGGTAGTTCAGCACACATGGGTGCAGGGCAGCAGAGGTGCCCACAGAGGTGCCAGCCACAGAGCCTGGCACACACACGAGTTGTGGTCACAGCACTTCACAGGGACAGTGAGGCTGTCAGAGCACCACTCCCTGTTAAAAAGACTTCCTTGTGCATTGATGGGGAGTTTTATCTGATAATGCTCTAATTGTTTGAATGTAAACTCATAAAATAAGTATTGTTAATTCTTTTCTTGAGGGTTTTGCCTGAGGATGATATAAGATCTTGACTTGAGTGTTGTTCAGCATTGTGTAGAGAACAGTTCATTCATCCTTGCCATGGAGGAGTCACAGTCTAAATGGCATCTCAGTGTTCTTGGTTCCACCTCTGCAGAATAATTTCGTTGATGAAGAAAGAAATCTATTACACATTCTGGATATATTAACTTAGTCATTGCAGCTGGAGAAAAGAATTGGAAGTTAGGTTTATAAAATTTGGCCAGTGACTTTCTCTCATGTATTTAACCATCTGGTTAGAGGGGTCACCCAGGGTGCAGAAATTCCAGGTTTAATTTCATTCTCTGCCTGAAGGAGTTTGGACTTGCAGCTCTCTCACAGCAGAAGAGCACCTACGCCATCAAGTAGTGCAGCATTCACTGGGGGAGGCAGGACTGTTTGCATCCCTGTGAAATGCTGCTCCAGTTTTTGCAGAGGTCTTGAATATTGGTTTCAGCAAGAGCTGGAACTCCGGTGCCCCACCTACAAGGTGAGATGTGTCTCCAGAAGGTCATTGCATCACCTTCTCTCCATTGGACTGCCCACAAATCCTCAAGTGTTTTGTACAAAAAGGGACAACTTCTGCAGGAGAAATGGAAGGTGACTCACCTCACTGTAACTCACTGTTTATAGGGCACTTTCCTGGGAAGTGGGTCTCAGATGGATTGAAGTCTTGGATAAGGTAAAGGATGCAAAAACATTGTACCCACAGTGACTTCCCCTCCCTGCCATACACATTCTCCCAGTTCTGCAGTAGAACTGAGAATTCAATTCCTCACATAGCATTAATCTAAACAGAGAAGGGATGAGCAAGTTAGGGCAGGGAGAACAGAAAAAAAAATAAATAAAGAATGCAAATAAAGAATCTTTCTGGAGGGAGCAGTTCGATGTTTTGTATTGTGGGGATTTTTAAGAGCAAACAGATGAGGTGATAATAGAACAAGTGTATTTAGAATGATTTTTTAGCTGTCTGTGATATCAAATGAGACAATACTATGCCTAGAAATGAGGGGGGAAAACTCTGCTGGATATTTATAGGTGTTGGTTTTCTACAGCTCTTTTGTTAAACTGAGTGAATGGTACATAGAATCTTGTCAAGCCTTTTATTTTCTCCCCTTTTGTGAAGCCTAGTGCCTTCAAACTCTTTCAGAAAAGCATCACTTTTGAGAACCTCCAAAAGTAAACAAGTTAAAAAGGATCAATAATTTTGGCTGGTTGATACATGGAATTCATCACTGGATCAAACAACCAGTGCTAATGCATGTTGGGCTGTGTATTGCTGGGAAGTGTCCAACTGGGTTAAAACGAGCAACTGGAGGCTGTGCTTATCTGTGAAGTGTGAAAACCTCAGACTGTTCTTGTGGTTATGGCCTGGCTGGGAGCAGGGCTGGGCACACAGCAGCACACATGCTACGGGGTGGGAGTGTTGCTTGTAACAAGCACATCATTTGGGGGTTTGCACACTCACACTCTCCAGACTTACCGAAGGATGCAAACCCTGCTGTTCTAAAGAATTAAAGCTTTTAAAGGTAATTTAAAAAATAATCTTGAAAAAGCAATTGAAGTCTCCTGGTGATTATCGTGGATGGCTGCAGCATGGGATTAAGCAGTCTTCTGGTGCCTTGTTAAAGGGCCATTTTGAGCATTGCTGCTCAACCCAGGGGTGCCCGCAGGGCATTTGCTAGTGCATATGCAGCTCACCTTGCTCATCAGAGGGCTCTCAGACAAGCATGTCAGCAGCTGTGTGAGGGATGGTCAAATGAAGTGCAGAGCATGAATTTTTCAGCTGGACTTTATCTAAGTTCTAAATCTTTTATGGACAACTCATAGTGAGATGTTTAACTTTACAGTTAATGAGGAAATGTCATAAAAAGGGTTGATGGAAATGAAGGTAAAGAATTTCTTGGTTATCATGCAGACTGGTATCAGGATCTAGCTTCACCGTGTAGACAGAGTAGATATAGATGCAGTGCGTGCAGTGGAGAGCAGATGAGATCATGCAGTCCCTTGTGTACATAACCCAAACTTACAACTAAGCTTGACTTCTTTACTCTGGCAGAACTGCAGCTAACTGTGAGAGCCAGGTGTGAGCTGGGAACTGAGGCTTGAGCTTTGCACACAGTGTAAATGGAGCATTTCTGCATCAAAGAGAACTAGAAAAGTAACATGCTGATGAAAACTTCATGGGATGAAGGTCTGCTGCTTCCATCTGAATTGTGGTTCAAGACTTTAAGCAGATATGTGAGGAGTACAGACACTGGCATGAAACCTCCAGAGAGTACAACTGTACCACTTTTCTGTAGAGCTAAGCTTATCCCATGTTCTCTTGTTTCATCCCTCTGTGCATCTAAAACAGTCCCATTCCAGCTGTGTATCTGAGCAGGCTGGTCCTCAACATCAGAGTCCCTTCAGACAAAGCAAAACTTTGTTCTGACTTTTTTCCCCCTCTTTATTTTTCCCTTTTTACTCTGCTCATGAGAGTTTGCCATGAAGCAATTCATGCTGCTGAGCCAGGGTACAACGAAGTGGAAGTCTTCTCCAGATCCTCCTCTGAACCTTATAGCTTATAGCACTTGCATTTCACTAAGCATCAAGTGGTTCTGTAAATCGCTATGTAGATAAAGGTGTCACACTTTTTTGGGTATCTTAATCTATGTTTGGTGATATACAATTTGAATGCTTTACTTGTAGGGACAAAATTAGTTTGAAAAGACAACTTCTTGAAATAAGAGCATATTCTTTGCTTATTGATGCAGCTGAGCACAGAAAGGAGTTTGAAAACACACGCCAAGAGAGGAAGAGGTGTAATGCAAACGGCACTGAGGCAGAAATTACTGTTCTGATTAATGATAAGGTGGCTCAAAGATCACTGTTTGATTGGAGTAGGGTTTTCTCCTGAGATGTGGAACCTATTTTTTATTGTTCTCTGCATGCTCAGAACTTGTTGTTGCTACTTAGAGCACAGAAAGGGATTGCATAAACATTTTAATATTGCATGAGGCTTCTGTAAGCCTGAATGATTTTATGAATGCTAAAACCATGACATACAAGCACAAATGAAAGCAAGCAGCAAAGATTGTGTACTCTTATCAGCTGGATGAACTGATAGATAAGCCAACACACTTTGGTGTCTTGCCATGTTTTGTTTTCCGTCCTGTGATAATTCAACCACAAGCCTTAAAAATAGTCTGCCTCCCATTATTATAATTTTCAGGATTCCCTTAATATTTAACTTCACCTAGAAGAATAACAGTTACACAGCTATGTACTATGACTTTAAAAAAAGATTGTGTGTGAATGGGGTCTTTCATTTGGATAAATCTCATTGCACTTTCTTATTTCATTAACTGTACAAGTAACACTGGAGACTTCTTCAGTTGTTCTTGCTGTTATAAGATGTATGGCTGTAGTAAAATAGCTGAATATGTGAGTAATAACAATTCAGAAATGAGACAAGATAAAGACTTTGAATGGTAACCAGACAGAACAACAATCCACAAAGTAGTTGGGGACTCATATAATTTGCAGTCTTGTAACAAAATCCACCATGTAGTAGCTGTACTGCAAATCTGACTGAGACAGAGGTTTGATTGTGTAGCTCTATAATATTCTGAGTGTAATCATCCCCGCCAGCTTCCAAAAATAGATGACATCATCCAAACCATGACTATACCAGGTCTGCCCTGGAACCTGTGATTCTGCCAATGGTCAGAGCTTTAAAAAAAAAAGAAATGTTAAAAAAAGAGTGTAAGAAGAGAACATGTGTAAAGTGGTACATTGTTGGTATTATTATGTCCCAATCTCCAGCAGTTTGTAGCAAAGGAATTTTTTGAGATGAAAGTCCCAACAGCATCACCTTGTTTAATAGCTTTTAATGAACCTTTATTCTAAGGTTTTTTGCTCTTTTTTTTTTTTTGAACCTTTTGTATTTCCATAAAATTTTGTGGACCTGAGTGTCACAATTTAATACCTATGTAACTTGAGAAACAATTGTGGTTTAAAAGTTGACAGATGTAAACTAATATGTCTTTACTAGTGAAAAATAATTATCATATTTTCTCTGCAAGTCATAATTTCATGTTCCCTTATTATAAACCACTTCAGTCATCTTTTTTCCAGGATGAAGAATTCTAGCCTATTTAAGTTCTCCAGGTCTGCCATTTGGCTGATCATTTTTTCCTGGCTTTTGTTGCCTGAAACTTTCCTAGTTCTTTCAGGGAAGAGGTAGGCATCTCAGAAGGGAAAATGGAACCAGAATTCTAGCATCATGAAGTTTCCTACGTTTTTTAAAAAATATTTTCTGAAGGTACTTTTTGAATTCTTTGGAGTGTTGAGATGCTATTTTCAGGGAACCATGAACATGAGGTTTGAAATCTTTCTTCAAAGAATCACTGGCTAATTTTGTCACTGTTGGATAAACATACTAGGGCTGTTGATCACAATCTAATTAAACATTGCAGGAAGGAGTACAAACTCTTAAGCTGTCCTACTCAGCCTGATAAAACCTAGTGTTTGATGTTCTTTGTTGAAGAGGTTAATAGATACCCTCAAAATCTTGTCAGTATTTCTCCACATTCCTCAGCCTGTTTTTCATTGCAGCTGTGAGGGAATACAAGTAGGGACTGTGTAGTTGAGATCTTGTTTATTTCCTGCAATGATAACTGCCTGAGCAAGCAGGAGTTGGTTGTGGGAGGATGGAAGGTACTGAAGAGAAACATGGATAATTTGGGAAGATTACTGTGCTTCAATTATCTCAAAGATTTACCTTTCTCATCTTGCTTTTCACAGAAATGGAGCAGGCCTCGTGCAGATCCTTCAGTTATCTGCCAATTATCAAGCACATGTTAAAAAGGATGACCAGCTTCCGTCACTCTAAGTTATTAATATCATGGCATCTGGGTCCCTCACCATCTTTTCAAGTACTTATCTTTGCACTAACCATGTAGAGGAGATAGGGAACTGATGACTGGTATTCCCATCTTCAAAACCTTCAATACTGATTAGGAAACTTCAGCCTGTGCTGTGTGGATGTCTACACTCACAGAGTCCAGAGGCACATCAGATTCATAACAAGTCCTATGGCAAAGAATTGAACCTTGGTTCCCAAGGATAATACGGTAGTTCCTCTTTTCTCAGCAATCAGCATGTACTTTCTCTGGCCAATTTTTAAACCATACCACAAAACCCATGTTTGTCTGGCACTCCAGGGCTGGTACTATCCACAGATCTGTGCACCAGCTTTGTCAGAGAGCCTCACAGGTGCTTCTGGTGACAGCAGGAACTTAAGCAGTGTTGTACCTCCCTCTGTGGGCAGTTTTGACCTGTATCACCCTGTCTGTTGGACTGTGGCCCTGGTAGCGACCAGTATTTTCTCTTCCTGCTTCTTGGTGTTTCTAATACATACCCTAAATTTGCCTTTTTGCAACAACTGGTCTAGATCTCCTTTGTTCACTGAATGCCTGGAGAGATCTTGAGTGGTGACAATTTTCAGCTGCTGCTGTGACTCTCACTGAAGACAGGACTTACCTTTAAAGCTTCAGAAGTGCTCAGTTTCTCTTACCAAGCAACTACTGAGCTGCTAATGACCGTGGGCTCTCTGGCTGTGCAAACAGCTCTCTGTAGCCTTTGCTTTCTTGGACATTAGTCTCTGTGCTGCCTTAGAGTAGTTTCTCCCAATTTATGTCAGGCTGAAAAAAGTAGTAATTGTTTGTTGGTGCTTTATGGTGATTTCAATACATGTTTTGCTGGTTTGGGCTGGGACAGAGTTTATTTTCTTTGCAGTGGCTAGGATGGGGCTGTGTTTTGGATTTGTGCTGAACACAGGGTTGACAATAGAGATGTTTTTGTTATTGCTGAGCAGTGCTTACACAGAGCCAAGGCCTTTTCTGCTTTTCATACTGCCACATTGGCAAGGGAAATTGGGAGAAGACACAGCTGGGAGAGGTGACTCTGACTGACCAAAGGGATATTCCATATCACATGACATCATATTCAGTATATAAAGCTGGGGGGGAAAGGAAGAGGGGGTGGACATTTGTAGTGATGGCATTTGTCTTCCCAAGTAACCATTAAGTCTGATGGGGCCCTGCTCTCCTGGAGATGGCTGAACATCTGCCTGTCCATGAAAAGCAGTGAATTAATGCCTTGTTTTGCTTGGATTGTGTGTGTGGCTTTTGATTTCTCTATTGAACTGCCTTTATCTCAACTCATGAGTTTTCTAGCTTTTACCCTTTCAGTTCTCTCCCTGATCCCACTAGTAGGGGAGTGAGTGGCTGTGTGGGGCTTGGTTGCTGGCTGGGGGTAAATCACAACACGTGTAATGATGAGAATAGCATGTTCAATTGCATTTTACCCAGCTTTTCCTTCTTCTCTTTCACAATCTAGTAGAAAGCTCAGAAGACATTGCCACCTGGTTCACATGAGGCAGGAATGACAGCACTTCAACTGTACCATCTCCCTTTTGCTGGTTTTGCATTTTGGTTGCTTGTGTGTGCTGTTCTGTGCAGGTCCAAGTACATTTACAGCAATCTTAGATGCTTTACAAAAGACCAAAACCAAGGAAAGTATGTGCAGAGTGTCTGTTAGCGTTGAATGGTTTCCAGGTGTGTCCTACATACGTGGTGTTTCTCTGGAAGATGTACTTAAAGGAAGCCTCTTAGTAGCAGTCTCTTGTATCAATTACTCTAGAGGCTATTGATTTTCATGTGAAATGAAGGGCTTCAGAGCCATCCGAGATCAGATTGGATATGATGGGATTACAGTTAACCATTTCAGTGGCCAAAGGTAACATTGCTAACACAGGACTCTAAAACTCCTCCTGTTTCTCTTGACAAAGAAGAGGTGCTCTGTACAAAGACAAGATGGGATTGACTAGTTTGCAGAACTATGACAAAACTAATGTAGGAGAAATGACAAATACTGGGTCATCATGTTTGCTTCCCCACAATCTGAGTTTTAATCCCATTTAAGTTTTAAAAAAGCCTTTTCAAAAGTATTGGAGATACTCTTCCTGCTTCCCATTACTACTGCAATATAGGTTATTGCTGACCCTTGTTCCTCTGCTGTTCTGAAGCTTTGTTTTCATTTCCAGGTGTCTTTTCTTAACATCGATTTGTATTTGTTTGCTCACATGCCAATAACACTGGCTTTAATGACTGTTTTTCTCTGCTATTTATCTCCAGGCATATTAAAGACAACATTCCTCTACCTTTTCATCCTGTATTTCCATATGCTATTTGGTCCCCTTCCATTTTCCTGTTCACACTAATAGCCATGCATGTGAACCAGTTCAAACTCACCCTGCTGGAACACACTGGAGCAGACCTGAACTCAGACTGATGTCTCAGAGTTGCCTTATGCCTCATCTTGGCTGACAATTACTAAATGTATGTCAATACGGGTATTTTCTCCATAGTTTGCTACTTCTACCCAGGCACCCAATTTTTCATTTAAGGTTTTATGTTCCTCCTCCTCTTCCCAGAAGGGTGAGCTACTGTCATTGTGAATAACACAGAAACAGTCAATTGCTGTGTGCTGGTAACTTCCCCAACACCCCTTACAGCTCTGGAATATACTGTTTCAGTTTATTCTGGAAATCAGCTACTTGAATTTGTATCCAGGAACATTTGCAGGAATGGTCTGAAGACCTGTTGTTGTGAGCTGCCCTTCCATGGCAGCTGCTCATCACTGCTTTGCTTTTAGCTACTCCCTTGATTCTCTCTCAGCTTCCTCACTGACCTTCAGCTTTCCCAGGCTCAGAGATCCCCTCCATGGCACGGTCTCAAATATTTTGTCTGTGCAGGTGGAATATAAGGCACTGCTTTTGTTTAGAAAACCAATTACCTTAGTAAATATCTGTATTAGATCCGCCAGCTTTTGCTAAATCCAAGACACCTTTCAACCCTTTTTCCATTTCACCCCCTCAAAAGTCTTTTACCTTTCAAAACCTGTTCAGCTCTGAATTCTGGCAGGGTCATGCTAGCAGGCCTGTGTGTCTGGATTACCCACCTCTTTACTAAATATAGGTGCTCTCTCTCTGGTCATATGGTACCACCGCTGACTTGATAGATTTATTTAAAAAAATCCCCTTTGCTGCTGACTTGCAATTACATGTGCCTTATGGCAGAAAACAAATAGGAACAGGCTGTAATGAATATAGAGGAGACTCTCAGCATAGAAATTGCTGGACAGAAACAAAATTCTGTGTTTTGTTTCTAGTTCAAGACCGAAACAGCCTCTATAGTATCTAATGGCATAATTTAGAGGTATCAGGAAATTGTTTTTCTGTTTTTCACTGGAAATCTTAGTGGAAAAAAAGCAATTCACTTTCATTAGCAAAATAGTACTGAAAATCTTGACTCCAGGAAAACCTTGTTTTTCCAGAGAAAAACCAGGATGTTTTCATTGTTCTAACCAGAAGCTTGCAATAAATGATTGTATAGACTTACAAAGGGATGATGGAAAGACTTTGGAAGGAGTGATGGAAAGACTGGATCACAATTTTATGCCTTTGTGCTTCTGATTTCATTTTAAAAGCTTTATGTTTTTTCTTTGTTTGTTCTGCCTAATTCACAAAGCAGACAGTAGCAATAATCTGGGGTTTTGTGGGAAGATAGATTACACTGAAGAAACAAGGCAAAGGAGGAGTGAAAAATGTCATTCAAGATGATCCTAAATGGTGTGAGGCCTCTGCACTCTGTCACAATAGGTATGAACCAATTTGCCTAACCCCTCTGCCTGTAAACTGGGACTGCTGGTAAAACTTACCTTTTAATCTAAAGTAATTTGAAATCCTTTAATGAAAAGTAGTAAATATTAAAAATACTTAGATCATCAATTCAAGTTTGATGACTTTTCTCACTCCAGGGATTATGCATTTCCTGTACCTGGCACTTGAAGGTGCAAGTGAGAAGTGTGGGAAGATACATGGGCTCAGGGTTGGAGAGGGGCAGGAATGTATCCCTGGCTGCTTCTGAGCTATATTCTTATTGTGGCCTTAATCCTGCAGCACTAGGTCTGCCCTTCTGTACATGACCTGTTATGGTGCCTTCAAATCCTGGGCATGGAAGCTCTCTCATATCTCAGAAGATGTGTAAAAATGAAGTTTTCAGCATAGCATCCACATGCTGGATATAATATGCCATTTTGTATTGTCTGTTGCTGTTTGGTGTAAATTCAATGAACTTTCTTTCTCTAAGAAGGAAATCTCATCTTTCTTTATGGCAGGTGTGAGGGAGATTAAGTGTTTGGGCCACCAGCAAATTCCTGAAGTCTGAGGCTGTGTTTGATTTTTTTTTTTACTTTTCCCCCAGGTATTGTGCTCCTGTTAGTGACTGTTTAGCCCATACAGCACCCCAGTTTTGTTCCATGTGGAGAGAAGACAGAGAGAATAAGGTGACACACAGCGAATCATTTCAGTGACTCCTGGTTGGAGTGGATTGTCATTTGGCATAGCTTGACTGTTCAGACAATATTCTCTTTTTAATGTCCAAGTCTCTGGGGATATAACTTTGTTCTTTAAAACATAGCTCTTCTGCCATTGCTTCCCAAATTCTACCTGGGGATTTTTTGTGTTTTGACCAGATGAAGGATAATCCACCAACATGTTCTTCTGCTTTTATGAGGAGTACGTGGATTGCCAGGGCAATAGAATAAAAGAATGTCTCAGATAAGACTCAGATGCTATTTTTATTCACATCCACGTGTGCCTAAATACTGAGGCAGATGGGCACATCACAGTCTTGTTTCTTTAAGAACATTGCCAGAGAGCTACCTTCTGAATGATGACATTTATATATTTTAATATAATTCATTGTGTTCAGAGGAATGTCCAATACAGTAATTTGGTACTCTATATCAGTTCTCAGCGAGGGACTAATCCATCAAATTTGTTCAGCACTACAAGTCAGAACAAGATTTTTTTCCTAACTGCCAGTGTGGCTAGCTCACGCAGCTTTTAGAAAAATCAAGTTGTGGGTTTTTTCCATCCTATATATCATCATCTCTGTCCACAGTAAAGAATTTAGAATCAGGGCTTGACTGACTGGCTATTTTTCTCGGAGTTGCATGAGGCAAAGCAGCGTACAGCTTACTCATCCAAACCTATTCAGAGTTTGAAGGTACCCTGTGATACAAATTTATTGAGCAGATAAGAAAACTTGGAAGGCACAAATGGGGCAGATAAGGACGACTGCAAAATCCCATGGATCCTTTCAGAACTGGTTTGAGAGTTTTTGGTGTTTTGCTTTGTTGTCTTTTTCTGGCATTGGTGCAGTGCATTTTTGACAAGCCTCAGCAGTTTTAGAAAAGCATTCAGAAGTTTTTGATGCTCATCTGAACCAATTCCATCTAATCAGAACAAGAGCTGAATGTTACTATTCTCAGGAAGCAATTGTATTCATAGAATTTCATCTTTTCTGATGTCCTCAATTTGTCCTCTGACAGAAGCAACTTTTATTAATCTGTCCTTTCACTATTATTGATTGGCCATTTATTATGCCAATGCATCCAGCTTATGTTTACACATAAGCTGTTCAGTGAATCCAGTTGACAGTCATAATTTGAAACTCTCACAGATTGAATGAAAGCACCATCGTATTCCTGTCGCTTGCCATATTCTGGCTTTCAGGGCTGATGGTACAAACTTGTGATTGCAAATGTTAGACTTCTTTAAGTTGCCTACTCCCCTCACATCGCTCCTTTTGGAAGTCCCTGTGTTAGTGCCTTGTACCTTGCCCTTCAGGTGGGCTTTGCAGCATGTGGTGGTTGGATGCTGAGAGCTCCTTTGAAGCCAGCACAGTGTATGTGTGCTTTAGCCTGCAGCTGTTGTGCTAACCACGCATCCCACACACTGTGACTGGGACTTGACTGATGAATGCTGAAGTCCTGAAATATTTACTCAAAGCTCATTAAGGTTGTTCGTTAATGCCAGGCTGGGCTAAAATTGTCAAAGTAGCTGGCTTCTTCCTGTCAACTTGTAGCTTGGCCAGATGTGTAAGACCAGCTTGCACAGAGTTACTTGTATAACGTGTGTGTAAATGGCAAAAGGCAACAACCAACCAGACATTCCTTCAGCTCATTATTTTTATTTTGGATCAGCAGCGTGAGGAAGCAGGGAATTCAGCAGTGCTTCACTCGGAAGAGACACTGCGTGTGGCCTTTCCTGCGGGTCCTTTTCAAGAGAGACGTGATTGTGAGTTCTCAGCACAGCAGAATAGCGACTGCCTAACAAATACCCACAGTAGCAGTCCCTCAAATCACCAGGCTTTAAGTAAATGCGCTGCCAAGTTAATGACTATTTACACAACATAACATGGCTTATCAAGAGTCACTGAGAATGCAGCTCTGCTGCATAAATAGTGCTGCATTTTCCCCTGCACATTGCATTTCACTGATGTTGGTTGTAGCTTCTCCCCTCTTTGCTAAGCTGTTGGCCAGCTCTGCCTTTCCTCGGGTTGGTTGCAGTTGGTTTGCTTTTCTCTGCACGGCTTGGCACCACTGATGGAGGTTCCTGCTTGTTCCTCAGATGCTTGTTTATACCTGTTTCTCTCATGAAGGAGTATGGAGGGCAGTGCCAGGCACTTATTACAAATGCCATGCAGAAGTTGTAATCTGGAAGTGGTTGCATTGGACCTGCTACCAGAGAGCTCTCATTGTCCCTTGGGGAGCTCTCTGATGGCTGTGTTGCCTGGTGTAGATAGCATGAGCTATCAAGTTCTGCTACTGGTGACATTTGAGTGGAAAGACCCCAGGGTTTGTCCAGGGGTTTGTGAGCAGAAAATGTAGGTTTGAACTTGGTGAAGTGCTGTGACTGAGGAACTCAGTGATACCGTTTCTCCAAGCACAGTTTTGTAGGGTTAGAAATCACAGTTTATGTGGCTTTAAAAAGTGTGTCTGAGGTTTTCAAAAAGAGAGTTTTATTATTTTTGAATAACTGTTTTCCCCTCTGGTTGTATATTCATTGCACTGTTTCAGTATGAAGGTAAAGTTGTTTGATTTCACAGTGGGGTTATCATTTTTCTGTTGATCTCTAGTTTCTTGAGAACCTCAACATAATATCAAATCCAGTTTTGTCTCTGTGTGGTTCTGTAACATTTCCCTTTAAATAATTTCTCAGCTATTTTGAGGTGGGCTAGCAGAAGGGCACAGTGGTATGCAGATGGCACGAGCCCTTGCTGCAAAACCTAATAGCTGAAGGAAGGTAAAGGTACAGCTCATACCCTGATGCCTTAGTTGTGTTTGGCTGACAGAGGTTTTCTTCTTGGGGAGTTTGTGCTTACGAGGTTGCCTGCTGAAAGGTTACCTGCAGAGCCTGATGGCAGCTCTTGTGAGGGTGATAAATTAATACATTGTGCACTAATCTCAGAACAGCTACTTGCAAAGTAAAGCACTAATCAACAAGGGAGAAGTTGGCTGAACTGTACTGCTTAGTTAGTTGAGGAAGAAAATAAGACATGCAAGATACTCTCTGCTGTAACCTCAGGAGTATCTGTGTTTTTGTGGACCAGCTTTATTAGCTTCGGCTGGTCCTGCAAGGAAGTGCTAAGTAAGTCCTGAAGTTGACTTATTAATACCACTCTGGAGGCTGCATTTGAGGGAGGGAGGACGTAACATTCCACTTGATAAAGTCCTGAGGTGAGGCACGAGCTCTGGAAGAACACAAAGCCGAGAAGATTGTTTGGGCCAAGCCTTCTTTGTTCTCATTTTAGTTGGCTTTATATTTGTTTCTTGTTTTTTATTAAATGAAATCAAATTTTGGGAAAGCTGAAGAGAGGACAGTGTGGAGGAAAGAAGATATGAGAGAAGGTTAGAGTCATTATATGCAACAGATTTGGAAAATTTGGAAAGACATGAGACTGCATTGAATTTGGGCATTCCTAGGATGTGACAGTGGATGTAAATAGCTTACTGTGGCATCATCTGTTGGCCTTTATTATCCTTATTTGCTGATGACATTCCTGTTAGTCCTTGAAACATGCTGGGCATTTCTCCATTTCCTTTTGGTTAGCTCCCCAGCATGCTTTGTCTAAACCCTAGTATTACAGCCAAAGTCAGGAGATATGCAGTTACTATTCTGCTTGAAAATACATTTTGAATAATGCTGCATATATTTTATAGATTTTATATCCATTCTGTAATATTCTAACTGCCTCCTTTGCTGATATACAGCCTCTAGATTTGGTCCTATAGTAATGGGAAAAAATACTATATTACTTCCTGTCTCTTCTCTACTCATTCTCCAATTCTCTTTTTCCATGAAATATGATCTATTTTGTTCTTTCTATTTCTGTTCCAAACATACATTATGCATCCAGATCCCCATATGCACTTGCTATTACTGCTTACTACTTTACTCAGGATTGACTTTACTGAAGCTAACTTAGCCCTCTTTCTGTCCCCCTTCCTTCCCTCTCTTCCTCCCCCATCCCTCTCTCCCCTTCTGTCTCTCCCTACCTCCCTTTCTAACCTTCTGTTCACAGAAGCACAGAATCACAGGATGGTTTGAATTGGAAGGGACATTAAAGATTATCCAGTTCCAACCCCCTGCAACAGGCAGAGGCAGAGACCCCTTCCACTAAACCAGGTTGCTCAGGGTCCCATCTCATTCATCTGCCTTTCTTTGCCTGTCTATTTTATTTGCATGGAATGCCCTCAAGATAAAAATAATGTATCTATGAGAAAAGTAGTCTTGCAGACTCACTAGAACAACATTTGTACAAGTGTTTTGAAAATCTAGTTTCTGTTTTTCAGACAGAAAAAAAAAAAGGTGCCTTAAAGCACTATGCTATGTAAGTCTAATTACTTTCAATTTTGTGTATTACCTCATCGTTTATTTCCCCAGTGAAATAAGACAAGTGAGTTTTGCTTTTTTTTCCCTGTCAGTCCTGGTTTGCACGCTTGTGCCTTGGTCAGATGCTGAGTTTACAAGTACTGCAGAGAATATTTGATTGCTTTGTTCCCTTTCATTGAAATAGAATGAAAGGTAAAATGCTAAAAAGATGAAATTTAATGTCTCTTTGTCTGTGTAGCTCCTCCTCTGTCACTGGAAAAGAGGGAATTTTTTTGACAAATGGTTTATGTTTTCATTTCAAAGCAAGATTTGGAAGAACTAATGCTAGAAACCCTTTCTAGAGACGGAGATCTGATTCATTCTTCTACCCTGAGGTTTGGAATGGATAGGACAGTTCCCACACTTGCTTTCTTTTTTCCTTTCTTTTTTTGAGCGTTTATTTTTGTTTGGGTTTTTCTGTTTGTTTTGTTTTTGTTTGGGGGGAGGTTGTTTGTTTGTTTTGGTTTTTTGTTTTTTGTTGGTGATGGTGGGTTGTTGTTTTGGTGGGGATTTTGTTTTGTTTTGTGTCTTTTGGGGTTTGGTGGGGGGGGTTGTTTGTTTGTTTGGTTTGATTTTGGTTTTGTTTTTTTAGTTTGTTAGTAAACAGGAGGCAACAAAGCCAGCATCCAGCCCCTTTGCCTAGTAAGAAACAAGGGCTGGTCTTGTTAGCAGTGCTGATCATCTAAAAGGAATTCAGCTGGTCAGCCTGTGCTGGAGGTTGGCCTTAAAGAGGCCATGCAAATGGCTTTTTTAAAATTTATTTATTTAGTATCTGTATCACTGCTCTTGAAGATGATACACTTCAGATGCTGGTTCTGCAGACACTGACTTTTGTGTTGGTGTAAGTGGACACTTTCCCCAAACAGCGCTTTTAAATCAGTGGGCATTTTCTAACCACCCAGAAAGTCAACAAGGGGGCTCTGAGATTTGATTCTCCTGCCACATCTCAGCTTATATCTGCCAGGTCCTTTTCCCAGTAAGTCACTCCTGCCCTTCTTAAGCCTGGAATTCTTCCTCTCAGTGTGACTGCAAAACCTGCAAGCATCTCTTACAGGGCATCTGAGTGCCTGCAGAGAGACATCTTGCATCTGAGACAAATACTGCCTGCCTGCAAAAGGTCTTTGATATGCTTTTTAAAGGCAATATCCATTTCCTTCAAAAAGACTGATCTGTCCTGTTTGTGATGTACTTTCACTTCTGTATAACTTGCTGAAGCAATAATCAGCCTCTTTAACATTCTACTCTCTGCTCACTTGTAAACCACTTGAATATTTTACTCTATCCAGGATCTGAGCAGGTCCTTTCTGTGCTTGCTTTAATTTTTTAAAGTAACTGAGAGGTTTTCATGAACAATGAGGTCAGGAAAGTGATGAGCAATCAGAATTATTTGGCCAAAAATTGTATCCTTCTATGGACAATATTACAGATTATCTGCTGAGCTATCTGACTGTAATTCAGAGAAATGCATGACTTCTCTGGCTTTACTACTGCATCTTCTGTGGGTGAGCCAATCCTACTCCTCTGCATTTTACAGGTATTGCTGTTATCCTCATGTTGTACTGCCAACACAGTGCTTTGGCTTGGGTGTTTTTGATGGCCTCACTGTCTTAAGTAGTGGCTGGAACAAGAATTGTGCATTTCTGGTTCAGATTTCTGGAATAACCCCATTTGGATCATTTTATTCCCATTTCAGAAGTACTTGGGTACATCTCTGACCTGCTGTTACAGATAAGAGGAGAATATAGGCCCGTCCTGGTGGGTTATTTTCCAAGAGATGTTTTGTTAATAGCCAACCTGAGGTGTCCAAACCTAAGTCATGCTTACAGAATGTCATCCCACAAATTCTCTTGCATTACCCCTTGCATTACTCTGCCAAGTGGTTTCCATTTAGTCTCATCTGTTACTGCTCTGAGCCTTCTCACTAATTGGACCTGGTTTTTCCTGCCACATGCAATGCTGACAATGACTTGGTGTTTTTCCCATGTTGAGATTCACTAATTCATGGTGCTGTAGGAGCTAAATAGGAACATGAAGAAGATTTACACAAAAGGAAAAGCTTGTATTGCTATTTCTTGCAGGTTTCCTTATTTCTAGAGCAATCAGTCTTGCTTTACTAATCTGAAACAGAAATCAAGACGTCAAACCTATCAAGAAAACTGCATAATGCAAGTGAAACATCAGACTTACTCAATGGCATACAGTGGGCCTGATTTTACTTTAAGTGTGCACTTGCAGAGCCCTGAGCACATCCAGGCATGGCACAAGAGTGGCTTTAACTTTGAGTAGTGTCTGGTGCAACTATTCCCTGACACTGATCAGCAGACAGAGATGCTTGGAAAGGTTGTGAGCAACATTTTGGGTCTCCAAATGCAACTGGCTCCTCTGGGAGGCATTTTACTAGTGGTCAGATTCTGCCTCGTCCTTCAATCTGGTCCAAGAGAGCTTCCCCTGAACTGCCATGTCTGATGGAATATGGAGGCTGCGATCCAGTATCCTGGCTTTATTTGCAATTTGATAGAAGCACAGTAAAGTTCCTCCAAGTAACTGCATAGGGTGGATGAAAATAAAGCAATCCAAAGTGCTGGATAAATATGAACAGTAGAATCTGAAACAGGAAAGTGCATATAGGGAGATTAAGGAAGATGGATGGCTCACACTTTTGCTCTGAGTGGCTGCTGCAGGATTCCACCACAGCTCAGTCAGGCACAGAGTCATCACCACTGCTTTCAGCAGCCTGTGTGTAGGTGCTCTTCCATAGGTACCAGATAATTGCCTTCTTGATTGTGATAGAAAAATCCTCATATGACTAAATTGCCTTGGTGTGTGAGTGCAGTAAAACATAATCAAGTAGTTCTATGGGCCTGAATACACCCAGATAAGGGGGGGTCTATCATTTCATAGAAGTAGTCACATCTTTAGAATCTCAGCCACAATCACAGCCTGTTCCTTATTTGACAAGTAGGAGAACTATTTCCCTTCTACAATACCTTGTAATATTGCTGTTAACAATAGATGATCTTACTCCTTACTTTTTGGTACATCCTGACCAAAAGGTAGAAAACTGAAACATGGCTACAGAGACAGAAAATAAAGATTTATTGCATAGTCTTTAGTATTTTATCAATACATGAACGAAGTAGATATCCTAATACTTCATTCTTATGGCAAAGAGGAAAGGATTCTATATAGTTAAAATGAGAATGGCATTGAATTAACATGTTATTTTGTTGGAGGCCATTGTAAAATTCAGGGCTTGCAGAGGGAAGACAAAACCAATTCATCCTTATTATAATTGCAAGGCTATGATCTTGTTTGCTCAGATGCTATGGTGATAGACTCAAAATTGGCTCTTGGTAAATACGGCATACTTTTTGCATAATATTGGTTAAGCTGTTCCAGGAATTTTTCACCTCCGGGTGAAATTGCCTGCTAAAGCAATGTTGAAATTGGCCTTGGTTGTGTGGAAGCTTTGTCTGATCATTTTGTAATAGATCATGGTAAATTTGTTTCATGATCCTATTAAGAAAGAACTGAGGAGACTGAGCATTCATCATTACAAAAATGGTCAGTTTGTCTGAAGGTTCATTCACAAGTGCAAATCTGCCTTGTTAATCTTCTGTTGCCTTCGCCCCCATTGGTACCGTTGCTTAAATTCTGTGCTAAGTGCAGATACACAATTTAGCAAGTGTAGAAAATGAAAGCCCTGAAACAATGAGGTGTCACTAAAAAGCCACTTCTGATCTTCTGACAACCCTGCCAGGGGTGAAGGCTTCACTGTGGTGCCTGAAGTGGCAAAGGCAGTTTGACTTTCACCATGTCCGCTCACTCCTGCTTACGCCCTTCTGGCTCTCACCACAGCTGTATCAGCACACTTATTTGAGGGACTTAACTGGAAGACAAAGCAATGAAGTGAGCAGGGCTTAAAAAAAGAAATCCTCAAACTAGTTAACACACTGCGCTGTTCTCTGGGTATGGTCCAGCATAGGGTGCATCCCCACGCACCTTTGCATCAGTACAAGGTGAGGAAGATGAACAGAGAGGAAGGGGAAAACACAAGTGGAAAGAATGGGGTGTCCTTGAAGTCAAAAGGACACAGTGGCGGCTGGACCAAAGGCAGAATGGTGTTGGATGCTGACTTGCCACTGGGGTTCTGCAGAAATGTGTGTGCCTTGCTTCATTTTGATTGAAGAGAATAGCTGCTCAGCCAAGAAATGGGATGTCAACTACTAAAATTGTTCATAGGGAGGAGGGGAGATGTTGGTAAACAGTTTAATAAAAATGAAAAATGGAAGAAAAATGAAAAACGCAAACCTTCTGCATCTTGCTGTTTAAACTTGCAAGATGCAGAAACCGGGGACCTTTGCTTTTCTCTAGTATTAGCTGAGACATTTATCTAGTAGACCCCATGTTCAGATCTCTGTGTGATTCAGGACAGGTTTGCCTCTGAGACACCATTCCTGCCAGGGTGTATTTCAGCATTCTCTCCCACCCTCCCCCTAAAGCAGCTGAATTTAACATAAAATAATTGTGTATTGATTGAGATGGAAAGAAAATATAAAGCCGCCCCAGCAGCTGGGCTGGGACATGCCCCTGGGCCTTCCCATCTTTGAGCCAGGCAGAATGGAGGCCACAGTCCATCTTTCACACCATGTCTGAGAGCCCTCACCTGCAGCCTATAAATTACACAGAGAGATCTTCCTTACCGGGGCACTCTTGTTCATAGTATACCATTATTTGACCCCAAACAGATTTTCCCCCCACACCTCTCTTTGGCCACCTATATTTTTTTTTCTTGCCTGACTAAGAAAACACAGATTGAACAGATTCAAATTACATTACTCTTGACTCAGAGTAAGTTTTAGTCATAGATTCTATAATGTCACAAAGTATTGATCCAGCACAGTTCAAGACGTGTTTTGAGGTATTTTATTTTATCCAGTGTGATATGTATGACAAAGCACTACATAATATTGGCTGTATTAAGTAACCTTGAGGTTACTTGTTATTGTACAAAGGAAATGTTTTTACTCAGGTCTCCCCAGAAACTTCTTGTTGCCTAACATTGTTTTATCAGACATCTGGAACAATTGTAAAATCATTGCAAATGTTGCAAATGAGACAAACAGCAAGATAAGGTAAACAGCAAGCTTAATGCTCCTGATGCATGAACTAGATTCAAGCTGTATTCAGGTGAGCTCTGTTAAGCAATGTGCATTCTAACACAGCCAGGCACAAAGTCTGCGAAAGAAATGGGGCCACGTCTCGTGATCCCAAGTAGGATGAGGATGCAGCATTTTGCAAAGCCATGGCATTGAAAAGGAAATTTCACCTTCTGTGTCCTACCCCTCAGAGCGTTTCTGCTTTTCCTTCTTGCTGGGTGCTCAGCACAGCTAAGCCTCAGAGCAGTTGTGAAGGCCTCAGTGTGAATTGAGTGACTTTTCAGTCCTTGACTTTGAACGCTGTGTTTGACTTTTTGCTCCGGTGAGGTTGCTGTGATGAGCCAAATGGAAGCAAAGCATGTTGCTGACACTGCATCTGGGAACAGTAGGAGTTGAGCAAAACATAACACGCATATTTATTTTGCTCATTTAACATGCAACAAATAATTTAAATAAATTAAAATGCTAACACCTTAATGGGAAATCAATGAATCACTTAATGACAATAGATTCCCCTGTACCTTTTGTGTCTGCATTAATGCTGCATTAGATCAAATTACTGTCATTATGATGGATATGAACTGAACTCATTTAGCAACAGGACAACCAGCACTTTCTTACCACGAGAGCCTCCCTGTTTCTGTTGGAGACCTGGATTCAGGGAAACATGACAGTTTCAGCTAGCTCTGAATTTCTGTGCTTCAAGCTTCTGTAGAAATACCTTTTACAAGGACAGCTGAGGCTGTGTCCACTGTGCAGTGGGCTACACAAAACCAGTAAAAAAATAATTGCTGAAATCCCACACAAATTCTTCTTTCCTTAGTATTTTTGCAATCTGGAAAAAAGGCATGGATGGTTTTTGGGTCAGTTCTGTCATTTCTCCTCCCTTCCCCACTTTATCACAAAATCAACTATTCAATAACTGCAAAATTAGCAACTTCAAAAAAATCCTGGACAGCTGATTTTACTTGCAAATTGGTCTTCCTCGCTGAAAAATGAAATGGTTTGTGTGCAAAACTGGCCTGATCTTAGAGTTAACCAGGGATATTTAAATCCTATTTTAAGACTCTGGGTCTTGATTTATACCTTGCCTAAGGAAACCAAAGTCTCCACAACTTTTCTTGCTAACAATAACCTTGAACAAAATTCCCAGAAAATTCTCTGATCAGAAAAGACAGTTCAGTTTAATGACGTTTTCCAGCCGATCCGAGTTTTCTGTTGCAAAGATTATGCTGTCATCGTACATTTTATTAGGAGTTGTCTTCTGTTTATAAAATGCCACGTGCCATTAGCATGAGGTACAGTGTTCATCCAAGAGGCTTGAACCAGGGACAACAGGACTGAAGGGCCAGGCTTTACATTAGCTACAGATATAATTCTGCCATGGAGAAGTAGCAGGTTCTTAAAGTTCCTATGACCAGCTTCTAGAGAGGCTTGGTGATGTGCACTAGATCCTGTATCCTGCATCTGAAACTGATGTTTAGGGCATACCTATGTGGACGGGTTTAGGTGTCCTGGAGTGTACTCTGCCTATATTTGGTGTTGGTGCATCAGTGTGAGAAATCTGTGGTGTCCCATGGACAAGGCACCCTCAGAAGGAGGAAACTATTGCCTATTGTACTGCTGGATAAGACATATAGAGGTATTGTGGAGTGGCTAATGCATTGGAAATCCACAGTCTAGTTTATCTTCCCATAATACATCTGTCTAGCCAGACCCTTAAATTTATTAAGTGAATTTTGGGTAAGAGCTGCTGTGGAATGTATGAGGACATTTGACTATGTAAAAAAATTCCTGTATGAAATTCAGAGCATAGTACATTGCCTAAATTTACAATTTGAGACTTTGATGTATCTTTTTACTTGCTTCTGAGTCCTTGTAGGGAGGTGAATTTCTGCTGTGAGATAGGCTGATATTTACTGAACTTGCTTTTCATTTGTCTCTGGCACGTTGCAAGCCATTTGAAACATCCTTTTTGCATTTCTGAGCACAGGAGCGAGTGCTGCAGCTTCATGCATTATTGAAAAGTCTGGTCTCAGCTCGTACAGTATAGCAGGGATCCAAACCATCGTCACACACAAGCTTTTTATACACACACAGGCAGGTCAAAAATGAGGTTTCAGGAGGTAGAAGAGTGAAAGGACTGAAAGCAAATGCAGAACATAACTAAAAACGTGTGCTTATTCAAAAAATGCACGAATTTTTACTAGGAAGGCAGTAGATGAAAATACTGGGCTTTGGAAGCTCAGGTGACCTCTAAACCCATTTCTGTGATAATCTCAGCTGGCCAAGCACTCTATCTCTCTCTTTCTCAACTTCTTCTCTAGAAGCTATTTTGCTCTGTGTATAATTATTGAATATTCTTTGAAGCAGAACCTCAGTAACCCATTTCCTGGTTGAATGCTCTCACCTGAAGGTCATATTTAGTCATCCATTCCCTTCAGCTGACCTGTATCATAATGAAGAAAAGCCTGCAAAGTTACTTAATAGCCAAAGGAAATGCTTTAGTGTGAGAGAATTGAAGTGCCTGGCTCCTTTAGGAAAAGATCGAGGTATCACTTTGGGAGAGTTTATGTCCTGTTTTTCTCCTTCTGGCACTAGTTATGGATGTTAATCCATCAAAGTGAGGTAGGTAAAGGATCTGTGTGTGCAAAGTGACAAATCCCAACATGGAACACAAATTTCTGTCAAGGGGAGAGGGGATAATGAAGTGTTCAAATGAAGTGCAACAGCAAGTCCTGCCCCTTCAGGTCATGTCTGGATGCCTTTTCTGGAAGTTCTGTTTTAAACAGAAGAGATGGGGCTTAATAAAGGGGCAACCGGGTGAAATGTAAGGGCCATTACTATGGAAGAGCTCAGATTAGATCTAAAGCTATGTAACTGAATTCATGACAGGTTTTGCTTCCAGGTGATGGCAGGAATTATTTCATGTCAGGCAAGCGTGTGCACTTGAGGTTTTGGAAGTCTTCTCTTTTCCTGAGCAGGACAGCCTGAGGATTTTTGAAATTTTATTTCTATTTTTCTCTTGCCATTAGGAACAAACCAAGCAACAAAACCAGGAGAACTAACTCTGGTCTGCCTCAGCAGCTAGGCCAAGTCCTTTCCCTTTAGAAAATCTTCTAAGTGCAAGTTCCCTCATGAGCTTCCCTTTTCTTGTGCATCAGCTTTAGGACTTTACAGCGACATCCTTTACTGTTCACTCATTTGCTGGCATATAATGTTCCCTGGGTTTGTGGTAACACAAGGGTCATTGCAAATTCTCTTCATGTCTCTGTCTATTTGTCTTTGCATGTGTTAATGCTAATTGGGCCTGAAAAAATACCATCTACGTGCATTCTCTGTATCTATAAAATATTCATACAAAGATTGTCAAGTCAGTGTAGCTGGGACCTAAGTTAAACCACTAATACTATTTTAAGTCTCTGGTAAATATACTAGTGGCTTTTGTTATCTACTTTGTTTTTTCAAGTGTTAATTCTACATATATATGAGATGGGTAAGCCAGACTTTTTGTTTAAGAGGTGCTAAATTATTTCTATAAATCTTATATTGTTGGCTGTTTAAATTATTATGAGCCAAGGTCCCTGGCACTAGAGGCTACACACTACAATGAAACGTGTTCATATTTTCTGTGTTTATGAATTTAAATTATGACAGGGCACTTTCTTTCTCTTCTGTCTCATGCCTTTTCTCCTCAGAGCACTCCACCGTGGATATTCACAGATGGGCTAATAACAATCTCAATGGTTGCCTATTTGTCACCCTGTCTGAGTTGCCAGAGATTCTTTATTTGTGCTATTAAAAACACACAAATAAAAAACACCTTTTAGTTGTCTGATGGTCCTCCTTGAAGGCCTATTTAGTTTCCAGAGAGGAACTGAAAAATCAAGTTTTTAATCCTTAAAAAGAATAAAGAAGGAGAAAGAAACTTCTTTCTTACTTAACTGTAAGGTCCATTCTCTGCAGACCTGCCAACACACAACACTTACGCAGTGTGTTTCTTTTCTTTATTCAAAGGTAGGATATAAGGGAAGTTCAGATCATAACCAAGCAATGGAAAACAATGTGTTCACTAATTTGACAAGAACTTAATCTACATCACCTGTGTGTTATAGAGTCTTCTCATTTTGAGCATTTTAAAGAACTTTTTCCTACTTTGTTCAACCAGATGGCTGTTTCTGTTTCTCACACATTTCCAGCAATTCTTCTTCCACTTCTACCATCGAAACAACCGCTTTCATGTCTTAATGTAGGAACTAGTTCCTAGTACAAGGGAACAGTGTACCCAGCCATTGCAAGACAAGGTGTAATGTAGCATATGGAATCACAGGTAAAACCTGAGTGTGTAGCCCCAGGCAGTTCTCCCAAGCAGGACTTGCCTGGCAGCCTGTGCTTCACGTTCTGGTTTTCTCAAAAACATCCTGAGAGTTTTTCATGGAATAGCAATTATGAAAACTTTGCTCTCCTATCTCTGGTGCTGATATGGGTAACACCACACTCATACCTGTATGCTGAGCCAAGGTATTAGCTTAGCAAGTGTCTTCAAAAGTATCTGTGCAGCAGTACCCAGTCCCCTCCCTGCCAGTACACACCTTCTGTAGCTTTGTTTAGAGCACAAAGAAAGTTTTTGGGGCAGGGAATATATTTCCTTTTCTGTGCAGACCACCCATGAAAAAATGGAGCTGATCTTGGCTGGAAATGATTGGTCAGGTTACAACAGAGACAGGGAATGCTTGTAGTGGCAACCAAGGTCATTCTCCTCCCCTGTGGCCGGACTTTATAGAAAGCTTCAAAGTTCTTCCACAGCACTGTCTTCTAGGATGCTACTAAATTATGCACGCTTGCTGGAGTTGGCTGTCTGATACGCTCCCTTCTGCTGCTCTCTCTTACAAAATTGCTTCCTCTGGGAACTTCTAGTAATGGAAGACATGGCCAAGATGAAGTGGAAGCTGGCTAATTGGTAGACATAGGCTACTGAAGCATTAAGTGAAGTAATCTTTATCCTGTTTTTCTCAGATCTTGTTTTTATCTAAACTTGCAGCTATGTCTCCAGCTGGAAAACAGAGTTTTGTCTTAAAGAAGATGCATTTCTCCCATGTTTTACAGTCCATGCCTCGTTGTAATAAATATGTGCAGCACACTTGCAGAGTTCTGTCCCAGTCACAATCCGCTGTTCACACTCACACTAATGTGGTCATTTCACTTTAGGTTTGCTGTGTGCAAGTAATAAAAGTCATTAATGTTTCCCTGGAGTAGCTAATGGGCTCTTTCATAATTTGCATGTTCCCTATTGGCATTGGCCTGTGGTCCAGGATGAGTCCTTCTTTAGCTTCTGCAGGAAGTACATAATTTACTCTGAATAGTGGACAATTTTGCTAATTATAATGCCACCAAGGGGGCTGAATTTCTTGGAACTGAGATTTCACAGAATTATAAAATGTGATCACCAGTTAGGGATCTCAATCCTGACATGTAAAGAAAGTCAAAAGGCAGGTCAGCACCCTCAATCTTGCGCTCGAAAGAACAAGCAGGTAATAGCCCTGTAGACTCAATCCTTAACCATTTCACACTGCTGGAAACCACCCCAGCCAATGAGCAGCTGTATCGTCCCTGCTGAGTTCTGCCCCCATACCAGGGACACTCTTAGCTTGTACTGAAATGCTAGACCCTTATGTACACCAGACAGACCTAAAATTGAGGTGGCTGGTCTTGTGAGGATCAAAAAACTATGGTTTCTTTTGCAGCCATTAGTCATAGTTGTTTTCTTGCACATGGTTAGTAAGTTCAGTAATAACAGACAAATGGCTGATGTGTACTGTGGTCATTGTCCTTGGTATATATTTACTTTTGACATTCAAGATAATCTCAAACATGCGTCAAATGTCAGAAGAAGAGGTACCATGAAACGTCAAGCCAGTTTCTCTACCTTAACTGTTTTATTAATTTCAAATGCTTTCAATGGACTTTCTGTCCATTAGGAACCACTTTTGCTTAGGAATGTTTATTTTTATGTACTTGAAATTTCAGGTCTTGATGTTATTTGTGAGCTGCCCTGTTTGGGCACAGTACTGAGTGTGTGAATGAGTACTGAGTACTGAGTGTGAGCTGCTCTATTTCATGGAAACCCTCAAATGTGACTAATTCAAAATTACTCTTGTAGTGCAGGTTGCAGAAGTTTCTGCTAGCTAATAGAGGGCTAGCTGTAAGGCTTCCCTAAAGCTCAACTGGGCTAAGGAATCACTGAAGAGTTATAAACTGTGGTGCAGAACTTACCACTACCCTAAATGTCCGTGTAATGTGCTTTGCTCCTTCTTGGCCTGCTGTTCTTCAACTTCCTTCCCCATGCTTTCTCATCTTTCTTTTCAGGAAACCTAGGGTTTTATTCTTCCTTGCTGCTCCTCAGCTCCAAGTTCTGTATTTCTAGGGAGCCTCGTTTATGAAAGCCTGTGCTGTGAAGATGCATAGTCTCTACTGAAGCAGTGTGTATTTCTGTAGTTTTGCTATTATATAGCCTTTGATATAAGAAGTTATATCACCCTTTCAGCCTTAACTTCAGAGGTTTGAGTTCAGAAGACTTTGTTTGCTGAAAAGAAACCCCTCACTGTTCTAGATTTAATGGTAAATAGCACTTTTAGCTTTCAGTCAGCACTGGGTGTATGTAATACACTGGTGGTGTATTAAAGTCATCGCAGCATTGCACTTGTAAATGACCAGGGCAGCAAATGATGGGAGAATCTCAGCCACTAACAATATTCCAGTATCCATAATATTTATTTGACCATGTGCATGTCTCCACAGGGGGAAAGTGGTGGTGCTGTCCTGGGGCCTGTCCTTGGCTTGCCCAGGCAGTGTGATGGAAGAGAGCTCGTGTCCTTATTGGCTGAATGGGGAATGTGGGAATCCCAGTGGTGTGTAGGAAGGGTGGACTATGCTTTGGAAACCAAAGAGAGGAAAGTCTGGTCTAAACCATGCTGCAAACCCCTATCAGCAGCAGGTCCCACGTCCCCAGTAAGATCAGATAGATTGGAAGGAAAAGAGTGAGAGAGAGTGAGAGACAGAAAGAGAATTGCATCTTCCTGCTGCGCACTGAAATCTGGGTTCTACAGGCTACGTGGAGTTGTGATGTTTGGTGGAGGCACAGTCCAGTACTGTATGTGAGTCTGATGGCTTCACCAAGCTGTGGATGACACTGTGTTTGACCCATTAGGTATTTTTCATTGTGGTTCTCATTGTGTGTTCAGAGCAATTCACAAGGGAGAAGAGTTTCCCTATGTATCCTTGCTTTTTTGGTACACTTCGGTAGGACTGGGTCAGAATTTCTCAACTTATTCTACAGCAGTGTGTTTATGGCATAAGTAGGGAAGAAATGCCTGTGAGACACTATTATACTTACCTTCCAGATGATGGATTGGTTATTTCAGCCACAAGGCCCATTGAAGTGAGATCAGAAGATAATTGACTGTCAAGCTTTTGAGCAATGTTAAGGTCAATTGCTGTAGAGGTCGGTTTATTTGAACAATGGTCCCGTTTACAAAGGGTTACAGAATGCTAATAATAATTTTTGTTTTAATGGAAGTTCTCAACATTGTCAAGGGGGAATTAACTTTCAAATGTTAAACTTCAATATCTTTTCAAAATCTGAAGGCTCTTGGTCAAAGAACCCAGCTTCGTATTTTTTACTGCAATGAATGTGAAAAATCTGAAAAAAATATTCTCTGGAAATGCCAAAAGTCAATACTTTGATTATATGCCAAAAATAATTGATTTTTACCTCCAGTCAGTCAGCTGAATTGCAAATGTGTGTATGTATATATTATGTGCATACATGTATCTGTTTTTTTCAAATGTCTCAGGACTTGAGAAAATACTTGTTGGAAGTATGTAGAAACATGACTGAGGGAAGTAGCATGACTAGGTTAATACTGGGGGGGAAAATATCTTTATTGCCAGTAAGCAGGAGAGAAGTTAAACTACTCAAATTCCTGAGGCTTCTGTCCTTAATAGATGTCAAATCTAAGGCTCAGGACGCTGCCGGTCAGGCTCAGAAACAGACTGGAGCAGGTGTGCTCAGAATAAAACCTTAATTTATTTTTTTTTCTGTATGGCTCATTGTAGCTTAAAAAAAAGATAATTCCTAAAGTTATTTGTACCCACTTCATGTATGTGTAATTAACAGGAAAGCTGTAAAACCACAGAGAACTAAACTGTTGGCTACTGCATGTGTTAGGTCATGTACATATTACCTTTCTGTTTTCAAATCAAGTAAAAATCAGCAAGATTTCTAGGTTGATTCGTTGTGTTCACAGAGAGTGGTTTTTTTTACCGCTTGAGTCACTAGAGAAAGCTGACAGTCCTCCTTCCAGCAAAAGGTTGGAAAGCACTGATTGTGACACCTACGATTGCTGAGCCTCCCTACTTTGGAAGGGGGAAGAAACCACCCTCTCATACATGCACAAATTAGTCTTTGTTTTTAAAATATCTTTTTTTTTTTTTTTTTTTGTGTGTGTAGAATGTCATGGTGAAGCAACAATGATGAGAGTTCCCATGTCTGTCAGCCCTCCTGTTCTGCAAGAACTCTTTCTTCTTCATCAGTTATTAATACATTTTTGTCAGAGGGCTCACTTGACCTAACATGCTTTTCAGGGAGAGCTGTCACCAGGACACCCCTTGGCTGCACTGAGCACCATTAGCTCATTTCTAAGGACACCAGTTTCTTTTGTTACTGTGGCAATAGCCTTGCATAGTCTTCTGGGGCACTGGGGAGCACTGAGCCTGCGTGCTGCCATACCTGCTGTAGCCAAAACTGGACCTGCATGAAAGGAAGATAAATGCTGAAGTAGCCCTAGGAAAAATTGGCAGGTTTATTAGGAAAAGACCAAACCGGTTCTTGTTACTTTGGCGACCAGAGCTGAAGCCCAGCAGAGCTTTGAACATCTGTCAGAGGAGTGACTGTGGGACTGTGTCTGGGGGTAGGTAGTACAAGGTGCCTTCAGGCAGGTCTGTGTGGTACTTTGCAAGCAGATGAGTGGGCATGTGCTGGTGTTCTTAAGCTGCTGGTTGTTACAGGACCACAGGAAGGCTCATGAGGAGCTGGTGTGCCCTGCTGAAAGGAAGAATATTCATCTGGCACGGCACTGGTGACTAAGGCTCTGTGTCATTACTTTCTAACCTGATATGGGGCATGGTGGGCTAGCAGAGCAAGTTCACACCTGTCTGCAAAACACCAGAAAAACAGATCCTTGAATGAATCTTCTCAGTTTAAGAGAGATATGAATCTCTCAGCCTCTTAGCCCTTTTCCACTGTCTGAGTGGTTTAAAGAGGTGGTAAAACGCATGAAAATCCTTTTCTCCTAATTAATCACTATACTGTGAGGAATTAAGAGACTGAATTAGTTCCCTAATATCCCTGAGCAAAGGGAACAATCTATAAACCTTTGATTTTTACATTAATCTTCATTCTTTTCCTGTCCTACACACTTCAGGTGGAGCATTCTGTCCTACACACTTCACTTTTATTGCTTTTTCTTCTTTATGATATTTGTGCAAGCTAAAACAACCTTAGGAAGGTAAAGAGTGCCTTCATGTAACTGTTTTCCTCTCTGGTTCTCATGTGCCAACATACCACTGCATGTTTGTGTTGTGTGTTCCTTAGAGGAAAGCTTACTGCTTGGCTCCCAGTCCAAACAAGCAAGATACTAAGAAACCTGGGTATTTCTAGAAGAGCTTAGCTGCATAAATATAATTCCAAGACTAGAGCAAATGTTCAAGTGCTATGCCATATTTGTTTGAGGAATCCTATATAACTGCTTGTGGAAATCTGGTAAGGAGCTGGCTGTGACCCGTTCTATATGAGTACCACCCAAACCACAGCAATGAGGAGGGGAGTATGCCAATGGTTGTAAACCAAACAAGGGCTAACTCTGTGTTAGTCGCATGCCGAAATAAAAATACTGTACTATCCACTATTTCAAGTGAATCCCTGTGGGATGTACAACTCTGTTTAAATCCCTCTGAAAATCGACACCTTAGCTGGAAGAAAAAACAGGGCTTGTCCAGATCTGTGCAAGATTCCTGGGTAATCTGGAGTCCAGGCAATGTCTGTGTTTTAATGTGCAGTGAGAGGTGGTCTAGAAAAGGGGGAGGCAGAAACATCCAGAATATGCTGTAATACAAATAATGCTGTGAGTTTAGTTAGAAGCAATATCAGCATTGTTGCTATATATACTGTACTTGCTCCAGATCATCCATCTCTACTTAATAGCCTTTTGGCTTGCATCTGTCAATAGAGTTATAAAGTATTAGTTATCTGTTGATAGTAAATACCTGGTTATTCTCTGCATTTGCAGATGTTTTCAAATTTTTAGTTATAATCTAGCTTTCTACGTTAAGATATTATGAGCATATGCATATTAAGTAGTGTAAGAAAACTACAGAGTTTTAGCATATCCTCTTTAGTTTTTGCAAGCTTAAATGGTGGCACAAAATACATACCAAAAGAGAGACAAGGCTTAGATGGTTACATGATTTGTAGGTCACCACAGGCAGAAACAGAAATGAAAGACAGAACTTGGAATACAATAAGCAAAGGAATCTTGTTCTCAACTGCTTAATAAGGTTTGTCTAGGAAGGGATGACTTTACCTTGCCTATGTTCTAGGTACACATCACAAGATACTGTAAATTCCTATCACATTTGCTGTGTTTTGAGTAGGTTTTTTGATTATTTTTTTTTTAATGTGGTTGTTAACTGTTGTTTTACTGTGTTTCTCAGTTTGGTAAACTTTTGGTTCACACCCCTAGGAGTAATGGATATCTCCTGTACAGGGATGAGGAAATGAATGTAGCAGTGGCTTCTTAGTTGCAAGGCAGTAAAACATTATAAAACTCATTTGCAAATATACAAGTACAAATATACAAGCATGTTCATCACATTGCCCAACACTAATGCATTTATATGGCTACAAATTCCATTACTTTGTGCAACTGAGAGGACAGAGGACTGTGCCAGATAAGGGAGAAATCCCAGAGCACTCTTATTACGAACCTGATGTCAGTCCAGAAAGGGATGGTATATCTTGTTTTAAACATTCAACAAACAAAAGCTGGAAAAAAAAAAGTCAAACTCAAGATGGTTTAAGTTCTTCTCGAGGGCATAGGCAGACTGTCATAAAAAAAGTAGAGGAATAATTGTCTGCTAGGCAGATCTCATCTCAGAAACAGGCATAGCTTCTTTGAAAAATAATGATATAACATTCAGACTATTCTTCAACTACTCACAGAATAATAAGAAGTCTTATATACTGCAGGAGATTGTTCAAGAAGTAGTTTTATTGAAGATAAGCTTTCAAAATATTACCATAAACTGGTTTTTAAGACAGTCAAGTGGAGCCTGGAATTTTCTACAGTAGTATTTGTTTTAAAACATTACTAAAATCAGATGGCATAGATTTGCCAGTCACACAGTGTTCTCGTGGCAGATACCTATCTGTGCTCTGTTTAGAGGAAAGGCTTTCCTAGAAACCTTCTGTTCCCCAGGCTGATGAGCTCTGAGTGACTGAGGGTGACTCCTATGGACAGTGGATGTAGAGGAGGCAGCCCTTTCACCTACCTGGAAGACCTCAGGGTAATGCTGAGTCTCAAGGCAGCTGGATCTGAGCAGGACCAGTAAGGAAGGCTGGAGCAGAGGAGCTCTGGAAAGGCAAATTTAAGGGATCTTTCTGCAGACAGTTTGTTGTAAGCATGTTGTCTCCCAGCATGGTTGCAAGTGTGCAGCTCTCCCTATGCCAGCTAAAGGTCTGAGTTCCCCAAATTGCCCTTTTCCAAACACTCTTGGGCACAAGCAGGGCCTGCAGAACATACACGCAGGTCTTTTGTAATTCCTCCAAATATCTCATGAGCCCCGTCTCTGGATGGGATAGCATAGAGAGGAAAGGGGAAAGAGGGGAACAAATTACAAGGGTAGTTTAGAACTGAAAGGGATTTGTGTAACCAAAAATAGGAATAATGTACTTTTTTTCCCTCTTTCTCAACTAGAACACAGTCACAACCCAGCAGAGCTAAACTTGCCAAAGCCCTTCTGAAAATGCCTCTGGGTGCCCACTGCATGACTAGGTAGTTAGTGATACCAGTGACACTTTGGCACATCTGCTTTGGTGCAGATGACATAGAGTCACTTTTGAAAAATCCCTTCTTTGAGAATGAAGATAAAGGCTAGGAGAGTGTTTTAAATTTGAGTATTTATTTTCCTGGTTGGTAAAGAGAAGCCTTGAAAGAGATTCGAGAGTGAAGTAGAATAATCAAGCAACTCATTGATCTAAAGTTAATCTGCTGCAACTGCCTCAGCAAATGCTAAAAATGCTTTCCTCCTTTCTATAACTGAGGAAATGGCTTCTGCCAATATCCCTCTAACACCATCAGCCCTTGGCGCTTTTGTCAAATACACTCTGTGTTTGAACAGATCAAATGAAACTCATTTGTTGTTATTGTTTAAGATTAAGCTGTACTTATAGAATTATTGTGGCATTATTAGGCCAGTTTCCTAGAACACAAAGAGAATGAAAAACAGAAACAACAAAAAGAGGAAATTCTGTTTAGTTTTTGTGTTAAGGCTTAGTACTGAGCTTTGAGTTTCTGCTGTTCTCAGTAGCGAATTATACAGCATTGTATTCTGCAAAGAAGCACCAAGAAGTTGTCTTAAAAACACTATAATTGTTGCACAAAGGTTCTATGTACTATACAAAGCATTCAAAATGCTTTCCAAATGCTTAGAAGGTGCGTTTCTGGTGCAAAATAAGAGCAAATCATGCCTTCTAGTTTTGGCCTCTGATACGGAATCTGAGCAAACATGAGCAGGTCACTTAAATTGACTATCTACTGCTTCATCTGCAAAATGAAGCTATTGAGTGCCTCAAACTACCCAGGGAAGCCAGAAAATATATCTGTAGACAAAATGGTTGGTGCTGACCTGCTGGGATTTGTGCAAGCTGAATTTTGCTTTTGTGTTTTTGCTGATGGAAAGCATTTCTACCAAGCCATCAGAAGTCATAATTTTCTTAAATGAAAACTCATCAGTCTTCTCAGTCATGTTGAAAATGTGCTGTGGCTCACAACTAGTATTTTCATAGAATCTTAGAGCAATTCAGCTTGGAAGGGAACATGGGAGGTGTCCAGTCCAGCCTCCTGTTCAAACCAAGACCAACAACAAATTCGGACCAGGTTGCTCAGGGCCTTGTCTAGTCAGAGACTGAAAACCTGCACATCCTCTCTTGGCCCCTTTCTCACTGATGTATCATTCTTAGAGGGATTCTACACCACCATCCCTGCTATGTGCACTCAGAACCTCACCAACTCCAATTTATGCCCACATCTATTGTTCCCCCACTACACATTTCTGCAACAAGGTTGGCTCCACCTCCCAGTCACTATCCCCAAGATACTGGGGGCTGTTGTTGGGTTCCAGCAAGCCATTCCTTCCCAGGGCTGAAGAATCCCCAGTCCCACAGCCTCTCCTTACAGGGCAAGGTCTTGGTGGCCTCACCTGAACTCCCTCCAGTCCGCTGATGTTTTCTGTGTACTGGGTGTCCCAAACTGGATCCAGTGGCCAAACAATTGGTGAGTAAAGGTGACTAATCCCTTCCCTCCATCTGCTGTCTGTGATCACCTTGATTCTGGGCTCGTTCCCAGCCTGCTGAGCCCCTCAGGGCAGAGGTGGTCCCCAGCCAGCAGTGTCCAGCCTGTATCACTGCAGGGAATTCCTGCTCTCCACGTGTGGGGCTTTCACATTTGTCCCTACTGGATTTCACAAGGTTCTCACTGACCCATTTCCCTGGCCTGGCCTTGCCTGCCTGGATGGCAGCCCTGCCCTCTGGCATACCATCTGTACCCCTTGGTCCCTTGTCATCCACATAATTGATTTTAAAACAAAACTTAGATTACATTGAAAAATAAATCTAAGCACTAGTGACTTCTATTCATCCTCCATGTAATTACACTAATTTTGCTGAATTTAGCAAGACTTCAGAAATGTTTTACAAGAGGGAGTTTTCCATGTTTAAGGAAATTCACTGGTCTGGACTCCTCTCCTGGTTTTGTTTTCAGCAGCGAGTAAACTTACACCTCTAGCTCCATTAGATCCTATATACCTGCCACATCATAACTTTCTTCAGGTAAAAGCCGAAAAGCAAACAAATAGTACGTTCTTCCCTACCCACTGCCATTTCAGCATGAAGTTAAGTTTCCAAAGAATATTTTTTTTTCTGAAAGAAATGAGCCAAGTCTCAAAAAATCAATACATTGACAGAAGAAACTTCGTTTCTCTGACTCTGCCAGAGGATGCAGCCATTAGGTTGTATCCCACTTGGGTTTAGGTTTTTACTAGTTCTGTAGTGCCTGGAGCTCAGCCACTAGGAAGATATTGGTAGAGGTGATTCTTAAACCACACAGAGGATTTTCTTGTATTTCTTCAGTAAAGGATATCCCTGATGCTTAGCCAGGGCATGGGAGCTTTACATATTAGCACACTCTTTGGCTTGTGATCCCACAATAGCTGTGCATTGTGCTGAATTTTGCTTCCACTTCAAACCAACCTTGCAGGGAGGTATTGTAGGATATTTAGCTCTTACTGCAGGACTGGAGTCTGCTAAAATTGTGAATGCCACAGCATCCTGATGAACTCCCCAAACAAATGTAATTCACTACCAATCTTAAAATGCTATTCTACTCTAGAGAATGACTATTCAAAAAAGGTCTTTATTTAATCAATAGAGTAACTCCCCGTGTACTTTGAGACACATATAAAATCTGTTAGTGACAACATGATGGGTTTTATTGCTTTTTACTTCTATTAGCATTGCAGAACCAATTCAGCTTTGAGCAAGCTGGAATCTCCACCTTCCCATATTGTTTCCACCGAAAATAATAGCTGGCACAGCACAGAGGCTCTCAGGCACCTGAGTGCTATCAATAATGGTGCTGTTAACCAAGGTTCTGGTGAATAACCTACCCTGACCACTAAAAACAGTGAGACTGCATTGGTTTTACTGAGACCATTATTTCAGTTTACAGGGGGTTTCTACTGTGTATACTGGACAAGGACAAAAGAAACCCAGCTGAACTCTGACCCTGGGATGTCTTTGAAGGTTAGGAAGTGATTACATTTTTTGTTGTCCATCTGAGTACTGTTCCTGCATTAAAGTCCCATTATAATATTTTTATACAGCTGATTCCTGTACAATAGAGTTATATTAAAAGCTGGGAGGGGGGTCTTGTTCAAATTAGTTAAGGAAGCAATCATTTGAATACTGACGTCCAACACCTGCAAAACTGGGTGGAAAAAGAGAGGAGAACCTCTGTGCCTGCAGCATTCTGATCTGTTTCTATGACTGGTAAAAATACAGCTTTAATCCATATTACTGGGAACATAGCATTGCCTAGGAGAGACAGGAACTAAATGAAAAAAAAAAAAAAAGAAAAAAAAGACAAGATTGTCTTAAAAAGTTTAGATGAAATTCCGAGCAATCTTGCCTATTTCATTCCATATCACTTCTGATTGTCCAGTGTTAAGGTTTCACAAAAATAGACTTAAAAGTAGCAGCTAGAATTTTGATCACAGCACTGTGATTCACCTGTTCAGGGTGATAGGTCTGTGATAAATCCTTTTTTAGGCTACAACAGAATTGGCATTGTACTCTGCAGTTACTGAATGTGAGCTGATACAGATCCCTCCAAGCCAGGGGTCCAGTCTGGATTTTGATATTTCACACCTCAACATTCAAGAGAGTTTGACTGAAGGGGTTTGGCTTAGTTTCACTTGTAGTGGATGCAGTGCAGGAAGCTTCCAGCTCTAGCTGGTCATCATGGACATGGCAGGATAGGTGCTGCTGGAGACACAGAGGCCAGTGCCCTGAGAAGCAGGACAGGCTGCATTTCATAAGAGGGAACAGACAAGAAGGAGGGTAAGTTCTTGGTGTTTCCATATGCAGCCCAGGATGTAATGGTCAGAAAGCAGAGCTACTGCCAGATTAAAACTTAGAGCCGGGGAAGTGAGTTTGCAGCTCAGGCAGCCTGTACAAGGAGATAATGATGCTAATTCCTGTGAGTAGTGAGCTGGATTCTGATCAACCTTGTGTAAGCAGGTGTACTCCAGAGATAGGGAGGAGCAGAAAACAGGTTAATTACTATTTTCAGCAATGTAATAAGGACAGACCGGGCAAGTTAGCACTATTTCCCTAATAAATGTTAGATTGTGGGTGCTCAGGGAGCACAAGCATCTGAGATGGTGACTACTAACAGAAAGCTCTGCATGAGCTGGACAGAGACAGATTTCACCCACAGAAGAACAGGTTTAGGCCCTCACTTTGAGAATCAGTCTGCTCCTATATCCTGCCATCCCTTCAGTGTCTTTCGGGTGCTCCAGAGCAATCTTTGCCCTGGTGAGAAGCACCTGGCTGAAAAATGACAAGGAAGACCTCCCTTCAGAGCCAGTGCTGCCTCTGGTACCAGCTCCCAGAGTCAAGAAAGTAGTTCCCTCTTGATGACAGGAGAATCTTATGCCTCCTGTGCTCAGTCATGGGTCAGGAGCAGGGATATAAAAAAAAGTGAGCAAGGAGAGTGCCAGTACCTCCTACTGTCTCTGAGTAGAGAAAAGGAAGGGAAGAAATAAGGCAAAACTGAAGCAGGTGTACACAACTCCTGAAGACTCCTTCTAGCAGCCCAGACATCAATGAGCAGGAAGATATAATGGCTTGGAGACACCTAAGGTGAAGACAGGTAAGCACTGAGGAGAACCTGTCTGGGGTATTAAAAAATGTGGGACAAGTGCCCCCAAGAAAACAGAACCCTGACCACCAACTTTATTTCAGTTGTGTTCACGGCCAGGTAGTGAAGGCAGTGATTTGGTAGTAAAAATCCCCTTACCTTGGCTCTGTTCTTTTGCATCTTCCGGTCACCTTATTATAATTCAGAAACTTTATCAAATTATTCATACCCTCACTTTGCAAGTTGCAGTGTGTCGTAGGATGCTGATCCCTTTCTCTATTATCTGCTGCAGTTGTCCTTACAGACTTAAGACACCAGTCTTTCCTGAGATAAAGTTATCATGGAGGAAAAACATGCTCCTTTTTTTCTTTTTGCCCATATTTCTGTTAGTAAATGAGATGGAAAGAAGGCTGTTTATCTTCACAAAGTTCTATTTGCTTAGAGAGACATACAGATATGTGACTCTAAGATCTACAACATGTGATGTGAGTGGGTAAAATCTGGGGTGCCTTTTGTTATATGCTATGCAGAATCATTTCATTTCATGTCTAGAGTACATACAGTCATCTCCAGATCACATAGATTAGAGAGGGGAGGGGATGTTCTGACACAGCATTGTGGCATGCAGCAAATCTTTTAATGCAAGATAATGCTCTACAACAGTTGTGAGTAACAACTTATTTAAAGCAGGTGCTTTATTCTTCATGTAATTTTATAGTTTCCTAGAATGTAACAAACTGTAGTCCTGGGTAATGCATAATCAGTTCATTAATGAATTCTGAAGGGCTGACTGCTAAGGTGAAACTAGCTGTTGTTTATTTCTACTTGCTAAGCCATATGACAAGAATTTTTAAAATACTACAAATCCTCACCTGATAGTTTCTGTCCTTGCTAATACAGTCATTGACAGAGGGATGGGCAGACCTTTGAAGAAGTCTGTAAAACTGATTTTTTTCAAAAGACTTCTTCCAATTAGAAACCAGAAATTATGAAAAGTCTGAATGCTCTTTCCTCCCAGATGGGACTGAAGCCTTACAGAGTGGCTCCCTGCAGCTCCACACATGCCGGTTCAGCTTAATGCCTTCAGTGATGGATCAGCTGCTTGCACTGTAAGACCATTATAGGTGCCAACTAGGACTATAGGTGTGAGCAGCTTGTAAACAGAAAGGCCAGTGTTTTTTTGCAAAGGAAAGAACAGTGTGTGTTTTCCATCCTGACACTGCCTGACAGTGTTATCAACGAAGTGTATGAATATAAGGAGCAGTGCATCATTCTGGTGGGGATTCAGTCTGTTGTCATAATTCCTATAGTATGTTGTTCTGTCTCTGTCTGAAGTTTGCTGTCAATAGATTTTTTTTAATTTGAATTTTTTATGAGTTTACCGTAGCTGTGCTCATTCTGTTTTGCTCTTCGCTAAATTTTCTAACAGACCTTGTTGACTCCCGGAGTGTTTTTCTGAGTGGCTTCTCCACTTCAAGGTCCCTGTCAGGGGACTCTCAGAGAGATAGTCTGGCAGTGGCATAGCAAACTTGTATCATGTCAGATGCATAAGAATTAGAATTACTTAAATTGTTTTCTAATAGCAGATTTTCCAGCAAGAAATATAATTTTGAAAACTAGACTTCCTATGGGAATATCAATTTGCACAAAATGCCAGGGTCTTTTTCATTCTGGGAGAAAATCAAAATGAAATATTTTGACCTTACTGTGATGAAGTATGTCGATAATTTACTTCATTTGCAACTATACTATACTATAATATACTTTAATGTGAAATTGACATGAAACACTTTAGTTTTAATTCCTTTACACAGAAGAATTTGCTCCCCAGCGGTTTTCCTATTAAGATTTTATTTCCAGGAAACTTCAGATTTATTTTTGTTTATTCCAACATGGGGAATGGAAAGAAAGAGAAATTACGGAGTTTCCTGCAAAGCAGAAATTCATATTGCTGCTTGGATCCAGCACCTATTGTGTACCACGGGCATTTAAAAGACCAACTGGTGCATAACTGGAGTACCACACAAAACAAACAAACAAAAAACCCCAAGGGCTGAAATCTGTTCCCAGTAAATATTTGAGTAATTTCAAAGTATTCATCAACTGCATTCTGCCCATGAACAATTTGCAACCAGCCAACAAGTGCCAAATTTCCCAAGCAAACTGTTCATTGCAAATAGTTTGCCTTTTCACTGTGACAGAGTAGTGTGTTATTAAGAAGCCAACTGTTCTTCTTAAACAAGCTTTTTACCATTGCCATAGTAAAAACTGTATGTATGAGGAGCAGGACAGTTTAAGGGAAATTATATTTTGAAACTCTGCTTAGACATTTCTTCATAAAAAGATTTACTGCTTTTTATTCAAGGATTCCCAGCCCAGTGAGCATCATTACTTCCATTTTAGTAGCAGAATAAAAAGGCAAAAGGAGAAACTACACAATTTATCTTAGATCCCATTGCAGATAAGAAGAGGTGGGAATGGAATTAGTTCTCAAGATCCAGTTCACAAAATGATATCTATGGGATGATGAGTTGGCCTTCATTTATAATGGGTGTTAGTGTAGTGCTTATCACAGAAGGTGCTGTATAACTCAAAGAAATTCAACTTAGCAGTTTCCATAGTACATGTACAATAGAGTATATACTCTTTCTTTTCCAGATGTGGAAAATGAGGCATAGATTACAAATTATTTTACAGCATTTAGGGCTGACAGTGGAAAAGTGGCGTAAGGCTAGCAGTGCTGTCTCAGCCATTTCAGGCCTCCTGTCTCTTAATTTGTCTCTCTTATCATCATCTCTAAATTCACCTTTAAAGCAACTGCCCAGAGTACTTTGATTTCAAGATGTGCACACAGATAAAACATCCCACACTCGGAGATTAACTGTAAAACTAAAAAAAAACCCAAACCAACAAACCCCATCACTGAAGCAGCTCATGAAGGCAGCTGGTGATGATTCCTTCTTGATTATTGCATAAGGGCCACTATTTGCAAGTGCCTTACCCCAGGAGACTTTCTTGGGGAAAAGCCATGAGAGGAAGTCTTCTTGAAGAAGTGTCATCTGTCATGACAAGTTGCCTGTCCTGATGAGCCTTGTGCTGAAATCGCATTATGATGACTGATGAGGCCGTCCAGAGCAGTTAACTCAGCCATTTGTAATCATTTCTCTTACAGGCCTTTTGGTAATCACTTTGGGAAATCCTTATTTGAACAGCGCAGGTTCTGAGGGGAAGAAAAGCGAAGTTATTACTCTGTTGCAGGAAAGCATTTAGGTAGACATAAACTTGGGGGAAAATGAAAAACAGAAATTGGCATAAAGTATCTTACTGTCCTTCTAGGTATTCCTGCAAGGCTATTTTCTTTTATTTTTTGTGTCGATTACAGCCCCATCCACACACTGGCTTTGTTCCAAATGCTCTGAATTTCACTTTCACAACACAGAGTGAAGCTGTTTGGCAGAGACAGGGCTGGACTACCGGAAGTGGGGACCTCTGGGAAGAAGGAAACAGTAAAGGTTGTTTTCTTTTGTAAACTTTGCTACCATTTTGCAATGTGAATTTGAGCAGGTTGTTCAATCCCATGATTCATTAGTAACCTTACACACAAGAAGTATATCATTCTTATATCCATTTTTTTTCCTGTATGGTTCATGCTCTCTACTAGTTGTTTTACATCTCCTTATGGGCTAGCTTTTCAGCCCAGCCTGTCTCACTAGTTTTTCCACATCTGGAAGGCTGTAGGACTTTGTAGGAATATGTAAAAGAGAAACCAGAAAGCTCCTCATCTGTGTGATAGGCAGATGGTAATAACTGGCCTCTTCCTACTCATCTTAGACCATGTCTTGTTGAGTATTTGGATGATTGTCTTTATACCAGAAGCCAAATATAAGTCTGAGTAGGACTTCCCAGCAGCATGGTTTGCATTACCAGAGAGAATCTGGGCCAGCCTGCCCCTCCCCCCGAGGTTGTGCCTTGAGCTGGAGCGTCATTTTTTGTGTCACATAACTGAACTCCCCTCGTGCCATCCAGCAGAGGATGGAGGTGGCTGGTGGCATCGGCTGCTTTCCAGCACCACTCACCTCTCTTACGTGAATGCTGAGGATTAGTTTACAGTTAAGGTCTTTGGAAAGCAGTTACACAGAGCAAAAATGTGCCAAGAAACCCAAAACATCTTAAAGAACTCAGGATATTTCCAGAGATACTGCTTCTTATTTTAATTTTGCACCTGAAAAACAGAATTACAAACAGTTTCCCTTTTACAATATTTACTCATAGTCACTGTCTATCTGAATGAAGACAGAAGTTTCTCATGCCTCATTCAGGTGCTTTATGGCTTCATTTTGGCAGCACTTGCAGAACTTCCTTGACAACTACTTTCATATCTAAATACCCCACAGTTGAAGTCAGAGATGCTGCCCTTTACCTTAAGTGAAATTAAATGTTGCACTGAAAATAGACAATATGAGCACATTGGCATCTTTCCCAGTAAAGGGAATATGAAGTAGTTTTTATTGTTCCTGCCAAGACAGCTGTGTTTTAGATTGAAATAGTCATCGCACCCTTTGCTTTTTCTAGAAATAATGCAGCTTTCCTATCACTAACAAATGTCTCATATTTTCTCTGGTACCAAAACACCTGCACTTTTGTTGCAGTTCTGCAACACTATACCTTAACAGAAAATGCAGAAAATAAATGGGTTTAGCCATACAAATGGCAGGGAATTCAGAACTGTCATTTCTTCACAGTTTGTGTCTGTGGTCCGTATGTGGGGCTTCATCTGATTCCTCTGAGCGTTCACTTTAGGTTTTGACATGGTAGGTGTATTAAAAAAGCTTCTTCTTCTAAAATGCCATTTTTGGATTGCAAAATTTCAGAATTATTCTGTCTATTAAAGGTGGACAAAGCCTCTGCAGCTGCAGGGACCTTTCTAAAAGTGTTCCCTCTATCTGCTTGGTACGGTTGAGGCACAATTTCTATGGGAGACATCACCTCAGGAATTCTGCCTCTTCTGTACAGGAAATCTTCAGGGTTTGCCTGAAGTTCCTTTATTTTATTTCCTTTGCTTGTGGGCTCTTTTAAATGTGAAGAAGTGGGGATGTCCAATTAAAAAAAGAAAAAAAGCCCCTGGATTTTTATTTCTCTACATGGAGCCAATTGTTGAGCCTTCTGCCAACATTATCTTTCACCTGCACTCGTGCAGCAAGCATAGAATTTGCCTCCTTTCACAGATGCAATAATAGTAATAATGATAATAACAAGTTAAAAATAAGGCTGACTTATGCCACTGCTATTGCTTTATTCTAAATAGCCAGTGTTTACTGGCTACCACTTGCAGCTGGCGGTGTTGAATGGTTCCAAACAGCAAAACAAGGTGGGCTTGTGCCAGAGGGTTGAGAGACTCTTCTGGACATTGCCCTGTGCTCTTTGAGGAGGAAGAATGGTGCACATGTCCAAAAAAGCTTTTTTCACAAAAAAA
>VXBX01005697.1:75867-219356 GCA_013400415.1 Scytalopus superciliaris
AAAAAAAAAAAAAAAAGAAAAATATATATATTTAGCAGTATTATGGGATACAAGGGAATGAGGGTTCCTGGGTAAGTCTGGATAAATCAGCTGGAGCAGAGTAAAGATTTCTCAGATTAATTCAGGCTGAACTGGGACCTTTGAATTGTCATTTGTCGGTATTAGGAACCATAGGAAAAAAGGTTCTTCTTTTCTCTGATATGCAGTAGGTGTGTGAAAATGGGCTGTGTTTGCTCTCCACCTCCCATCCAAGCTCAATGCTGCAGTGCAGAGGAAGAAAGGGTTTTAAATGCTCAGGACATGTGTCACTGTAGATGGCTTTGAGAGGGAAGGGAGGTATTTATTTACTCTATCTGAAAGAAAAAATAGATGCTCCCCAAACTTTGTTGCAAGTGTCTCCAGAGACAGAGGTACTGACACGGCATGAAAGTGTGGGAAGAGAAGTGAGTTACCACCATTTTCATCCTGATCAAAAAAGTCTTTGAAAGGTGATCAAGCTGCCTGCTCTGAGGGTGAAAAGCCTCCTGCAGACCACAAAGGTTCGGATCTGGACTGAAACCCTCAAATATTCATTTTGCCAGCATTCCCCTGTTCAAGAATTTTTTGGGTTTTTTTGCATGAGTTTTTATCCATTTAGAGACAAAAATAAGTGAGCACTGAATGTCACACCTTCAAGTATGAGGTACAGATCAAAAGGTAGATGTTGAGAAAAATATAAGCTTATATTAAAATTTGTAGGGGCTGTGGGCCACTGAATAAATACCTGCAGCTGTGTTAGAGTGGTAACTGCTTAGTGGTGTAAGTTTGTGTATGTGTTCTGGTTTAGTACACAGTCAATATAGCACAAAAGAGGATTTTAAGTGTATAAAGAGCAGGAGATTGTTTCTGAGTTTTCTTTAATCCCACTACTTAAAATTTATAGGAAGTGTGCAGATCTGATGAGAGACTCCAACTGGGTATATGTGTACCTATGCAGAAATCCAAGGGAAAGGCACTACATGTTTTGAAGTCAGTATGTTTAATGAATTATTAAACCCCTGTCAAACAACTGTTTCTTTTCCTTGAAAGTCTGGACTCTGTGGTTGTAAAGGTTATGTTAACTGGGTACAGACTAGAGAAAAGTACATGCAGAGGAGGGGTAATCCAAGACATGCAAGTAGATCGACATTGAGGATATGTGGGATCAGAACCTCAGTCCTAAAGATGAGAGTCATAGCATATATACTAGTATACCAGTATAGTGACCATACTGGTATAGTATGTTGTGTGTATATATACATACATATATATATGTGTATATATATATATATACACACATATATATAGTATATATACTGGTATAGAAATCATACTGGTAAGCAGCTGCTCCAAAGTCCTTTGGACAAGGAACACTAATGGAGAGTCCTTCTGGGGGCACTGGAAGGGCTCCCAATGACTGTGAATTGAGGAACTCTCTAATGTTGGCACAGGTACCAAACATTAATACTGTCTCTCAGTTGTTTTGTGAGAAGTTTTTCTGAGCTACAGTAGGCAAATAACCCTGACAACAGTGGAAAGGTCACTGTATTTTCACATGTACCGGAAAAAATTCAGACTCTCTGCAACTTGAAGTACTTTACTGTGCCTTAGTAGAAAAGTTACCAATTCTGCAGACTTCTCTCTGGCACTTTTCTGCTGTCTTAGTGCCTGCAGGTCTGTCCATGCCGCAGGAAACAGCTAGACATAATGGCTTCTGGTTCTCACTGCGTATTTCATCAGTAATTCAGGTGCATTCATCGGTCCAAAGAGAAGGACAAATATTACCCTCTGTTGAAATACCACAGCCCCACAAAGTCACCACTCCAACACTCCTTTTCCAGTTGTGACCCTAAAATATCTAAAAAATGATACCAAGGATCCAAAATTCAGAATATGTGTTAGTACATGGAGCTTTGCCACTGAAGGGCTTTTCCCCTCTGTTTAGCAAAGCTGCAGTCTAGGCAAGCAGGAGAAGCACATCCCTTGATGTGGTACTGCCGGCAGCCTCAGCTTTTGAGGGGATGAACCAGAGCTGAAAGCAATTCATTTATTAACACTCAGTCCTTTGTTTTCTCTGTATTGCCCACAGAGGTGCTTAATTGTGCTGTAAAAGCTTATTATGGCAAAAATCAGTCTGCTGTTGGATTTTTTAAAGGTTTCTTTTGCGCACAGAGATGAGTAACAACATTAAGCCATTCCTAGTCTGGTCTAATTGAGGCCCTGAGCTCTTTATGAGTGATTCATTGCCATTTCATGATGTCTTACTGGGCAGGCCTTCGGCTGCTGCACAGCACCTGAGATGCAGTAATATGCTCTAGGTGGCAGTATATTTTATATTCGTTTCTATATTAGTTATTATAAGCTTGGTCATTTTAACTGGGTTTTTAAATGCTCTTTTCTTTGTATGGAAATTGTGGACTATTTATTTTCCTGTAATGAGGAGGAACACGCTATACTTTGCTAATATTTCCCTATTGCAATGCCTTGGTCAAATGGCAGTTTGGGTGTTCTGTGCTTTTCTTCCTCCAGAGCCAAGGTCAATTGATCAGACCATGTCTCCCAGACTCAGCAGAGTCTCATTGCATCAATTAATGTTCATGGGATGTGGAGGGTAGAGGAACTGCCTAGTTGGTAGGAGGCAAGGTACAATAGAGATTTGTATCTCCAGTCAATTGAATTTTTTGCTCAAAAGTTAATATTCCCTGTGAAAAGGACATGGGAAAAATATATGGCTAACAGAAAGGAATTGAAAGAAAATTTTAAACAAGCTTTACAAAGGGGACGAAAAAAGTAGTAGTCAGGGCCAGAAGGATAACTCAGTTGTTGAGTTAAATACAGTTTTATTAGTGACACATGTTTCATGAAGAGAAAGTGTGTGCTATTCCCAAATTTGCTCATCAAGCATCTGCCAGTCAGCATTGTTGATGACTTCTATGCCTCATGCAGTGTGTCTGGCTGAATTCACTATCCACAGGTCTGTTAAAGCCCACTAAATGCAAATTTCTTCTCTGCAGCAATCCAGCACAGTTTCCATGACACACACATACCACCGTTTATTTGCACTCATCAGGCTTTCAATATGACATAAAATCATTGTAACATAATGCATTATTAAATATATTTTCTAACAGAAAAAGATAAACTTGACAGACTGTCAGTGAACATTTTTGTACTGTAGAAAAGGTCTGTGAAAAGAAGCCCTGGAGTACATCCACCCATTAGTGTAAGTAAAACTCACCAACTATTCAGAGCAAGAAACTGCATGGGATGAGTTTGCCCTTTGCCTCATTCTCCAGCTACACCACAAACAGAATTTGAATTCTGCTTCTGAATGTCATTTAGACAATGATATGTATGAGCATGGTTGAGTCTATGGATTATTCACAAAGCATTTACATGGGTTATTTGTGGGTTTTGGTGCTGCTTGGTCACCTCAATATAATGTGTTTTTTGTACTTTCATGGATGACTGAGTATGTTTGTAGATGAGAAGAGGGAAAAATGAGAACTTCTGAGAGGCAATGTGAGTACTTCTAGTGTGATTGTGAGGATCAGTTGTGAGTTTGAGAGGGAATTCTCAGGCAATGTTTTTCCCCCAGTTTGTACACCTTTACCCTCCAAAAAAAAAGTGTGAAACAATTTACTTTTGTGGAGCTAGGAGCTCAGCAATCCTTCATCAAGGACCTCTGGAGTTTGCACTTCCAGCTAGACAGAAGCCAGGCAAAATGAGCACCTTGCTGGTCATAGCCAGCCAGGACTTAATAAATGTCATGATCTTGAGAGCTCTTTTTACCAAGATTGAGTTGTTTGACTTCAGGGCCCTGCAGCATTGGATCTGCCTCTTCCCAAGGATGTCCTTGGCCTGCCTCTGGTTCGTAGGAGAAGTCTACAGATGTTTCCTTACCTGGGTCAGTCAGCTCTCTGTAAGATTTTTTGTTTTAATGAAATTAAGTGGCCTTGGTTCTGAGCAGATTAGTCCTTCCTGTTCTTAATAGGGGAAAGATAACTGCGTAATATCCTTTCTGTGGAAAATTGCTACCTTTTACTTAGAACTGGAATAACCTTTTCTGAAATGTCAGGCTTTCCCAGAGACTGGAAAATCCAGATCTTTATGGCATAATATCCTTCTGTGGGAAATTGCACCTTTTACTTAGAACTGGAATAACCTTTTCTGAAATGTCAGGCTTTCCCAGAGACTGGAAAATCCAGATCTTAATGGCAGCTGTTTCTAAGTACATTATTGTAATAATTGCTAATAACTACTTTATTGATTGCTGTTATAAATCAGAGCCACAAATACTACTAAGGTTGACTTCTGATTTCCACACAAATAAACATGAATGATTTTGAGATCTTTTTTAGATGTAGATGAAAATATATGTTGATCTCGGTTATTATCCACATCAGTTGCAACTCTGAAATCTAGAGGACAGGTACGTGCTGGTTTGTCACCTCAGATTTGCCACTAAGAAGCTGCAAATTATACAGCTCAACAAAGTGAGAAAGCTGAGTAAAGAAGCAATATCCAAAGGTAGTAATAAGCAATATTGAGTTATATGTAGGTGCATCTTTTGGTTAAAGAAGACTTGGGTGTTTTGGTAAAAGTTCATTTACATTTCTACACTGCACAGAACTTGAGGAAACTACATATGTTAATTGCTGGGGATATTTCTTCCCTCTTCCAGAAGAGACAAAAAAAGGGAGGAAATCCTGTTTGTTTAAAAATGACCCAAGTAGAAAGCTTTTCTTGTTGTTCCACTTTTATGGGAACACACAGGGTTGTTCTATTAAAGAGATATTTTTCATTAAAATAATACATAAATATTTTATTTAATGAATTTGTAGCCTTGAGGCTTGACTTAAGTACACGTGAGCCATTTTCTTTTTTTTTTTTTTCTGAAACTCTTGGTGAGCTGAATGAATTTCACATCCCCTAAGGAGATTCCTTTGCACAAGTTTAAAAAACAGAAATGTCAAATATTCTCTTCAGGCACATGTTTCTTGCTGTGATGAAGCACCTTGGGTCAGGATTTGGCCCTGCATATGTCTTTAGGTAGAAATATCAAAGAAGCCTCTGTTATACCTTGCCATACTTCTGGCTACCAAAAATGGAGTTGTCAGCTTCCAGTTGCAAATCCATTAATTTTTTTTAAAGGTTAGAGTTACATTTGACAAGTGACAGAGTACCCTGGTACAAACAACTGGAATGGGAGGTTAGCATATCTAAAAAGAAGGAGACAAATTTTCTCAGTGTGTTCTGGCTTAAATTGAATTGTTTTAGAGAGGGGAAAACACCTTTATTTTGTACAATGGTTAGAGTGTGGTCTACATTTGCATTACTCTTGCTGCACAAGAAGCATTTATTTAGCTGAAACAGTCCTCTGTTATTACCTTTCTGGGCGTAAAATGCCCTGGAGGTGGGAGAGGAAAGGTCTCTGCTTTTCCTAACCCATAGCTCACTCGGAAATCAAATCATTCCTCACTGTGAAGAGTAGCCTCTTGGCTATACAAAAACCTTTTACCCAGCATCTTTCTCTGAAGATAACTTAATTGAGAAAGATTCATAACTTCTGATACAATCTTCTTGTCTTCAAGTTCAGACCAATAGCCCAAGCAAATCATCTGAGATGAAGTTCCAAAATTAATACTAGAGAGTATGAGAAAAAAAGAGTTATTAGGTTAAAATGAATTGAACTGAATCCATACTGTTCTTTAAAAATAGAGAAAACCTTTGAATTTTTTGTGTTGTCTCTTATTCACCTCTTGGTGCTGATAGAGGGGAGGTTGAGGTGCCTGGACTGCCTTGTCTTCTCTGCTCAGATGCTCAACTTTATTTTTTATCTCAATTTACTGAATATGTTGGCACAAGAGGGAACATTCAGCTGAGGCTGAAGGTAGGCATAATTTCTGAACAATGCACTGTGGAAAGGCATTGTTAGCACTGTGAGAGGTGCCAGGGAATTTGGAGTGCACTGGGTAGAGATATTGTATAACAGGGATATTGACACTGATCGGACATCTCACACCAGGCAAAACACACATGACGTTGAAAACCAGCCTATTTCAGGAGTTTATTTTTTATTAATATTCTTCTTTTATTTATTATTTTATATTAGCATAAAAGTGAAGCACATTTGTAGGAAAAAGATGTGCTTTTATCAACAAGTATAAGTGTTGCAATGAAACCTGATACTATTTGGCATGACCAGCTTTATCAGGGGCTGCTGAAAGGCGTGTCAACCATGTCTTGATGTTAGGAAGGAAAAGCCAATATACAGATTATTCCAGAGTTGCCTATCACTTTATCATTGACAGCTGAAGGCAGGACAGTGGGTTTGCTACCTACACTCATAAATCTCTGACGTGATTTTCTGTGTCACTGCACTCCAGACAACAATAGGAGGGGTTTAATTATTGCACCATAACTTAGCATACAGACCAGGTTTAATTGAGCCATTAGGGATATTATTTTGTTTCCACTCAAGAATGTTTTACTCTACAGTGTGGAGTCCATTTTTGTCTTGAAGACTATTGCTCTAAGCAATGCGCGAGAGTTACAGTGCTTACATAAGAATGGTTATTTTTCTCTTGGTTTTGCTGTAGTTACTCAGCTACAAGAGTGTGCTAAAGAGGAGATTGCACTGAGAACAAGATAGGGCACAACTAACACTTGGTATTTAAGCTTCTGGCAAGTCCCTCTGAAATGTTCAAATTTTTCTTCAGTGGAAGTCGAAATCAGGGCTAAGCAGAGATTTTACAAAATCAAATCAGGGTTTTCCCCAAGGCTTCAGCCATTTACCTTGTTTGCTATTATCCTCCTAAATATGTCTTTTATTGTCAGTTACTATTTATCCATGCAACAGGACAGTTCATCAGCACTGTGAATCAATTATATAGTGAATTCCTATTGTTACAGAAAGTTTTTCCAAACTTTCTATTGAGAGTTATTACCCTTTTTTTTTTTTTTACTATTATTACAGCAAAATGTAGCATTGCACTTATAGAATTCAGTCTATAAAGCTGTTTAAGATCCTTGCACTTGATGTGTTGCATGAAAACAACTATGTCATACATAATGGGGCTTTCTTTCTTGTTTTTTTTTTATTTTTTTATTTTAATTAAAGGTCTGAGCACCTCAGATCACCCAGCAATGAGCCCTTCTCTTCCTCCTGGTTACTCTGCTTGGAACTTGACCTGGGTTATGAGAGATACATCCCCTTTCTTCTCCCATAGAGGACGACACAGTGAGTAGCATGAATATGTTATCCTCAAGAGCCTGTAACTAACTGCCTGAAGTTATTAGTATAATATGGGAGTAAAACAACACAAGTCAAATGATCCATCGTAAAATATTCACACTGTCAGCCTTACAGTCCCTTACCAGCTGCCTCTGGAGCCTTCCCCTTGCCATGCCCATGGGCCCAGGAGTCCCATTTCAGCCCAGCCTGGCCTGAGATGACCCTGGTCATTGCCATTTCTGTGGAGGTGCCTGGTGACCTGGGCTGCCCCAGCCTGGCCTACTTGCTCAAAAACAATGTCCCAGACTGTAATATTTGAGTGGCATGTTGGAATCCAGTGATATCATATTGAGAGGAGCTGTGTACCAAACTTTTTTCTTTCCTTCTCCTTTTGTAACACCCGTCCACTCCAAAATTTGGGAATCTCTTTTCATCTGTTCTCTGGTATGACCTGTTTACTGGCTATCCATAGCCATTCCACTCTGAAGTACAGTGGTCACAGTTAGGACTGGACTGCATAAGGAAATATCTAACATGCAATCCAGAAAGTGACTGAAGTAGAATATATCTACTATATATCTACTACCAGTCTCCGTGAGGGGAGATAAGGTGCTGAGAGGCTAATAAGATTTACTCACCCCAAGCCTGTAATTATCTGCTTGAGGGAAAAGTTTGACCTACCTATATGAAGGAGTCCCATATTTCTTCAAATTTATGTTGCAGTCTTTTATGTGTGCAATATATATTCTTTCCACTGGCATACAATATCTGCTCCTAGCTGTTGTATCTGCTTGAATGATGAGGACACACCAATTTCATTTTGGAAGCAACAGTAGTACAATCTTTTTTTCCCTTACTTGGTTTTCTCAGAAGTTGCAAGAATGATTTTTAATTTACCCTTTATTACTTCTTCCTAAACTCTTTCAGTTTCTCAGTAGTACTTCTCTAAGGGAAAGCTTTGTTCTTAAAACTTAAATGCATTGATTCCATCTGACAGCATCACATGGAGATAAATGTACTGCATCTAAGCAGAAATGATTTATGATGATTTTAGCTGGTTGCACAAGACCAAATTCTTCCATATTCCAACCATCTGTTTTGCAAGAAAAGGCAAGAATTTGATGAGGTGTTACACAAAATACAATCTTCACTCAGGACAAGTCTAAACTCCTTTCTTCCTCAGTAAGTATAATTCAGGACGTGCACCTTGAAACTACTGGAGAATCTTGAAGAGAAGCAGAAGTAATCCAGGTTTTTTTTAGCTTTGAAATTTAATGTTTACGAAAGTTGGCAGAACCTCCTTTAAATTAAAGGGGTAGCAGTAGCTCTCAAAGTCACACATTTCAGACTGGAACACTCCATAGCACTGATAAGCACACAATTTCTGCTGCTTCAGATTTGCAACATGGAGAGGACTCATGTGGGCATGAGGAGTAGAGCCTGTAAACACAGCCCAAGAGGGCACTTCTAAAAACTTCTATTCCTCTGCATACCTTCAGCTTACCTGAATGTTTATTAGCAAACTGCCCGGGGATCTGGATTTCTGTCCAGAACTATGTGCATGGCAGGGACAGACAGTACCTTTCAGTAGCTGATTATTGGCCTTGGATGTGTATAGCTTTGTGAAGGTCATGGGACTCAGCAGAGCAAGGAAGAAGACAAAGTTAGACCATCCAAGCTCTGAGTGAGTACTCTTGTCCCCAGGACTCACCCCTGCCTTCTGGTTAAGTGGTTAATCCAAAATTGCAGAATAAATCATGAGCAGAAATAAAACCCAGCCGTCCTTTACTACTAGAGTGATTTCTTCTTCTGTCAGAAGCTTTGCTCACTTGGTCCCAGCATGACTGATTACAGAGTGCTCAATAAAACTTCTATCAAAACTTTGTTTGCCTAATCATCTAATGGGACCCATCTAATTAACTGACTGACATTGCTGGAGTGGGGCAATATTAGTTGCCTTAATTACTTTTCCCCTGTATTCTGCTATTGGAGAAATCTCCAATTGAAAGAGTGAGTAAATTGACATGTAATATCCCTCCTCCTCTGCCAAACTAAGTTCTCTTTTCTTTTGCTCAGAATTAAAAATTCTGCCTCTGGTACTTCTGGCAGGGACAGTGCCTGATGATATCTTTGAAATCATATGCAGGAATCCCAGAAGATAATCAGTGGCACAACAGGATACTTGAGTGATGAATTCACATGATTTTTTTTCTATTTTGTCTGGAGGTTTCTAGATTTGTCTCTATCCAAGCATTGATTAATCATCATCATCATCTCAGAGATGTAAAATCCACCTGCCTTTCAGAAAACAAAGGCCAAAAAAGTGCATGTAAAGTCAAAATTATCTGTGAATCCAACCTGCAGGGCAGGAAGAGACTTTAAATCTCCAAATTTTTGTGTACTCTTGTTCCCATGAGGTACGCACAGACTGTTTTCTGCGTCTAGAACAAACTTGTAATGCGTTCTGCATATGTGGACTTATGGTAGCATATTAATCTCCCATTTGCAGATCTGATGGATCTCTGTCCTGGGGCTTACATGATTAACTGCACTCAGCCACATATTTCATTTCTTGTCCTGGTTGGTTGAATGTTAATTTTCTCTTACGTACAGGTATTGTATAAGAAATCAATTGTCCACTGCATAAAATCCATTTAGCTTCTGTAACAGGGGTTCCAGAAGACAGGTGCCCCTTTAGGCCTGTAAACCTTCATGCAGTTAACACAGCCCTCTCTGCCCCATCCTCTGCATCCCCCTGAGCCAGCCAACAACACTGAACCTGGAGTTCAGAGTCCTGGCAGGGTACAGAGGCAACTGTGCAAAGTGCTCCTGACTGGAGAAAAAATCAAGTGCAATTCAAGCCACTTAAACTCTGTTCTGAAAGAAGAACACATTTCATGAGAATAACAGGCATAAGGTTTGCTGTGTCGGATCATTTAGGAAACAGGAGATGGTTTTTCCTTTTTAACTTTTCTTATATCACCATGCTGTTTGTGTGTCTCTTTGCCAGATTGTCCAGTAGCAGCTGAACTCTGTTCTGAACGAGCTTTGTGTAAAGTACCTCTCTCAAGCTGTGTTATGCTTCTGCAGTATAGATTGCAGATTTTGTTTTGCCTCTCTGAAGTTTAGGAAATAGTGGTGCTTTGTATTCCAAAGTTAACTGGGACTAAAACTCAGGGTAATGGCAAATTTGGCTATCAAATGACTAGTGTGTTTAAAAATGTCTATAAAGGTGAGTTTAGCAGGGGAGGAGCACATAGCTACAAGAATGCATACTTATTCACGGCTTTGATTTAATAGGTATTAAAAGCCTAATCCAAGAGATGGCCTCTATTAACAACTTCTTAATAATTTCATTCAGCTCTATGTCTTCAGAAAACCAATTTGACAGGGTTGTTGGGGTTTTTTTTACACTTTCTAATGGAATGTCATCTGTGATGGCTTCCTAATTTCCTAAATTGTGTTTGCTAACTAAAAAATAAAAATTCATTGGACTTATTTTCCTGTGGAATAATTTGGGGTCAATCTTGCTGCATATTTGATGCTCAGTGGCACAGCAACTGCTCTGCAAGGTGGCAGATTATTAAATTTTTTTCTCTGGTGGGTCGTGTGAAACTTGCTGAATTCAAGTACTCATGTGCATGTATTTGAGATACTATTTCATTTATGTGGGTTGGATACCAGGTAGATACTGCTGACACAAAACTTAGTGAGTCTGAACATCAAACTAAAGAGAAGATGGAGAGAAAGGGGGCACCAGTGAGATGAATTCATGTTGCAGTTAGGTTCCCATGACCACTTGTTTGATAATTCTACAGCAAATCAGGCTAATACTGACATCTTCAGAATGATAAAGCTATCATGATTCTTGGCTCAGCATGGCACAGTGAGATGCATACATACAAACTGATTGTTACAGCAAGTTCTGTTCAGAAGGTGAGATAAAGTCAGGAGAGGAACAAGGAGAATGCTACTTTGTCCCAGAAGAGAAATAAATCAATGCTTTCTTAGCAAAGATATTGGAAAAGTGATGTACCACCTTGCTTCAAACACAGCCTTTTTGCAATTCTAAAAGTGCTCTAACACAGTTTTGGAAATAGCATTATGAATAGAAGAGTGGAAAATTTCAATTAACATCAGTTGCTCACACCACATTAATAGAATGGTTCCATATAAAATAGCAGATGCTGTGACCCCATAGACATATGCAAGAATTATTTTTTAACAATTAGATTGTATTTTTGCCTTGTGCAATGTTGCTGAAATCCAAAGGGAATAAATCAGGAAAAGCAGCATCTGTCTAGCTAAACTGAAGGCTGTGCTAAGCAAGAAGGAAGAAAACATTTTTTTTACTTTCTTTCAAGTTATTTTTTTCCTTATATCGTTTTTCATCTGCAGATAATATGCTTATGACAGCTCACCATTTTCTCAATAATAAAATAACATACAGTTAGACAACAAATGTCTTTTCTCCCCATCTCTCAAGTATTCGTTTTCTCTAGAGATCTCTGAAAATTCATGCAAGAGGTCCCTTGTTTGAATTGTCAAAATATGACAGTTCCTCCAACCACTATTTTGTGCCAACTGGAGCATGTTTTCTAACAGTTGCTGTTAGTCAGTACTTCGTTTTTTTGGCCAGAACTGGCATCAGAAATGCACTGTCATGTATTGTTTTTGCTGCATGCATGGGAGACTTGGTGGGCAAATATTTCTTGTGTGGAGAATGAGCTCTGTCACTTTTTGGAGCAGGAGGAATGAAAAGGAGAGCTACTGCTAGTTGTTCTCCTAACACCCCTTCCTCACACATCTCTCTGTAGCTGTCTTGAAAGACTGTGCTTATAATTGATTGATGAAGGAGTCCTGGCCCTCTTCTTTGTAGTTTGATTTTCACCAAACAAAGCAGCTGTCAGAGATTTTGGTGATTCAGTCCCTGGTGCACACTGAGGAGCTGGGTGGATATAAAGTAGGTGCTGTCATTTTTAAGATTCTCTTAACAAATACATGAATAGCTGTGTTGTTGCCATTTTCTTGAAGCGGTGGCCCATCCAGCTGTGGCTCACTCCCCAGAGAATTAATTTAAGTGCATCTGGTATGAGGAGAGCTCCACAGGGAGGCAGGCAGCTCCCCCTGTGCTGGGCATCCAGGCCCCAGCACTCTTCCCAGAGGTTATTCCATGTTCTACTGAGCATGTGAACCAGGGGGGTGCTGCTCCTCTTAAATTCCCTTTTTCAGAGTGCAATCTAACCTTAATTTATAAATAGCCCCTCCCAAGGAAAACCTGAGTGTGTTTCCTCCAAGGTGGGCATCAAAGGAATGAGCAGTGCTGGTGCTGTCACCCTTATCCCTGCCCAGCAGGTACCACCCCTGCAATCTTGCCCTGGGTGCTGGGGAGAAACTGGCCACGTTGAACTCTTCCTTGCAGGCAGAAAGCTTTGAGGAGCCCCTGGAGCCCTGCAACTGGGCATGGTCCCTGTGAGGGAGCAGCAGCATTCCTGTCTAAATTCAAGGTCGAGGAGCACATGTGGAGACCTGCTGGTGCGGAGGAAGGACACGGGGAGATGAACTAACTTGTGCTAAGTAGCTTGAAATTAAAAGGAGGTTCCTGATGAACACAGGCTGCATCCCAGGGCAGGGAGAGGAGCTGGCATGCTGCCCAGCTGTTCTCCTCGCTGCTTCACTTGCAGGTGACTGAGGTTCATCAGATGGGATGGACCCCAACACCATGCAGTACAGAGTGATGCCGTGGGGCTACTCCAGTGCCTCCCCAGTTCCCCACCTCCCCTGTCAGGCCATGCTTCTGCTCTCAAGCAGCAGCCTAAAGACCAGGCAGTTATTGTTGGCACAGGCATTTGCTATGGGTGGAAAGATCCAGGGTGCCCAGCAGGGATTACACGTGGCATGCTATCCCCTAAAATGTGCAGTCTGCCCTTTTCCAGTGCTGAGCAATGGAAGAGAACAGGTGAAAATGTCTCTTGAGTCTTGCTTGCTCAGCAGGAACAAGGCAGTTAAACCCTGCAATTGTTTTTGCTCTTGAATTTGTGTGACTGTCAACACCTTTTCCCTTCCTCTTTGTGCTTTTTTGCCATGCCCTTCCACCTTATGATGGATTCACTAATTTTAAATTGCTGCTGTACTTCTAGTTGCACAGATAGCGCCAGGAATCCTCTTGCAAAGGAGTTTCACCCCTTCTTTGTGCCAGTGGGGCAATGCCAACTTTCAGGGACCTGGCCTTGATCCCCCTGGGTGTTCAGCAGCCTGGTGAGCTGACAGCTGGAAAGCACGGAGTCTCCTTCCCATGTTCTGTTTTTGGGGAGAAATACTTATCGCTGCAGGCTTCTTTGTGTCACCACACATGTGGACCCTGTATTGGTGAATAGAAATTCAGGAAGTCCTGATGAGGCAACTGAAACCCTTAGATTGAATGCCCTGTGCCCTTTTGTACTCAGAGGGAATGGGAAGGCTTTAGGAACTGGCTCTGTCACTAGGATTAATAACTGGAAAATCAATTTGTCATTTCCCTGTCATAAATTAAAAGCTTATAGGCCTTATAACATGAGTAAAATAGAGGTTAGTGGGTATTGATGGAGGTCTCAGAGCTCACTCAGCAGAGCAGATCTCTACTATACAATTTAAATTATGTCTCCTCCACAAGGAATATCTGTCAATATTTGTATTAAAAAAAGACATCCTGTGCAAGAATTTTTATCTGTTTCCACACTGCTGCTGCGATTATTGCTGGTGAAAGAGGGATGTTCTTGAGGGAGGTTGTGGTCCCGATTTGATCAGTGTAAGTGACCTTTACATTGTGCATTTGTCTGTAGATGTAGTATAAATTAGTCATGTTTAAGTTGATGAGGTGCCAGTGAGAATATACATTTCTAAGCTGGTCCTGCTGAGAACGGAGAACCTCTGCTCCCTCCCTTGTCTGTGGCAGTGGGGTGAGAAGGCAACCACACCTTTTCAAAGGGGTGCCCAGCTGAGAGTAATGAGGGAGGAGTGATTTGTGAGAGTCAGCAGACCAGGAGTGAAAAGGATCTTTTAAAGTCACACACAGGTAGAACTAGAATGGAGCAGTCTAAGAGAAAATTACCTGCTGGTAAGATTTTTGTGGTTCAATGGAGATGTGGTTTAGACCAAATAAGAGTCTTTTGCTGGGTAGCTGAAGAAAGGATACTCAGAATAGTTTGTCAACAAGAAGAGGGTTTTTTATATGTCCCTTTAAACTGGGTTAATTTTGTTCTAAATAAGGCATATTTCTGTGATGTGTGGTTACACAAATGATCTAAGATGACCAAAAGAATGAAAGATCCATAATCTGACCTGCAGCAATGTAGAAGGCTATTTCCTGCAGATTACTGTGTTTTGGTTTATTATTTATGTTACTGTTTTAAGTAATTTGTTTATTAGAAGACTAATCAGTTTAATTGAAACAGATGTAGTTGCTAGATATTTTAGTTGTTTGTGCATAAATTATTGCTGTTAGGTAAGTTGATTAAAAATAAATAAATTGAAGCACTCACAAGACTCTGACATCATCAGACACACACAGATTCCTGTGTCCTTTCAATCAAATAGTAGCTTAATTTGCTTTTCAGTCTATGGTTAGTATCCTGTATCGTTTTATGTACCAGAAGCTGAATTGATTGGTGTCTACAGCCTTTCTTAAACATGTTTTTGTCTTAATTGGGTTATAAACATCACTTTTGTTTCCTCTTTAAAGGTGTAATGATGAAATTGACTTCTAACAAGTTATGTATTCTGTCTCTCTTGTGTCCAGCAGTTGCAGATGAAAGAGATTGTTGGACAAGGAGTTTTTTGGTTTGGTTTGTTTTTTTCTGATTGAAAAAGACACTTTGCTATTTTTTATTTTTTGTTTTGCTATATGGAACTTAAATTCATATCGAGTCTTTAGGATATGTAGTGTCCATGTAGCTCTGTCATAAATGAATGTACTGGATTTAAATCTTTGTGACATCTCTTTTAGAAGAACATCAGAAATCACAGAAAAAGAGAACACCCCAGTTTACTGACTAGGCATGCTATTCAAGTCCAAAAGTTCTAAATCTAGTCAATTTATATTGCTAGTAAATTTCAAAATTAATCACTAAAAATTGTGTTATATTTAATTGCCTTTCCCACAGTGTTTGGTTTTTCAATAAAAGGCAGATTGGCTTTTATTCAGCTTCCAAAGGCACATGGCTACTGCTTTCTGTGCTTAACTGGGCAAGAAAACAATAAACTTGCTGTTGCGTTTAAACATTAAGACAAAAGTAAAGAAGGAAGGAAAAGCACTTTATTTTTTATGCAGAGGTGTAAAAAATGACAGTTGATTTGTGGCAGCAATTCAAATACTATGAAGATTCTGCATTTGTAACTGTGGCTTATGTGGTCGTGTAGCAGCTAACACACCAAGACCAGCTTATCAGTGAAAAAAAAATAAAATATGTATTGTATATAATTATTTTTTATGAAGTATATTGCACTGTCAATAGTGAAGGACATTGTGAAAGAAGGAAAGCCTAAGGGTAGGAAGTTAATGTTAGGCTTAGAAGATTGGATGCTGTTTTGCTGTGTTGCATCAGATAGCATTTCTTTGTCATCATTTCTTTCTACTGAATAGCACTGAAATTTGTGTGTGATACAGGACTAATTTAAATAAGAGCCTAAGAAAAGTATGGATATTCTGGTGATGTGAGGGCACTATTGAGTTCTGCAAAAGAGGCAAGGATGTTTCCATTAAACCACAGACACTATCCGATGCATGAGCCAAAGAGTCTCCCCTTCTCCCAAGGAACAACCTGTTGCAAAGGACATTCAGCTTGACCACAGCAGGCATGTTAGATCATGTCCGTTTCTCTGTAAGTTATTTATTGCAAGGGAAGAAGGTGGTATTGCTACTTGGGTTTTTTAACTTTACTTTCCCCTATTCACACCAAGCCTTTAGTTGTCTGCAGGGGTCATAACACTACCTGTGATCGCTGTTATTTAATCACATACCCCAGTTAAGTTGTGCCAGGTGTAACTCAGAGACCTGCTGTGTTAAGGGCACCACAACTGTCTGATAGTCTCTTTTGAGAAGGAGGTTCTGGGCAGTGGGGCCAAACAGGAGAGCGGAACTGGCACCACAATGAGACTGTCAAGGGGGGCTGGAGGAGGAAAATGAGAGTGCCTTGTGGATATCCATGGAGGGCTTCTCTGCTTGGGTCAGGAGGGTAAGAGAGCCCAAAGGCTTCTGTTCCAAGCAGCTGAGCAGGAGAGGAGGGGAAGCAAGCAGCAACTGCTAGAAAGATGAAGAAAATATGAGGGACTGATCAGGAAAAGAAGCCCACAAAGAATAGAACAGTTGATTTGAAATCATTGGTTTTGCCACATGTTGTCCTTGGCCTCGGCTTTGCATTTCACCACCCAGTGAATTCCATCAAAAAAGTCCTTGAACGGCTGTGTTTCCTCCCCTCCACCTTTTATTTTCACAGTGCCTTAAAACACGTACTACTCAAGGTGTTCCCTGTGACTAAACTATACAGTAACAATAATATATCTTTCATAACACGTATATTATGAGTATTTGGTTGCTCTTTTGTCCATCTGGGCTTTGATACAAAGTTTAATAGACTCCTACCACTTTATAGGGTTAAAAAAATTTGAGGCTTGTTTTTCCTTTTTTCTGTGAAGACAATCTCAGGGACTAGAAATAAGTGGTCTGAGGTTTGGGTATGATAATACAGTAGTAAACTGTATAGCATTAATATATCTGCAGTTCCCTGCTGCCTAAATTGAAGTGTTCTCTACGTATCATGAAATTTATATGGATAACAGAGGCCTGAAGAGAGTAGGGGCTTGTGCATTCCAATTTAAGGAATGTGTGTAATCCTAGTTACTGCTTGTAGTGTATATGGATTCCTTGCATTATATGATTTCCATAGCACTGTGAAATATTCAAAATGCTGAACAAATGTTAAAGCACCTGATTAAGAAAATCAAGTACAAACTGGAAAAAGACTGTGTTCCTTCCCACTTGCTGTTAAAAAGGCAAATTAGCTGGGAAAAATATAGCAAGAGGGCAACAGTATTAACCTTCAGATTAGACAATATTATATCACCGGGAGAATAGGCTGAACTACATAAATCTGTAGCCACGAAAGGAATTAAATGTTTAATAGAGAATGTAATTGAAGTTTAAAAAAAAATCAGTTAATTTCACTAATGTCAATTCAGGTTTTTTTGTTTCACTTGCATGTCTATGATAGTACAGTGGACAGTGTAGAAAACTCCAAAGAGCAGCTGGATTTTTTTGATGAGCTTTTTCAAATGGATCTAGCCTGTTCAGAAACAGTGAGTTAGTTCAGAAATAGTTTCTTTCTTTTACTCAACATAGTGTTGAGTGCCAACTGTGGTGATAAAAACAAATGTGTACAGGGCATTCCAGAAAATGTAATGTTCTTGGCAATTAAAAGTAAAATCCTTTCAGGTTATCGCTGCATGTTGCATTAAGCAACTTGAATTATGGTGTGATAGTAAATTGGTCACTGGGAAGTGAATCGTAGTTGCACCAGCAGGGTAGTGTCTTTCTGAAAGAGAAACATCTCAAAAAGAAATGTTTCTGTTGGAGGCAGATGCTGACTGTACTGCCTGGAGGCTGACGTTCTGCAGCAGCAAGTCAGGTTTCTGCTGCTTCTGCTGCCTCAGTGAAGCGTTTCAAACCCAGGGTCAGAATATTGCCCAGTGGGTACAGTCCCTATGGCTCCCAGCACATCCCATATGCCCAGGATATATGACTTGCTTTGTAGAGACCTGTGCTCACTGAGATGGAACATGAGTGTGCAGCATGTTCGTAGTCTTTGCACTGTAATAGTCCTGGTCGAATTTGAACCACCATCCCAGAAGACATTGGCTTTCTGTCCCATTTTATCCACTGACTAAGCTATTTCTCTTTCAGTCTGAATGATGCCTTTCATCACTTTAGCCTGTGTTGTCCTGAAGGGGAATAACTGGCTCTCAGGCCTTCCTTTGGAGGCTGCTGCCTCTGTAATGAACCTGTCCCTGCAGCTTATTTCAGGCACATTTTTGCTTGCCTCTTTATGGAATTCCTCTATTTCTTTCTACCTCATTATGGATAAAAAACAAGCCCTACTTACTAAAGTATAAAACCCAGCACAGAGGAATCTGAATTTAATTAACCTATTATGTTTTATGTCTATTTTCTTTTTCCAGTATTTGACTGCAATTTTGAATCTCCTTGTGAGCTGGAATATTCCTTTGCCTCAAAAGATCAGGAAACCCCCAACAATGCCTGGGTGAGGCTGAGTGCTGAGGACATCTCACAGCTAAACATCCCAGATGGGCCTGAGAGAGATCACTCTGAGAGTACAGCTAAAGGTAAGATGAATACAACTATGTAATGCCTTCAGTGCAGTGGTTAGTTTCAGAAACAAAACACCCTCACTTCCACCTGCAAAAATAACCCCAAAAGCCCATCCAAACAAACATGTCCTCCTGAAATGCTAAAGACAGCTATAATCCTTTTACTCCAGCAGACAATGAATGCAAATTATGTGACAAAAAAAAGGGGATCATTCTGCACGTGAGAGATCTGTTTTCATCTAAAGGCAGCCTTCATCATATCTCTGGGAAACAAAGCATCAAATATAATACTGTGTAAAGTCCCAATTGGGCTGACCTGTGCCATGGATGGTATTTGGAGGAGAACTATCCCATGGTTCCTGTGTTTAAGGTCATTCAATGTTTGGAAGAGTCTAGCCTTGTCTTTGCTCTAAGTCCTGTTTACTGCTTGCGTATTTGCAGGCCATTTTAGGCAATATCCTTGTGTGCAGGGCTTAGTTTCTCTGTTTAGTAAGAAAGCAAAGGATGGTGTTTGTCCTTATTAAAAGAAAGATCCTGTCTCTAAAGAGAGCTAGGAAGCCTGAAAAGAAGGGAGTGCAACAGACTTTTCTCCTTTCTTGGAAGAAAATTTGGTTTGTTGGAATTACTTTTTCTGCTCGTGATCATATCTGTGAACAGCAGCATATTTCATTAAGATTATAAGTTCTGTAAGGATTTTTAGATATATTTGTGCTCTTATAATCCTGGGAAAGCAGCGAAATTCTTAACATCCTTTTGGCTGTTAATGACACCTGCTTGAAACCTCTCCCTGTAAGGGTCAGGTGGTGTTGATGAGAATGGAACTGCAAAAGTGGAAATGGGGGAGTTAGGGCTACAAGCTTCATCCAGGAAAGCGAAGAGGTGTCAGGAAGGACAGTGAAAATTATGAGGGATATTGAACAGTTTCCATACTAGGAAAAAGTAAACAGACACAAATTCTTTATTCTGTCAGCAGTGGTAGGATTTAGAGGTCTTTGAAAGGCACATTGAAGTGCAAATGGAAAGCAGCCGTGAAGTCAGTGGGTTCCAGGCATAGAACACGCTGGCGGAGATATTTTTCATGTAGTATCTGAATAGACTAATAAGATACATGAATTAATGTTATGGGGGCCAGAAGTATGCATAAGTTTAAAGAAAGATCAAACGAATTCTTGCAGAATACATTTATCACTGGCTGTTTAATTCAGTGATCTGTTTAGAGTCAAGGAGCCTCTTATGCAGAAAGCTGCAAGTGAAAGGATCCTTTTCACAGTAGCCAGCATCAGAGATGGCATTTGATTTTGCAGAGCTGCAGTCTGACTGCTCATAACAGTTCTTATGTTCAGGTAAATATTGAGGAAATTTTCAGTGCTGCTTTTCATTCATGTTGTGTTTTCTCATCCATGTCAACGGTATAGTACTTTTCCCCAGATAGCCATTGTAAATTAACTTTTAAGGCCCATTGATTCATCAGCAGACCAAGTCATTTTGGTGTGATCTCTGTCGTGTGTAAAGCAGATGGACCACATTTGTGCTGCATGCAAATGTCTTCTAATTTCCACATCAACGAACATACATACACATACTAAATTTCTGGCTACAAAAATACATACGGGGAAAGTTTGAGGTAAATCAGAATGTCTGCTGTTGTTGTTCTTCTTTTTCTTAAATTCTACTGCAAGCTGGCTGCCACTGAGATGTAGGAATTAAAACCTTGTTTTGAATTGAGAAGAGTAGCTGCCACTTTCCTGGAGTGGGGCAGAAATGGGAAAACTCGTAAGGAAGTAAATGCACTGTTTCAGGTAAAGAGCCTGGCCAGGTCGGTGTGGTGCTCCATATTGTGGATGTATGATTCTTCTGAATTCTTTTCAGTAGAGTTATACCTTTGTCTATATACACCTTTGTTTTATATGTCTGTCAAAGCAGAAGAAAGGGAGACTGTTGGCTGGCCCTGCAGCCCAAAACTGAAGGTGGTATTGACTGATGATTTGCTATTGGGATAAAATTTCATTTCTAAGCCCAGAGTTCAGGGGGTTTTTTTATCTGGAATATAGGCAGTTTAGGCTGAAGCTTGTGTTCTGCTATTTTCTGCTATTCTGAGGGGCGAGTAACCAGTGTCATACTGATTGAGTGGATTTAGATTTGTGGGGCATCAGAGTGGATTATTTGAGGTGGTTTATTTGCTTGTTGTGTGTGTGTGGTTTTTTAATTTATCAGGCATGTTGGACATAGTGGTAATTTAATCTTAAACCCCTCAGTAGAGCTGTAGCTGCAACTCATAGATGACTGTAACTCTTGCTCGTGTAAAGACTCATTTGAAAGTCAACACTTGGAGCTAACATCTCTCTATTTTAAACCACTTTAATTACAGCTGTTTGGCATAGATAGTTGTGTGGTCTGTTTCAATGTGAAATAATTAGGCACGGTAGTTCCACCCCCACTGTTTCCTGCAAATTGTACTTGCAATTATCTCAATCTTATTTCATCCCCCTTGCAGACAGTAATGCACAGAGATAAACAGATAGCTTAACTAGATTTTGGGATGGTTTAGCTCATCCTTGTCACTTGGTTATCAGCTCGTGTCAAGACATTGAGAGACAAATGCCTCTGGTATGATTCATTGTGCTTCATATAAGCTTCTGTAAAAGGTTCAGTAGGAAAACATTGGTTGATCTCCCAAAGAGACATGTTGGAAGAACTGTATTTTTGCCTCTGTCCTAGCAGCACGATACAGCTCAGTGTCAAGAAATTGGAACAGACCATGGATTAAGCTGCCTAGAGTAAGAGCTGGTTTCTGGTGTCTCAGCATTTGGTTACAGTCACATCTGAGCACTCCACTCACTCGGCATGTTCAGCATGTAGTGTCACACAAATCATTGATCTTCTGAATACGAATAAATGGTGAGGTGGCAGAGTTTGATATTAAATTATTCAGGGTAAAAGATTGAAGGTCTGGTTTTCAAGGAATTGAAAAAGGATGCTTAACCAGGTAATAGTGGCAGGTGAAATTTAGTGTAAATTATTTGAACTGAGAGGGTGTGGGAGACAATCAGGGTTTGGCATATATGTGGAGAGATTCTAAGCTGGTTACAGTTACTTAAGCTGATTTGGGGTAAGAATAGACCTGTGAAAATATCAACTTGGTAACAGTCACAAAGTAAATGTGATTTTGGGGCTTACTGGAAAGGGAGTAGAAAATAGGAACAGTATGCTATAGTATAAATGTGAGGGGCAGCTGTATCTAGAACACAATATTCTGTTCTAGATCCCATATATCAAAAATCTTTTAGTACAGCTGGGAAAGTTTTAAAAACAATTAAAACAAGGTTGATCTAAAGTATGTAATGGCTGGATTTTAGGAACTCTTAAATTAACCAGGGCTATGCTGCCTACAAGAAACATCTAAATGTGGCAAGGTTGTAGAGAAATCAATTTTATATAAAATATGTATGTCGGCGGCTGTGGCCGAGTGGGTAAAAGCCGCCGCCCCTGGATCCGTGCTCCTTCTCGGAAGGACGCCGGTTCGAGTCCTGCGGGTCTCGCTCTGCCAACTTCGTCCGGGCTTGCCCCGGCCAAGGCTTAGAGTGTCCCAGGGCTAAAGGGGGTGGGGCCAGTTCCGCGCACGCTGAGCTCCACGTAATAAATCCATTCGCGCAGGCATAAAAAGCATCGTCGTTCGCGACGGCTAGCCACACACAAAATATGTATAAAGGTTGGTAAACTCCTGAGACTTTGTAAAGCAATGAAAGAGTGAATACAGAGGAGATATTCGTTATTTGTTGTAATACAGAATTGAACAGCATCAGGCGAAATTAGTAGATGTCAGGCAAAACAAAAGGAGATCCTGTAGTATGTAACAAATAACGAAACTGTGCAACTTTTTTCCCAGGATAGTGTTGGTGCTGAAGCATTCTGTGGGTGTGTGAATTGACAAGATATGTTCAGGGAAGAAAAATATTTACAGTTACTGGATTCTCAAGACAGCCTTTCCTGGCTCAGAAAGTGCATGTATGGCTGGTCCCTGAAGGCCAGGGGTGACGAGGTACAGCTATTTGGTCTTCCTGTTCATACACTCTTTCCTAGGTATCTCCACCTGTCTCTTTTCAGAGCCAGATATCTAAATTAATGGGTCTTTGGTCTGTGCTGGTAGGGTTGGTGTGGTGGTGTGTCCTTACCTCACCTCTCAGCCCAAGTTTTTCTTCCCTTTGAAAAAAAGGGAGAGAAATGCACTGAGGGTTTTGGACCAATCTGTAGAGTCAGAGAACAGCTGATATTTAAAAGCTGAATATTATTTGCTACTCTGTTAAAGCCTTGAGAATGCTCTCAAACCATCCAACAATATCAAGTATTTGTTGGAAAGAACTTCAGGACATCCTGTCTGTAGAAATCTAGAGAAGAGAGGTTTTCAAGGTATTTCAGACTTGGGTTTTCTTTTTTTCAAAATTTGTGCTAAAATGTTTCACACTTCTCCATTTCCTCCATCTTGTAAGTGGACCAGTGGGTGATAAAATCACTAGTGTATCTGCCAGCTACATCCCTGAAGATCTGTTGGAGTTACTAACATTTCCAAGTCTAACTTACGTAAGTTTCTGCAGGGTGAGAGATTTAAGGTTAAGGTTCCACCAATGTGCTAAAGATTGACAGTAAAACCTCTCCTTTTGGGATATGAATCGGGATTGTATGTGCTGTAATGAGTAGGCAATCCGTTGTGGATTACTAGACTTCTTTTAATTCATGAATAAGTAAAAAGATGCTATAAAAAATTCAAGCATTTTGCATCACTGACTGCCTTTATTTATTTTGACAAGTGTGATTAATTCTTAATTATTCATGATCCTTCATAATATATTATACCAGCAAATGTACTGCAGTCTATTGTAATGAAATAAGAGGAATTGGAGATCTTGCAACTGTGGCAGTATTTCCTCAGGAGGCGGGTTAGACAACCCAGTCTGTGATTGGAATTAAGGGGTTTGTAGACCCAGGAAGTTGCACTTTCCAGCTGTGGGGATATATGTGTTTGTCTTGCTCAAGTTAGAGAGTCATTTGCCCCTCTAATAAACCTGAGATGGGTCAAACAAGCCAAAATTTCTATGCTCCTCAACTCTTGGGTCAAACCTAGAGTCTTCTCTATTATGGGGCCCTCTAGAACTCAGATCTGAGTAGCAGGTGGTTTAACATAGGTCAGAAAGTGCCTTGTCAGAATTCCTCTCTTGGGCTACCCCATCCCAGTGCTTGCATTTTCCTTCCTCCAGAGAGGCACTGGCTCAGGTTCCTGTCAGCAGCCTTGCATTGCTTTGTTGCCCAGAGACTTTGGAGGACAGTAATTGTTGTCCCTGATCTGAGAGCACAGCCGTGGCTTCCTTCTGTGTCCAATTTTACAAGGAAGAGGAAGACCACGAGTACAAAGTTAATCCTGTGTAGTAGGAGCTGCACCCAAAACAGCTGCACACAAACCTAAGTCTGATCAAATGTCAAAGTGGTCTGTTTCTAACCATAAATGCAATTTTAACCTCGAATGATTTGAGTCTTGACCACTCCCGAGTATGGTGATGCAAGCAGCTTGCCTGCTCCTCTTTTAAATCTTGTGATTCCAGATAAAGTAAGTGAATTTCTGCTTCTGTGATTTGAAGATTTCGGTTCCAGGAAAATATGCAGCTACTTGGAAAAAATCTCAGATTAAGAGATAAGTTAGGGAGATATGACCACCATTTCAAAGAAAAATCAAAAAAGTAATAAGCCACCCTGCAAATGTGAACACCAGTTGAGACAACTTCTTAATGGAAAATGTAGATTAAACTTTCATGCAGGGTGGCAGGGGAAGTGGGAGATGAATGAGGACAGAGCCCTAACCAGCCACTGATTAGTTGAAAAGCTCTTATGTAAGTTCTAAAACAAGAAGTATCTGTATATTGTGTTAATGTGGTTTTGATTTTTGTAATTATTACTAAAGAAATGGAGCAAGGCTAAGGCACTGAGCATATTAACAAATGGGAGATAATGAACTGTGGGATTATAAAATGGCTGTTGTCTTTAATTTATGATTTCCCAGACAAAGAAGAATGAGGCAGATAATAAAAGATAATAAATAATGTTTTGTTTCAGATTATCACTTTATTAACAAAACAGTAGAGTATAAATCAATGTGGGCTTGCAAGAAGCAAGTAGGTGAGAAGTTATTTTTCATGTATGACTCAAGCAGAAGAGAGACTTGCAACACTTGCAATTCCACTGAAAACTGGGGAAAAAATTCTCTCTGAATCAGACAGCTATTTACCAGAGGAAAAAACAAAGGGTAAAAAGAGTAGCTGGGCTCACGCTAGACAGACAAAAGTTTTCCCTTTACATTGATTCTTATGACTGCTTTGAGGATGTACCTTGATCTCATAAAGCTGATTTAGCTTATGTGTCTTTTAAGCAAGATATCAGAGCTATTTCTTCTTCAGTAAATCATTACATGGAGTTTGAGATCTTGACACAGTAGGCCTGGAAGAAGAAACAACAAATCAAGAATGGTTTTCTCGGGAGAATTTCTCTTTTGGGAAGAAAAATATTTTTGAATCTATCGCAAATTTTGACAAAAAACTTGCAGACCTGAATGTTTATCCCTCTCTCTAATGATGACGAACAACATGTATCATCCTAGTCTGCAAAGATTCAGTCCAGATGGTTGAATAGTCCTTAAAAAGATACTGTTGTGATATGCCACCCTAGTTTTATTATTTATAGGCATTCAGACAAAATACAGGTATCCCATAAAGATTTGTAAACTTTTGTATTTTTTGTTTAGTCCAAGTGGGATTCAGTTTCCTATTAGTTATTTTCCTCTTTAGGATTTTGCTAGTGATTCAGTGGAAATAATTGTTGTGTGTGAGTTGAAGGATCAGCCACATACCACAAGTGGAATAGCAGAAGAATTAAGTGAAATCTGGAAGTAACACATGGACTGAAAATTGTTCATCCATCCTAATGCAAACAAGAGTTTAATGGATTTATAGGGATGACTATCAAGTTCTTTGTAAACCAAGAGAGGGTTTAAAATAAAAAACATTATTTACAGTGAGCAGTTCTGGCTGCTCTAGGTGAGTTTTAGATTTTGGTACTCAACTTGGCAACATACACATATCAAGAGTTAAAACACAGCCCCATGGGAATTTATGCAACATTAAGACACTAAATGCAAGCCAGACTTGCTTCCAGAGTCCATTGGGCTGTGGAGAAGGAAAAATACAGCCTTTTTATGATGATCAGATTCCAGCTCATGCTCTGTCAGTACAAGAAATGGACCAGGTGTTCTTAGCATTTTGCAGCTTGCTCTTCTCATTAGTACTACACTTGTGCTTTGTTATTGCAGAATTATTTCCCTTTAATGAGGCTGCTCTAAAGAGGCGAATTATTATCTCGCTGTAGGACAGTGTGTTTGTTTATAGAGTAGGTATGTATTTATACAGACTATGGGTAAGCACGTGGGTTTGTTGATTTTAGAAATCTTGTTTGTTCATTCCTTAATTCAGTGAAGACTTGTCTGCAACTCAACATGAAGCATTCTGTTCCCCAAGCTGAAGGAGCAAAATTAATTTCAGTGTGCATCAGATGTTAGTATGCTCTAATGGCTTGCTGCATACCTGTGACTAATGTACTTCAACAAGTATATCCAGAAAAGGCATAGACAATGAAGAATAAATGGGTTGTAAAATGGTCTCTTCCTCACTCCTAATGACAGTTTCTCCTTGGCAAAATGAGAGACATATTAAAAGGACAGCTGGAGGGAAGCATGTCCTGCTCTTGACTGTATTTGACCTTTTTATAGGAAAGGACTACTGGATTAACACACATTTGTAATTTTTTTCCCACTCCATGTATAGGGACAGTGTACTTTATCACTGAAATGTTTGTGTACGTCCATGCATGTGTTGTGTTCAAAGGTAGTTTTTAATTGAACTTGTTAAGTATAGAAAACTCACATTTCTGCAAAAAAAAATTCAATTAATTAGTAAGTTCTAATTGGTAGCCTGCCGCCTCTATTTTCTGTGTGGTTATTTTTTTACCATGCCAGTAGCAGCTGGCACATATGGCTCTGTACATAAAAATATAATGTATGATTAAGGAGTATCAGCAAGACACTGCAAGCCTTGCAGCCCCTTGACTCTACATTGCTAATCCTTACCAGCCACAGCCTAATTATATCCATTGCCAAATACTGCAGTAACTTGTGCTTCTTTAGTACTTTACCCACAAGGCTCTGAGAATGCTCCACTGAATAAGGTGCTTCCTACAATTTTAAAGAGTTGAGAGGAGTGTTCTTCCCTCTTCTCAAAGAGAGACTAAAGCACAGTGTGCTTGAATCAATAGCCCAAGGTGAATTTTGTTCCTCGCTGTGCCAAACTTGTATCTCTTGCACCTTAACTAGTACTAACAATTGCTGGAGCCTGTTGCTCCACAGTATTTTCGTCATGAAGTTGGCTTGGTCCACTTACCATGAGTAGATGACATCACATGGGATTTTCTACAGAACTATTCTGTGAGATTATATTAAAAGCATCAACAAATTGACAAGAATTGGAATATTTTTGCTGTTATTCTTCACATTGTTGATGTGTCTGCTCTGTTGCAGTAGGTATCTTACACACCTATGCTTGGATGAATACATTAAAAGAGTCACAGAACTCTATAAAAGATAAGAGGTTTTACTGCTGTGACTCTTGCCAAGAACAAAATCCAGCTAATTAATCAGAGGTAAAAAATTGTTAGTTTGGAGTTGTGATAAAGAAAATAACACTATTCAGTCAGGATCTTGGGGCAGACTTAGCTAAACCCAAGTACAGTTTAACCATTTTGTCAGGTAAATTTGTGTAAAAGAAGAGAAGATTGATTTTTAGTATTACTGTCCTTGGTTTTCTGATGAAATTTGAGTTATTTGGATGCAAGTTTGTAAAGGATATGTTGGTACCAATGCTTGTGTAATATCTCATTTTTGGGAAGACCAAAAATGTACTACTTCAGAGGTGTTGCAAAAAGTATTCCCCTAGACATGCCTTCAGAGGTTAAATGTTACAAGAATTGTTAAAGCTGACCAAAGTAGTTTTATTTACCTTTATCTTGAAGGGGAGTGGAACCTAAAAACTTAGTTTTTTCTCTTATAGTAGCTTAAACTGAGCATGCTTATTTTATCCCACATAAAATAACTAAAGACAGTTGCAGCATTAAAGATACGGAGTGAGAATTCTGTTTCCCATCTTTAAAAAGATAAATTTCATAACACCATGCAATGCCTGCTTAGGCGGCCCCAAGCAACTTGCCTAGATTCTAATGAATAATCATCCATTCAATTATGAGTTCGAAGCTATCCCTGAAGTTTCATCTGTTTTCTTTGTTTGCTTGTTTTGAGAGCGCTGTGATTAAACAGATGGTATAATGTACAAAGAGGAGAATGGCCATACTGGGAGAGCAGGGGAGGGAAGGAAACTGACAGCCAGACTTCCCCGAATATCCTCTCACTCTTCAGACATTCTGTGTCAGAGACTGTGCACTGAGGGGAGCAATAGAATATATCCCTTCACGTTAATGTTCTAAGTCTGCTGGGGTACATACTACAAAATCTTCTGGTTGATTTGGGATCTCCAGTCCTAGAGCATGTTCCCACACTGAGCAAGGCTTCCTTTCTGTGCAGTGAATTACACCGTGCATCTCACTCTTCATAAATGAATCGCTTTCTGTAAGTCCCTTTGAGTCCCCTTAGTCTCAACAGCTCAGTCTTTCTTGTCTATCAAATGCAAACAATTTAGAAATGCTTGACTTTTGTCTCTTACCTTCCCTGAAGAGAATTTTTTAGAAGAGTTAAATATGAATGACCATCTTTTGTTAAAATGAAAATACTATGTTTTAAAAAAATAATTTCCAGTTCACATTAATGGTTCATATCACTTGTAAATCCACATGAAAGTCAGTTTTGTTAGCTGAATGCTCCAGTGTCACAATACAGATGAGAAAAGCAAGGACCATTTGATTCTAAATGGCATTTCCTTAAGAATTCAAGAAATGTAATAGCAGACTTTTAGCCATTCTTTTCTATATTTGTGAGCAGATCTTTTGTGAGAGGCTATCTTTCTAAATTATCTGCTGTAAACATGAGTAAACAAGATGATCAGTAGACTTCTCCAGTTTCGAAGAGGTGTTCAAACAGCAGAACCAGAAGATTTGTTACTTGCCATTGCCTGTGCTAAAAGGATAAACCTGATGAAGGGCAGGACTACAGTAATTTGCTTTGTGTGTTGCTTTTAGTGGGGCTCATGTTGCTGCTTTCATGTGCTTCCAGTGGAGAAATGGAAAGGTCAGGCAATGAAGGGAAGCATTTTGCTCTGGACCACAGATAGTCATCTCTGGCAGTCATTTAGAGCCTTGCAAGGAACATAAACAGCATAATAAAGGTTAGATCACAACTCCTTTTCACCTGTCACCGTAATATTGTTTATCAGAGAAAAACCAAAGCTGCAGAACTCTGATATTGATTTTGAGCAGAAGGTTCAAGGATGTTCTAATTTCAAGGTGTTTATTCGGAGTGTGGAAGAAACAAAAAGCCCATGTTAAAGCAACATTATGATGCAAGTTTAATTCCATTCTCTGTGTTTTTCCTGAAGGTATGAAAGTATTTGAGGAGGAAGCAGAGGATGGTTTATGTTTGACTGCTCTAAAAAACTTACAGCTTTTCAGACTGCCAGCTACAGATAGGGCAGGCTCATCCTGCCTATCAGCAAGGTCACTTTGTTAGAGGTGAAAGTGTACTGTGACATACAGAGCTTGGAATTTTACATACTGAACTTTCTTTGACTGGGGGAAAAAGAAAAGATTGTTCTGGTAGCCTCACTGCCTAATTGCACAATACTGAAAGCCATTTTCATTCTATAGTTCTTGGTTTATCGAGCTGTCTAAGGGCAATATGTTTAGTGTTACCATGTCTAACCAAGATTTCTGAGGACTTAACAGCTTAGTTAATCTTTGTTCTGTCGTTAAGGCTGAAAGCAAGAATACTAGAAGAAGATGCTACAAAACATTATATAAGTAATTCAGGAACTACTTTTTTGTATTGCTGAAAGTAATGACCTTTTCAATGACCAACACAAAAGAGTATCTGTTAAGCAAAAGTAGATTCTAAAATCAACTAGTTAGTAAAGATGCCAAGCCATTTGCAAATTATGGCAAAAGCTGAGTGAACAGCAACAATTAACATTTTTAATAGCAAGTTTCTTTAAGGACATTTAAGTATGACTACCCGTGTAGTATATGTAGCAGGTTATCTTACCCCTCAATGAAAGGATTTGATTACCTTATTAGAGAACAGAAATCTGGATTTCAGTTACCTGTAAACCTCCTGGGGAAAAAAAAAAATCAAACCAGTGATAATTTTAATGGCTTTGACGCAAGGGATGATTAAAATGTACGCCAGGCCTTGTCAAGGTTGGTGTTTGACCTGCTGCAGACAGTTCTTGCTCTGATCACCTTGCAAAATGGATGGTTAATTGTAGGTGTTTGCTGTCCAAAGGACCTGAGTGATTTTTGTTTTATGTAAAGCTGAATCGAATATGGATTTCAGAAATATTTGGGGTGCTTGGATCCAGCAGTATTACTCCTGATTGCTTTCAAATCAAGAAATACTCAAGAAAAAAAAGTTAAAATTTTGACTATTTAGAAACTGAATTTGGGCTTCCGTTAACACTAAACCTCCTATTGTGTCATACAACAGGCTCTTGCCAGGACTCAGTGACAGGACTGAGGGGTGTTTTCACTGCAGATGCAACTTTGGGGATGGGTATTCAGGTTTTCCTTCCAGTGAGGAGAAATCCCCTTGCTTTCAGTAGTGTTGGTATTGTGCCTAGCTGAGATGTTTGTGTCATAGAGGAGTACTGTGTGAAGCTGAGCACTTCCATTTCTTTCCACTGATTTACAGTGGGAAGATGTCTGTCTGGACAGGTAAGGTGAACTGTAAGAACATGCTGGAGTAGGGTCAGTCAGTGCTTGAATGATCCTTGACTTGTACTTTGGTTACAAGTGAGTGACAAAAGTGTAATTGAAATAACTGAGCTCCAGCCAATTCAGGTACCTCACTAGGGTAAAAAGCACTGCTTAATTTGGGAAGAGCTGATATCCCTGAATTAAGAGGTATGAATTAGCTATATGGGGAGAAGGCACATTAGAGACAATACCTTTAGCCACTCCCTATGTTTTGTGGTTTTTTATTTTCGTCTGCATGAAATTATACATTTCAGAGGGCTTTGTGGGTGGGAAGGTGAAATGTACTACATCACAGCTACAAATTGATTGCTCTGTGCCTTGTTAATATTAGATCCATTAACTCTTGCTGAGGGTGGGACATCAAAAATTGACCCTGAGCGCGAAGCTGGTAATGGGCACTGCAGTAAGAATGACCTTAAACAACTTGCAAAAATTAATTAACTTGTTGGTCACTTAATTGTTTACTTGGTATGCTGCTTTCATCAGCAAGCCAAACTTCTTAAATGAACCTTAGTCACTGAACTATTCTTTGTTGCTAAAACAAATACTGGTAATACAAACTGCAGAAACTTAGTGAACTACAGATTAGCCTCTTTCACTCCTAAATGTAACTAAAACCTGGTTTCTTTATGCACAGGCTGGTTTTGGTCTTTTGGGGGGCAGGACTCTGTTTTCTGAAAAGCCCCTTCCTTTTTCCATTCTCCTTCTGTGATTGTTAACAGGTGTTGTCCTCTTGTTCTCTTTGGGCTTGCTGGATGAAGGGGTACAGACCACAGAAGTGCCATTTTGCCCACCCATTTTTTATATTGCAGTGTATTTGAAGGAGGTCCCAGTTTCTCAGCATCTGGCTAACACAGGATGGACAGTGTGGGGTGTTTCTTAAAGCCTGACACTGTCACAAGGCAGCACATACGTGTGTTGTGTCACTGGAAGCTTTGCTGCAGGTATGAGAGCAAGCATAGCGAAGGCTGGTTTGGATTTGGTTTGGTTTGGGAGTTTTTTGTTAGTGATGGTGGGTTTTGTTTGTTTGTCGTGTTTTTTGGGGGGAGGGGTTGGTTTTGGGCATTGGGGTTTTCTTTTTTTCAGTTTGCTTTGGTGTGGTTTTGTGGGGATTTTTCATGAGTTGGTTGGCTTGTGGTTTTGTTTTGGTTTTTTGTTGTTGTTGGGGGCTTGTTGTTTTGTTTGTTTGTTTTTTGGGTTGGTTGGTTGGGGGTTGGTTTGTTTGTTTTTTTTTTAATGTGGAGTCAGTGCCTTTTTTACCTTTAAGATCCCAGTTGGGATGTTAGCATAAGGAAGTAACATTGTGCCACTTTTTCCCACCTCTGCATCCTTTGTATACTTGAGGGAAATTAGTGTTTGTCAAGTATGTGGCTGTTCTGCACTTGCTATATGGGGTGGAGGACAGCAGAAAGGCTGGAGTGAGGTTTGCATCTGCACATTTCTGAGCATTTCTGATCCAGGAAATCAACTTTGAGCCCTTGCAGAGTTGCTATCAGAGCAGCTGCTTAGGTCAATAGCATCTTGCAATGTGTACTTCAAGCTTGTGAAACAAGTTCGGGAAAGAAGAAAGATATTTTGTGAATTCTTTTGCAAATTGGAAAACTTTATTAAAGGGGAGTGAGACTCACAGGTTTTTTTCTCTTCAGAATTAAAGCCTAAGCCAATGACATGTAGCCCAGGAAGAGGAAGACCAGGAGAGCAGCAAAGGGGATGTGTCTTACAGAAACAGTGTATTTGGTCACTGGAAAAACTCTGCTATAAGACTGGGTCCTGCTAAGGACCAGTATCTATTGTGTGACAAATATGCAAAGAACTTACCTGTTTCCTAGGACTACTCCAATACGTTTGAGTGTGTGTTTAAAGACTTTGCTAGACTGAGATGCAAGACTTGGCTCTGCAGGACTGGGTCCATGTGGCCCAACACAGTGGTGTTCATGCTGCTTTTTAGGTGGAGATAAGACCACAAGGATTTCTCTACTTCAGTCTACAAAGTACTAGCACTGAGAACAGGAGATAATTTATCACCTTTTCCATATTACCAGATGTCTCTTTAATTGATGGGAATCTTTTTACGATCACTTTAAAGAAAAAAAATTGCTTTTGAGGAATTTTTCCCTCAGTTGACAGCAACTTAATGAGGGGTTGTGACTTTGTAATCAATTTTAATTATTGTGTAGTTAATACTGCTAAAAATAACAACTTCAGCTTTGATACTGGATGATTGATTTGTGAAGCAACTTGTAAATAATTGATCTTTTGTTCCCTAATGGTTTTTCTTTTAAAGTTTTTCAAAGTAAAGAAGAAAAAAAAATCAGGCAAACATTCCAGTAGCTAAAGCATTAATAATATAATGTGTCATAGTAACCACTGCTACCATAACTAGGATTTTATACACTGAGAGCTGTGTTTTAATAATTAAATCATGAAACTGAAAATGAGTATTTCTAGGTGTTTTTCCCATTTGCTCACTGACTCTGTAGGAATATGATCACATACAGCAGCCATTTTGTCCTTCAGTTTGCCAACGAACAAAACTTTTCAAAATAGCGAGAAGACTGTCATATGTTGTAATGCTAATTAGGATCAGTTGTAGTGAGATTATTTGACAAAGAGAGAGTAAAAAAACTGCATCATGCTGTTATTTTCAGAATACATGTGTTCAGTGTACAGATGACAAGATGGCTCTTGTCAATCCAAAAAGACCAATTTCTTCTGGATTCTTCTGTGCTGTATAATACTAGAGGGTCTCGTAGACCTTTTTGCAGCTTTCTCTTCTGCTGTTATAGAATCATAATGGAGAATTTTACTTCTAATATTTGAAGTGAAGCAGCACCCCTCTTCACTCAGAGAAGTTGTAAGCCTTGTGGCATCAGAGATTTAAATGACCTGTTAGAACAAGCCTGTTTGCTTGCATGTGTATTAAATGAGGTTCCCCTATTTGGGTCATTGTTGTGTAGAGTAGGACCCTATTCTGTATGTTTGCAAAGTACTTTGAGTTCCTTCAGAGGGAAGGTGCTATCAGTGAATGCTCCTGTTCTGTGTGCAAGTGATTGTGGGTCGTTGGCAGTAATGGGACAGTGAAAATGGATTATCATTAATGTAATAAAATACAGTTTTAACCATGTTACGTCCATATCTTTGTGAAACTAAATGAGATTTCTCATAACACAGCTACTTATTTGTATTCACCATGCATTGTGCAGACTACCTCACTATTCTTAAAGCAACTACCAATCACTACGAGGAGTCAAGCAGACGCTGCATTCTCCATAATTACAAGCAATTTTCCAATTGAATTATCCCATGATTTAATTCCTTACCTTGCATCTGGAGAGCATCAGCAATGTGCAGCTGTTTCGGCTTTGAGAATTAATTGTTGCTAAATGCATTAAGAGTGGTCTTGCTGCAATGGTTTCAGAAAAGAGTTAAATCCCAGCTCATTTCTAGATTAAACTTTAACTTCTTATTTTCTGTTCTCTTGACTCAAGATAATGATACAGGCCATGGGTTTTACTAGCATTTGTCTTAGCTAGCTGTGAATCTTAATTCAAAATAGGTATGTTTAGTCACTGAATTGAAATCATATTACTATGAAACGCAAAGTTTAATAGAACCATGCCAGAGTCAGTAAAGACTGGAGGGCTGGAGATTAACAATAAATTATGTTAGTTTATAGTGCTGGTACAACTGCATAGCTATGGCTTGCAAAAGAAAGAGATAGTAACATTGCAAGTACCCAATGAAATGCTCTGTGATGTGAAAAATCATATGTTTTATTAGTCAGGCCAAGTACTTGAAATATATGAAGAGTGTCATAGCCATTTGTCTTAAGGGAAGGAGGAACAGGTGTTTAGACTAGGAGCGTTTTATTTTTGAAAGTGAAGTACAGAGGTGTGTTCTCATAACTCTTGTGGGTTAACAAAAACATTCTTGAACTGTACTTCATTAAAAAACAGCATGAAAAAGATGTGAAACTTATAAAGCATACACTAAGTTTCTAGCTTTGACTTAAGACAACCAATCCCTTTTAGATTGGTCATTTAATGTCTATACCTTTGTTGTAAACAGTGCGTAGACATTGTGATATAAATTAAGGTTGATATAAAGTACTCACTTTGTTAACTGGTTTTGTTGTATTAATTCAGATAGCAAAAAATTTTCTAGATTTTTAGCAAGCGAAAACAACTATTAAATGAATATGATTTAAAATACGTCCACTCCTGATAAGTAGAGGTTATTTATCCAAATCTGTGGAACATGTGGCTAAATATGAAAAAATTGTCTGGTTTAAGAGTTCTGAGGTCTTGCAAGTCCTGTTCATGTGCGATGTGTTTGGTTAACTTCTGTAAGACTTGGCTGTTTTCATCCATGTTCTTGGATGATCCTTTATACTAAGACAAATTAGCTTCTGGGTAACTTCCTAAATTACCTTAAGGGAAAGCATCATAGCCCTATTGAAATTCAGCGTTTTGTCTGTTTATCAAGAGGCAGATCCGGCATTACTATAGCTGCTTATCAGGAAAATTAACTTAAGGAAATTATTTACTTAATACCTGCAGGATATTTGATCTTAAACTATGGTATAAAGCGTCTGATTGTATTAATGACTGTGAATTTATATGAGTATTATTTATAGATCATTATATAGGGAAAATCAGTTCTATTTATGTATTGGTTGTTTTCAATTTTTAAGACACTGGTGTGTAGAAAGTGTTACTGTTTCAGAGTGTCTACACAGTTTATTACAATTCAGGATTTGAATTGCTTTCTCAAGGGCAATTTGTCTTTGCCCAATGATGAATGTTCTGTGAGTTTATTTCTGAGGTGTTTTAGACTGTAGCAACATATGTTGTGCTGAATCGAATCTACAAACAAATGGAAAGTCCAGTGTTTTGTGTCTTTACAGTATAGGAAAAGGGGAGGCAAGCCCCACACTATAAACACTGCTTCTCAAACACCTCACAAGGGGAAGGACAAGCAGGTTCTGATTATATCTGAATAATACAAACATGATTGAGTTTGCCTAATGATTATGTCTGGCTCATGATTTCTCCTTCCAATGAAAATCATATTGTACAGGTTTAATGTAACCAGTACACTAAGGCAACAAGCAATTGAATTAGCTGCTTCTTGCAAAAGTTTCCTTTGTTCTCACCCAGAAAACAGCTTTCTTGAAGGGCTTGTCTGCTAAAGAATTTCATGCAATTATTTTTATTCCTTAAAGAAAGTTGTTAATTCAGGCCATTTGTTACTTGCCCGTGTTCCTAAATTAAACCTTTCGTCTCTTAAAAACCAAACAATTTTTATCAGGTCTATTGTTCTATGGCTGGAGATGTCTAATTTTATTCCTATACAAAAAAAGCATTGTAGTTGCCTTTGTAAAGCCTGTGTGGGCAAATGCAGATTTTTCAGAAGCTGAAGAGAGAAACTCCTGAAGAAGGAGCAGTGAGAAAGGCGTAGGATTGTGGGACCAACTGATCCAAAAATTTATGAGTCATTGCCTCTAGACAGTGTGGGGAGCACAGAAGAGGTGGAATAAATGTGGCCACGTAGGATTGAAAGGCATTGCTAATATAAGAGTGGAATAAAGTAAGGAAAAATGTGATGCCTTTAGGACTGGGGCCCTGGAGGCAATAATAATACAGAAAAGAAAATTTTGCACGTGGAGCAGGGTAAGAACTTCTGTTTCAAGCAGGAATTATTGGCTGTAAGTGGAAGCAGTAAGAGAGAGTTGAGTTTCTGTTAATTGCCACAGCAGTCAGGGGCGAGACTAGTGAGGATTTTTCTGGAAGAGAGAAGAATATGCTGTTGCCGCTGCATGACACAGTAGCAGAGCCTAATGCAGAGTGCTGTGTATTAGCCTGGTCAGCTGTGTTAGAGAAGGATATCTAAAATGGGAGTAGGTGTAGAAAAGGGCTCCTAGAAGGGTGTTAGGAAGCAGAGATCTTGCCGCAGCAGGTGAGATTACAAAATAGCCCTTTTTAGCCTAATGATATGAGGAGTAGATGCTGATATTTATAAATTTATTTGAAGAAAGAAAGAAAGAAGTGTTGAAAGGCTAGCTGAAGGAGAAGGAAGTGTTGACCAAGGAACACGTGAACAAATAAATACAGATCAGAAATGCATTTTGCGTGGAAATAAGACAAAGATTTTGAAGTATCAGAGCTATGAATTAGCCTTCCAGTGAAGGGAGCTGGTAATCTTAGCTAGTTTTAATGTAGCACTTCATATTGTCCATTAGCAGATGAAAGAACTGCCTTCCCTGGTGTTATTATGTGTACCTCTTGCTCTGAAGTACCCACTGTGGTAACTTCTGATTTGTCTGTAATGTAGTTATTAGAGCAGGATTGCTCTTCCCAGCAGTACACTGCACCCATCCATTTATGCTACAGTATGCTGAAAACATCTGTAGCTCAGGCCATAAGTTCCCAGCCTGCAACAGCACCCTGTGCCACACCATAGTGTTGTCAGTTTTGGCAGTGATGCTGTTTCATGCCAGTATATATGACTCGCTGCTGTTGACGGGATGCTGGGTTTCCTCTGCCTTTCAAAAATCCTGGCTGTACGGTTTTATTTTCAAGGGGGTTTGGATGTCTCGAAATACAGTTTATTTGCTGAATTTCTTTTCACACCACAGAATGAAAGGGCTTGCCCCACCCCACAGGAGAACAGGGTGGCAGTAAGCCGCTGGTGCTGTTTGCTTAGCTATGCTGTGAAGAAGTAAAAGTTGGCACGTGGCAGCTGTGTTGGTTCCCCCAAGTCCTCCACTAGTCAAGCACTGCCTGCTGCACTGTTTACGTTTGGTAACTGAGCAATTAAGGATTTTGTATTCTAATTACCTGGCCAATTATGTGCAGTGCAAAATTCCCTGCTAGTACTGCTGTGATAGCCTGAACTGCAGACAGTCCTGTGATTAAACTGTCCCTTGATGATAAAGTCGATAATTAACAAGAAGGCATTTTGCTGAGTAGTGAACAAAGTCAAAGAAAGAACAGAATTGAGTTTTCAGTGCTGTAATACGGTTTTAATGGTGCTCTTCTCAGGGACAAGAACTTCTCTGACCTCCTCTGAAATTAAAAATGCATACCCATGTGCAAAAATATAGACCTAATTTCTTACACAGAGCATAATTTTGATGTTCAAAAGGGTGGAGAACCTGCACAGTGAGGGAAGACTGAAGGAGTTAGGTCTTTTCTCCCTGGAGAAGAGAAGGCTCAGGGGAGACCTCACTGCAGTATTGCAGTACATAAAGAGCAGCTACAAAGAGAACAAACTCTCTTCACAAGGAGCCACACGGAGAAAGCGAGGGGAAATATGTACAAGTTGCTCTGGGAGAAGTTTCATCTCCATGTAGGAAAAATAATTCCTTTACAGTATCAACAATCATTCACTGGAGGAACTTCCCCACTGCTGAGTGTTTTCAAGGTGCAACAGGACAGGATGCCAAGACAATCTCCTTTAGGTTCCCTTTCCCATGAAATTTTGGACCAGACAGTCTTTTGAGGTCCCTTCCAACATGAGCTATTTTATGATTAGAATTCTAACTGGGTAATACACCTTAACAATGTGTTTTTTCTGTGATAACTGCATCACAATAAAAGCCCAGGCAGCCCATGCCAGCCCTCTTGAAGAGCATTCATAGCTGTGTGTCCTTTGTGCCAATATGTGGAGTTCTGTGCTTTCAGCCCTGAATATGTGAATATCACTGTCAAGTGATAACTAAAGATGGAGTTTTTATTGTTCATTCACCCTACAGTCCCCAAAGTAATGATTAAATATTTACTCCTCGCAGTGCTGAGTGTTGTATGGACATGCAGTAAACAGGATGGAAAGTCACACAGCTCATCCTTGTCGGCCTGGCATGAGCTAGGAGTCAGGCAGACAGAAAAAACCTATGCTGCCTTGCAGCATTTTACTTCAACTGTTTTTTTCTGAATGTCTGCTTTAGCAGAAATTCATCCAAACTCTCTTTGGAATTTATTAGCTTTTATTGAAGGCTATCCACTTAAAAAATTTAATCCTTGTGAAGATGTCAGCTGAGAAAAATTAAAACCCTCTAGACACTGCATATTTCTCCTTTAGAAAATTCAAAGTATTGACAGAAGTAATTATCCTGAGTGAGCAAATCTTGCAATTACAAGTTATCCTTAACATTGTGAACATAATTAAATGATGGTAACTGATTTATATGAACTAAACCTGTTGGGGTTTTTTTCTTCTTACTAAAAGTTGTAGCAAGACAACTTAAAAATATGCAGAAACTTGTATCAACACTCTTTGGCCTGCTAAAAGTTACTTTTGTACATGAAACAAGCCATTTTCCTTAAAGAAAAAGAAAATGTGTTTCTGGAAGAGATCTTTTAAAGAAAAAAACAAATTAAATCAAGGGCTCTATGTTTCAGCTAATGAAGTTCATAAAAACAGCAATCATCATTTGGTAAATTAGTGCCTGAAAATGGGTTGACAAATATAATAACCTGGCACCCACAGACCTCATGCAATTACTGCATTACTTTCTATGTCATTCAGATTTTCAGCTAAATCAAATCTGAGTAGTTTTATATGTTTGGGGAGGGGGGTTGGGGGTTGTTTGGTTTGGTTTTTAATTTTGAGCTTAGATTCTGAAAATGCACCTCATGACTGAATATGGTACCATCTTCTGTAAAACAGGAATGAGTCCTCCTCTGCGTTCTGAGCAACGCTTGTCTGTAGAACAAATACTTTCTGAGTTCTCCTGTGTAGCAGCTTCTACTTCAGTGGATTTTCATGGTGTTAAAGGCACAGAAACTTGCATGTGATCTCTCTAAGGCAAGTCTTACTACGTTGTTCACTGCCTTAATGAAATTAGTGGAAGTGGCAAAATCTGTAGAGAACATCTGTTACAGCAGACACGCTGGCAAGCTCAACTTTCCTCTAAACAAAAGCAAATAGCAGTAACTTCCTTTAACATCTTTGAGGTTTGAGCACGTCAACCAACCACATCATACATGACATCAAAACAGAGCTTGATTTTAAAAAAAGAAAAGGAATACTTATCTTGCAATTCATACTATCGAATCTGACTGCAAGCCCTGAAATGTGAGACGTTCTTGCTCAATTTCATTTTCCCCTTTCTATCTTCACTTGCAAAACATGCAAATGTGAGGTATATTAACTCAATTTGATAGGAATTCATGCTTTTCTCTAGAGGTGTGTGAAAATGTGGGGAAGAAATTAGCACTTCTTAAGTTGCAGGAAATTTTTCTCATTATCCTACATTTCATTTCATTGAATTTCATTAGAGCAGAAAAAATCTAAATTTGTTTTTATGTTTTGGTTGTTGTAAGCTTCTGTATGCTTAGGTATCTGTTAGAGAAACTTCATAAAATTATTTGCCTGCCCCTGTGACTTGTTAGGAATTAAGCCAGAATCCCCTACAGGTGTTAGTTTTGAAGAGGCTGCCAGTTCCTGATGACCTCCAGTGAGCTAACCCGTGGGGAGGATCTAATTTGGGAATGACAATGATAACATTTGTAATTTTGCTGGATACTAAAGATGTGAGCTCTCATGCCATGAAACGAGCATTTCAGCACAACTAATACGTTGTTGGAGCTGCTGGTTCTGTGTCACACCCTTTGAGGGACTGGTGCAAGGAGCACTAGTGTATAGGTATGGAATAAGCAACTAAAACCAACTTCCAGCCATGTTCAGGAGGGATGGCTTTGTCGTAAGCAAGCATTACTATCTCCCTAAAGCTGTGAGTATTTTTATCTCTGTAAAAAGCTGAGTCTTTCTTTTTTTTCTTTTTTTTTTTTAATATATTCTTGCCTTCAATACTTTATTGCAATGAGTACTAGAAGATAATAGTGTGTTCTGTAAAAGGTAATACATAAAATACATTCATGTAAAACTGATACATTTCAACGGCTAGATTTCACTTTGTACTAATGTTAGTAGTGATCTGCTTAACATACAGGAAATTATCTTCTTGGTTTAAAAAAAAAAAAGATGAAGACTAGATTTATTGAATTAGTTTTTAGAAAGCTTTCAGAACCTTTATCTCCATGGGATTGAGATGCCTGGGCACTGTTAGGTACTTAACAGCCTGTAAAAAAATCTGTCTATAACAGATGTGTGCTATTTATGTATGCATTTTCTTTAAACCTTGCCAGACTATAAATAGATGTTTTAGACAAACGTTTCTTTATCTGGAAAAAGCATTTAACTGATTTGATGGACTTCTTCCATAGTTTGCAAGTGATTTGTGCTTCCCTTTTGAGTGAGATCTAGCAAGTCTCCTAAAATGCATTATTGTAGTAGTTTAATGTGAACAGGTACTTCAGATCTGTGGTCCTTCAGAAGCTTGGTACTGGAGTAGTGTGGCTTAATTTACTTCTCAGGTAAAACAACATATTACTCTTAGATCACTCTTTATTAACCAGCTTTCAAAGAATGCAGATAAAGACTATTAATTGCTTTTTATCCCCAGTGTGGGTTTAGCTGGTCACACTGATTATGTAACTGGTACATAATTTTATTATTGAAAGTATATTTCTAATTGCTACACAAAACTCAGTTGTAATTGATAAAAATCAGAGGCAAGTGTAAGGAGTTTTCAACTTACAAAAGTGTCTTGGGGAGCTGAAGCTTAATCAAGTGTCTTCCCATTATTCCAAACAAAATGCACTTGGAAGGCACCAGTGAAAGGGACAAGGAACTATATTACAAGGCTGCTCTTATGTAGCTGTAGATAGACTCCCACTTGTGCAATAATTCTGGATTCATGACTTAAGGGTTTCTCCATGGTTTTACAAAATGGGGATATGGGAGGGGGACTGAGAGGATAAGTAACTTTCAATCTGATTATATTATTTTGAGCTTAACGATTTTTAAAGGACATGCTAGAATTTTCAGGTGTGCTTCTAAAACAGGAGCCTAGAGCTCTGGTAACATCAAGGTAAAACCAAGTCCTGTGCCCAGAACGCAGATATTTTCTTCTCAGAATATCAGAACTCACGAAACTCAGCATTCAGTTGCCATAATTTTGTCTGGTGGTTAGGAATAGACTCATTACACTGGGGCCACAGAGAGAAATGAATCAACAATGAGCCTTGTAAGAGACAAGTAACAAAGTTGCTGGGGAAACTGGGAATTGTTCTTAGTAATCTTGTTTACTGGTAAATGCTGTAGTCTGTAAAAGCAGAAACATTTTCCTCTGCCAATACAAATTCATTAGTTTGCAATTTACAGTGTAAGTTGATACAAAGCCAAATTCCAGAAGAACAAAGTTTTATCTGCAGAGACTGTGCCATTGTTACAGTAGCTAACTGACTGGAAAGAGTATACTCTCTTTCCTTAAAATTCTGTTTAAAAACATAAATGCATGTGTATTTGTTCTTAGATAATGAGTTTCATAAATGATATATCACAGAGAAAGTGGCCCCAGATTTCCTCACTTTAATGTGAGACCAAACTGTTTCTCGAGAGCTGCTCAAGGAAAGGAGGAAGCCTTGAGAGCTAGAGGAGAGAAAGGTTGGTTGGAATCATAGACTGTGGTCTGTTGCATCTGCTGCCACAGTGTGGAGCAGCATTGTCGGGGGACTGAGCAGCTGTTGTGACGGGGAGATTTATGGCAGAGGAAATGCCCTTTAGCACGAGAGCTGCGGATTTGCAAAGGTTAGGGCAGTGCAAGTGGAAGAAGGGGCAAGCCCTCTCCCTTCAGAGGCATAAAATGAGGGTAGTGACTGCAAATGAACTCTTAGAAGAACTCTTTCCTGAAAACTTTAATAGGCATGCTTTGGCATGTATACAAAGGTGCACACATACAGGCACACAACTTTGGACAACTGCTTATTCCATACATAAGATGTCTTAGGAAGTATGTTAGTTTTTTAATGAAACAACATGCCAGGACTTGGAGTTGAAGAGACCCAGAAAACCTTGGATTCTAAAATCTGGAATAAAACTGGCTATTTTTGAAGCACTGTCTTTTCAGGCAATCAATATAAAAAGAAATTGGCATGAATTATTGAAAGTTCTTAAGTCTATAATGAGAACAGAAGTGTTTAAAATCTCTGTGTGACTATTCTTAGCTTTTGTGTCCACTGTGAAAAAAACTCCAACCAACCATACCAAAAACACCAGAAAACTTCTGTGTACAGTGTATCATCTTAGATGCTACAAAACAGAAGGTTTCTGCATTACTTTATATGAAATCCGTATAAAATAGCAGAAACTTAAATTCTTTATTGCAGATGCGAGAGGAGTAGTCAGTCACATAGATTTATTTTTTGATGGAGCTGAAACATGTTTAGACAGTGCAATCTACGTCCTACCACTAGATTTTTTGGGGGGGTTGTTTCTTTGTTTAATTCCACAAAGCATTCCTCTACTTTCCTTGCGGAAATATCCCTTAGGTTTTCCCAGAAAGAAACCTTTTCCTCTGCACTGAGTCTCATAGCAGTCACTGACAGAAATACCATCCACTGGAACCTTTCACAGGGCTTGGACTGACTTGTAGTCTTTCTTCACTGAAGAGCTGTGTGTAATTAAACTATCCCAAAAGCAGAGGGGGGGAAAAAAAAACAAACACATTTCCCTCCTGTTTCTGACTAGCAATCCCATCCCTGGTAGAGAGGCCTTCTCAGTCTAACAGTTGTCAAATAAGCATGGGAAGCATCCTCATTCCAAAAAGCTTGCCTGTTTCATTGAAGGAGTGTGGATCAGTCCTACTGTGGACTGCCCTGGGGCATCGTGAGCATTTCCAAGGAGTCTCCTGCTCAGTCTCTGCAGCTGGTTCTTTTGAGTCTGTAATGCATTCATCATTGTTCCTTTTTTTATGTTTACTACCTGTTCTTGACTAGAACTTTATTTGTAGCTTAATAAAAATTTACAGTGGTCTTTGATACTTTAGATAACTGGAGAGTTTTCTGAGAGGAATGACATTAAAATACTTAAAAATTATTTCCTTTTTACAAAAGAGAAGTAGCCTTTACTTGAAGGATTCTGTATACTTTACTATACAGACAAAGGGCTATTAAAGGGAATGATCAGACATGTTTTTATTAATAATTCAGAGGGATACAATCCCACTTCTATTTGTAGTCCTGCCTAGCAAATAAGTGTCGACATTTGTAATTCCGTATTTCAGCTCACTGTCCTCACAATGTATGTACTGCCATGGTAGGGATATTACAAGACTAAACTTCGAAAAACTGCAAAAATCTTTTCACTGACGTTGCTTTAAGTAGGAGGGAGCTCATGTAATATTAATTTTTTCCTGGAAATAATTGCATTGTTCCTTTATTTTTCCCCATATTTTCTAATTATTTCTTTTCAGCCTGAAAGCAATGCACTTGCACTGACTTTGCATTCTTATAAGGCAAGGCAGTATTGCTTCCAAATGTTCTTTTCCCAGGTGTGTTTCCAGCCAGCATCCAACCCTGCTTCACAGGATTGGTGGTATTGTATAGCATTTTAAATAAGGCTGAGTCTTGATTGAGATCCCAGACTGTGCTGCTACAGATATGATCATATACAGAAATAAAGCCAACACTGTGGTTTAAAATACTTTGGTATGATTATTAGGGTTTGCTTAATGAGTAGGACAATCTTCAATGTTCCTGCTAGGGGAGGCTGCTTTTTGTGGGGGTTTTGGGTGGTCCTGGTTTTTTCTTTGTTATTTTTTATTTCCTTCCCCAGAATTCAGGTTTAGCAGTCACATGCCTTTGTACTCTTGTTGCCTGGAATTCCTAGGAAGAAAACTTCCATGACAGGGTAAAGCAGAGAAAGATCCTTTACTAAAAGTTTAGCTATAGCAATCCATGACACGCCTGCGCCCTGATCACAGAATTCTACAAATTTATGACCCTACTTAATTTCCCTATCTAGAAAATACATCCAATGTCTAACAAACCCATCCTACAAACTATCTCAAACCACCCCCCTGGAAACACCCCCCTGAATTGAGTTGGTAGTTGCAAGACCCCTCCTTCCTCTCCCCACCCTTACCTTCATCACATTACGTCTTCTATTTGGAGTCCTTCCAGTACCCTCTAACCTCCTCTTTATACTACGACTAAACAATACTGTATTTTGACTATAAAATGTTCTAACAGCTATCTGACTACAGCTTAATATCTGCCCCTTAGCACAGAAACAGGTTTCAAAAATGTGACACAGAGGTTAAAATCTATCTTAAGTATTTGGTACAGGGGTTATAAGCTACTTTTCAAATGCAAAAGACTATAAAACTATATAAAACTATATTAAAATCTACAATTATATTAAGGCTTACGGCAACACTCTACCAATCTCCTCTTATGCTAGGAGGTACATATAGCCTGGGAGTTGTGGTAGGAGCCTTACCCGTTTCTAGGAAGAGTGTGAGCAGTATGTTCAAGTCAGCCTCTCAGGAGAGATTGCAGGCTGTTGTTTTAGCTTGGGAAAAGCTTTCACATGGCATGATTGTCTTGGCATTTGATTTAATGTATGAGGTTCTTCAAAATGTTACAAGTAGTTAAAGATGATAGGTAGGATAAAACTAAATTAATACCGTCAGGTACAGCAGCAGGAGGGGCAGCATCCCCCTACCAAGTGGCTTCCCCTGACCTTTTCTTGTCCAGTGTGGTAGACTGTGATGACAGTTCTTCTTGGAGTCATGTTTAGTCATCTATGGGGAAAAAAGAAAAATTAGTTAATAGATTTTAAGGCCAAAGGAGACCATTAGATCATCTGACCTCCTGTGTACAAAGTGGATAGAAATTGATCTAGTAATCTTTGCATCGATTCCAGTGAGTTATTTGTTAAAAATACACCTTGATGAAAGATGCCTACCATTCTCTTTGCTTGCTGTGTTGAGTGGCATTGTGCAAAGCACACCAAACTTTGTCGAAGTTTTTCATTCTTTCAGTTGTTTGAAGAGAGAGGATGAAAAGACCAAGTTTCTGATAAAGGCAGTAGATTGCATTTGTAATTTATGTGGGGATCTCAACAGACTGAAAGATAGGAAAAAGGGTTTGAGGGTAGAAGGGTCATGCTTAGTTTGTCCTTTATACATTAGTTATCCTGAAAAGTAATTCATTACTTGACTAAAAATGCTGTGTTTTTTGCATTATAAAAGAACAGTTTTAAAAATACCAAGGTCAGGACTCTGTATAAAAGGGTTCTCTGGCTGTAGTCAATTTTCTTCTACGCTCTGCTATCTTTCACTGTCTGACCCAAAACCATGTCACTGATACTGAGAGCTGTGGTCAGGTACCAGGTCCCTGAAACGTCCACATTATCATGCTTGAACTCCAGCTCAGTTGTGCTGTCAGAGCAACACAGGTTGAGCCTCTCACCTCAGCTGATGGCAGTGCCTGACTGCAACCACAAGTTCAGTTGATCATCTGATGTTATGACTAATGTCCTTTTTGGTGTCACTGCCAGAACAAGTATATTCATACAGTCACTACTGCTGTGTTTTTCTTCCTGCATGTCATTTGGCTTTGAACTTTAATAAAGTATAGGTTGCTTGTGCTATCTTTTTTTTTTTTTTTTCGTCAAGGATTTGATCTTTTATTTATGGCTATCCTTTATGCCAGTTGCAGACTTTGATGCCTATTGTATTCTTTTTAATGTATATTATGTGGCAAGACTCATTCTCCCTTATGAAAATGTTTACTTAGCACTCATCTCCTGCTATCATGTTGTATCAGTCCTGAAGCCATTTAACTTGTCACACTTAACCATCACACTTGTCCTGTGTCAATTCTCTGGTGTTCAGAATGTCAGGATCAGCACTTCAGTCCTTTTAAAAATATTGGTGTAATGCTGAATTTCTCTTGGAAATTCTCTCTTATTCTAAGAGTTATAAAACATAAACCCTCTAACATTTTAGATATCTTCTTTAATCATGTCTTTCACAATATGTAGGTGTCACCCCAGAGCAAATAGACTATGTTGAAAAAACCCAAAAGCGCAAAAAAAAGCAAGAATTGAACAGTGATTTGCTCAAAACTGTGCAAAGTCACAAGTGTTGTCTGAATGTACAAATCAAGTATCTCTGGATAATAGGCCACTGGTGAAATGTTAAAACAGCTGCAAACAACTAGCAAGTACTCTTTTCATACACCTTATACCTGTTCTGCACCTTACAAACCCCTATGGTTGCTGTTGCTAAAGTTGTCTTCTGACTCGGTACGGAATATGTTGGTTTGACAGTGGCCAAATGTTCAGAAGGATGGAGTGTGTCTGAACAGAGCTTTTGGCTCTCCACTGTCTGAGTCAGTCACCTGAACACTGTCTTGGCATAAGGCTTCCATTTCAAAAGCAGTCAAGACTGTGATCAAGCAGTTCCACTGCAAACCAAGTGAAATGTGATCTGGATCTCTGACTGCTATTTTGAACCAGAAATAGCTCAACTGGTCATTTGAGTTGATAATGTATTGTGCTTTTAAAATGCGTGACTGCTGTTGGTCAGTCTGAGCAGGAAAGGTATTTATCCAGTGCTCAGCAGAGCCTTATTTGCACACATGCTCATGCATCTCTTCTGATAGCAGAAACTCATGGTTTTAAGTGATTGCATAATACTTCAATAGACATCAAGTGAGTCTTCTCTTTAATTTCAGTTTGAGGGGGATTTGTGATTTATATAGAGTTGTAGAGTAAATGGGAAGCATGGAGGGGTTTTTTTTTTAACATATTTTAATTATGTTTATATGAGATTCATGTATGTCACTAAAAAATTACATTCATTTATACATCATTGAAGCATAAGAGCAGAATTTTAATTTTTTCGGATATTTTATACTATTTTTAGCTATAAGGAAACATCTGCTTCATAAAATATTAGTATTAAATGCTTTTAGTATTTGTCTAGGGGTTTCACACACCATACTTTAAAGGTATGTTGTTAAGCCAACAGATGTTCTTGTATTTATTATGATACGGTTCTTCCTTTTTTCCATTCCTGCTTGCTTTATCTTACTCCTTCCAGATCCATGGTGAAGGGTAGGATACTTTACCATTTCATTTGATGGAGTGAAATGAATGCTTTCTGAAAGCTTTCAGCATTTTAATTAAACATGCAGATAGCTGAGGAGCAGTATATATTAATTTTTTTATTAAAAACATGGATAAGGTACAACGTTAATCAGTGAAAAAGATCTTGCCCTTGCTTTTCTTAATGGATTATATTAGTCATTAGATCATTAGAATGAGTTCAAAGCGCTCCCTCTTCGTCTCATACTGTCACTTTGTTAATACCACTCTCTTATGAGTCACCTTCCCTTTTAGGCAGTAATAAATTTTACCTCTCCTCCTCTCTTCTTTTCTTCCCAGCACCCACTTATTTGATTTGTTGTGTAACTTTCAAGGAAAGGCCATGTTACCTGGCTAGGGAGATTGAGAAAGATGCAACTGAAATGAAACAGCTAGGCAGTGGATTAGCTTTGCTGGTTCATACTGCCTTGATTTATATTCTTTCAAATGCTTTTGAAGCACAAAAGCTGTGCTGGTCTCTGGAAATGAACACTTAATCTCCTCCTTCCCCTCCCCCCAAGGCTGACACTAGCTACTTAGGCAAAATCTGATTTATGCAATTGGCCAAGGCTTTTGTGTGATGCCTCTATCACTTCCCAAGTGGGGAACTCAAAACAAAGTGCTTGGAGAAGTGCTTTTTGCTCGCTTTCCAGCACAGGTGTGTGCTTGAGAATGGCAAGCTGCGAGGAACAGCTCTCTGTCTTCACAGCAATAAAACACACCAGTAAGACAGGAGATTGGTAATGGGTTTGGGATCTTTTCAAACTTGAGTCACTGGTTCACATTCAGCCAGTCACCAGGTGCTGCGAGTCATTGCTGTCTGCAGGGCACTTGATAGCCAGTGGGAAATGTGTTGAAGAACTTTGCCCTTTCCATCAAATCACTGTCCACAGGAGCTGGCACTAATTGGCCACTCCTGTTGATGGTTTCAGCAGTGAAGCCAAGGATTCTGAGCTACCCACAGTCCTTAGAGTGGATTCACATCATAGTAGCAAGGTAATATGTGGAGACATGTTCTTAAATTTTGACCTATATAATTGCTCTAAGAAAATCAACGATTTTCATACTTTGAGCTGGGAGATTGGCTGTGAACACTACATTATTCCAGTCTTTTCCCAAAATATGTAAGACAGCAGTTTTCAAAGACTTTCTTTTCCCTTGATGCAACAGAAAAATGCAACATTACCATGCCTTGTGAGACTTAGAAAAACTTGTAGCTGCATTGCTGACTAAAGGGACTAAATCCATAGTAGATCATGCAGTGTTTTGTAGGATAGGATCTTGGTAAGGAGAATTTTTAAGGAAAGCCTGCTGTGCAGGTTTAGATGAGTATTTTGCACCCTGACTCTAGTAAAGAAGAGGTCTCCAGTAATAAGATGGCTGTCATGTAGTGTGCAGTCTCTTACCTAAAGAATGAAGAATGCTGTTACAAACACATAAAAACACTACCTTAAGCATCCTGCTGGCTCATCTAAATAGTTCTATTTGAAATAGCCTATTTGTATTATGGCTTAATCATCTCCTATTTGACTTGTCTTAGGAGTGAGCTGCTTCTTTTGTATTTTCTTGCTTGGCACAGAAGTATTGCAGTCAGTCAGTCCTAGAAAGGAATGTTGCCTCCTAATAGTTAATGCTCATGCAGTCAGAAGGTGCATTTGCATTACAGTGTAAACATAAAAGTTCAAACAGTGAATTAAGAATATTGAATTTTCTAAAACACATACTTCCTAAGTGGTTGAAGAACAATCTATGTTGCACACAAAGCACTCATCAAATAACTTCCAGCAAAGAACATATTTGTTAAACTCTCCATCTGTTTGCAGATTACTCATGGCTAAATTAATAGAATATTCCTACATTATTCAGTTATGGCAATGTGCACCTTAGAAATACCTTGATAAGATATGCTACAGAGACCAGCTGTATGTAAAACAAAGCAGAACAAGGCTCACCTGATCTGCTGATACATCAGAGGTATATTTCATGATCCATATTATTTGTACTGTAGTGGTTTCCAGGATCCGCATTCCCAGTGAAGGAAGGTAAAGAAATTTTAAAAGCCATTTCTCTTGTAGAAGATTAAATTAAAAATGTTATCACAAAGCTTCCTGAGGCTGATGAGAAGACTACAAACCCCAGATGTTTAAAGGGAAAATTTATGTGCCCTTTGGATGAGACCAAATTTGGGATTTTTTTATATCAGAATTGCATTTGTTTATAAGGAAATATTTTTTATTGCCTTTCAGTGTTTTCTTATCTTATAAAGCTTTTAAAGGGAAGCCTAGTTCTGATTTTTACAAAATAAGTATGGGGGCAAAAAGATGTTTTTTTGAACATTCCTGCTTTTGCAACTGTTGCTGTGATGCCACCACCTTCCTGAGCAGGTTCTGTGATAGAGATGCCTTCTTGTTTTGGCATGCCAGTAGATTTGCATGTGATTATAATCTGTCCACCAAGTTGCAAGGATCAAATGTAGCTGGGAATAAGTGCTCCTTTCTGCTGGGGGAAGAAGCAAGACTGAGGCAATATTGTAGGATCCAGAGTATACAAAAGACCTTACAAAAAACCTGGTCTTCTCAAGGGCTCGGGGCACATGAGTGACCCAGCTGGCATTAGGAGCTTAATGAAGCTTCACACAGACCGAGCATCATCTTTCACTTGCTCAGTCTATTACTGTCAAGTTTCTCATCATCTCCTTTGGGGTTCCTGAGATAGCTACTTTTAAAATCAAGCAAACAGAAAGGTCTCACCAAAGACCACAAAGTGTACTGAGACCTGAACATCAAAGACTATGTTTGCTGCTGGGTCTGCTGTGCTGGTAGCCAGGTCTCATTCGAGTTATGGCCTTGGCTTCTACACACTTGATTGTGCATTTATTAGGCTTCTAGCATAGTGTGGTCCCGGAGATAAGTTTGGGCAGTTGTCTGATATTTCATGGTATTTTCTCTTTTTTTTTATTTTCCCCTTTCAGTTTCCCTCATTACAGTCAGTGTAACATGCAGCTGTGATAAATTTAATCTGATGATAGTGTGTATGTCTGGTATCTGATTCATCTTTGATTTCATGGCTGAATACCAAAGAAGGGAGAGGGAGGAAATTTGAGGATCCTGGTCGCAAGCAGGAATTATATGCTGGCAGAGATGATGAAGTATCAGCAAGACTAGCTCTAGCAGAGAAGCGAATAGCTAAAGAGAAACAGTGTGCACAGGTCGAAACATACCAAAACTGGAGATATGAAAAATGCAAAATGAATATCAGTGATTTAAGACTGAGTGTATGAAACTAGTAAGAAAACTGCTGTAGGTAGAGCAGGGAGAGAGATACATATGGGAACTGACATTGACTGCAGGAATTCACACTGTGCAACCCATCCAGTTGCATCAGCAAAGGTCATTCAGTTGCCCCCTTTACCTCTCCTAGACCACTTCACAGAATACAAATCCCTTTGCTGCTGCCATCGCTGAATGCTAAATAAATAAGTTAATCCTCTAATAAAATTTAGACATGAAATAAATAGGTCAATCCATTTATTCTCTAACTAGAGTTCAGAAAGATAATGAGGTTTGGCTGGAGGCAGCATGGTGCCCTGGAAGCATATTGCTGTTTAGCTTATTAATGATTGTGGTATGCTTAATCCTAATTCATTTTAAGGCATTCTTTAGGCTTTTAAAAATTTGGCCTAAGAAAATACTGAAAAATAATATTTTGAGAGACAAGCCCACCAACAGACAAAACTTCAATGTCTTGTGCTTCTGCTTAGAATAAATAGAAATTTCTGTGATCTCAGTCCTGTCTTGTTCTGTAGGTACTCACCTTGCATCCTGCCTTTGTAGTTTAGCTGTGGAAAGTCCTCAGACAGGTTACGTGTCCATATCTCTGTGCCAAGAGAATTACATGTCCATTTAGCCACTCTGTTGATTTTGTAGGTGGTCACATTTCGTAAGAGCATCTCTGAGGAGCATTGGCAGTCAGAGTAGTGCTTTCTGAATGACCAGTCACAGGAACATTTGGTTTTGTTTCCATCTTTCTACCCAGGGAAAACTGTCAGTCTGTAAGCCAGTGTGTCGGGTGTTTACCATAGAGAGGACATGTATCAAGGATGTGGCCTGCCTTTAGCAGCAAAATGACAAAATGTAAAGGTGTTCCTCCTTTTTGAGGATTTGTAATCTAACTTTTATGAGATTGCAAGAAAGTCTTGTTTCTTTTGCCTAAGCAGCAACCATATTTTGGTGAAAGACAGTTGTGGATAATAGACGAGGTCTTGACGTGGTGGTATGTTCCTGTCTCTCTAGGTGTGTCTTGGTCGGATAAGAGTTTCTTTATTTGTTATCCTATTCTGTAGTGTTACTTGACATCATGAAAAGCTTGCTGGCCTTTTCTCTAAAATGTGGTGCTTTTCTGGGCACGTAAATTAAATCCCTATGTGACATTTGCTTACGTGCGAATTAATCTGTTACAAATCACATTTTAAATCTCAGATGAAAAGTGCTACAGAAATGCAAAATAATTATTATGGCTTTTATGAACAATTCTCCTGTCATGCGTGCATATTTGCTGCAAATTCATATTGGCACGTATTATACAAAAATGTTCAGCCTTTTGCTGTTAGTGTTGCAGGATTGATTTCAGTACAGTCTAGTTTTTGAAAGGCTTTCTTTTTTGAACTGTAATATGCAAATCACAGCAGTAGCAGAATCTTCAACTTCTTTCTCCTTTAATTGAATTTAGCAATTACAGTACCATGGCACCTACGTGAACTACCATATGTTATTCATCTTTCTTATTGTTCTCAATTAGGGTGTTGTCTGGTATGGGATTTTTTTTTGTCTGGTTCTTCTGCAGTGATTAATATAATAGAGTTATAATCTCACTTATAATCAAACTTTCAGGAAAGGTTATTGGATTTGAGGTGACTTGTATGCAAGCAATTTCCCGACAGTCAAACTGTATGCTTGCAATTTATGGGTTGTCAAACCTTTATCATTTCATGGCCAGATTGCTAGCACATCTAATAGTCAGGTTTCTGGATTGTTGGGTTTTGGTTTTTTGGTTTTCTTTCCATTTGAGGGGCAGTATCTGTGCTTCATTAACCACAGTGTAATTTTATAGGAGGCCATATTTTTCAGATACCTTGTAATTGGCTTGTTATCGAGGCAGCACAAAGCAATCGCCTGTCACCATGAGTGTTCCAGGCATGGTGAGGTAAGAAGAGCTGGCTGGAAAAAATTATTTGCTTTAATGAAAAAACACAGGTAGATTTCTTCCTTCAAACTATATACTTCATAATACTCTCAGTGTATTAGGAAGATTAAATTTATAGGTATATGTATTTAAAAGCTACCTTTACAATAAACAGGAAAAACAGTACTAAGTTATCGTTTGACACAGCATGCAAGTGTGTTTATTTCAACTTTTTAAAGTAATGCAGAAGAAAGACGAAAACGTCCCCAGATAACTGGACATCAGAATTTCATCTTTTAACTGTTTTGCCCCATCAAAAAGCAGCCTGGTGCTGGAAATTCTTCCTTTTGTACACGCTGTCACAGTTTAAACCTGTTGGGCAGCCAAGCACGACACAGCCACTCAGCTCCCACCCCCTGGAGTGGAATGGGGAGAGAATCAGAAGGATAAAGTGAGAAAACTTGTGGGTTGAAATAAAGACAGTTTAATAGGTAAAGCAACAGTCACATATGCAAGCAAAGCAAAACAAGGAGTTAGTTCACCACTTCACATGGGCAGGTGGGTATTCAGCCACCCACAGGACAGCAGGGCTCCATCACGTGTAATGGTGACCTGGCAAGACAAACACCATCAGTCTGAAAGACTCCCATCTTCCTCCTTTTTCTCCCAGTTTCTATTCCTGTGCATGATGCTGTATGGTATGGAATGTGTCTCTGGTCAGCTGTCCCAGCTGCGTCTCCTTCCCACTCCTTGTGCACCCCCAACCCACTTGCTGGTGGGGTGAGGAGCAGAAAAGACCTTGACTCAGTGTGAACAGTGATCAGCAATAACTAAAACACACCTTTGTTGTCGAGATTGTTTTCATCACAAATCCAAAACATAGCCCCTACAAGATTGTGTGAAGAAATCTAACCCTATCCCAGTCAGAACCAGCACACACACATCCTCTGTATGGGATTTTCTTCCTTGTTCTCTCCTTGCAATAAGTGCTATGTGTGTATGAGGAGGGATGTAGTTTGTAGGCTTGGTACTTTGTGAATGAAAGTACATGCTCAAAGAGGGAGAGGGAAAATGTGGAATAGTTCCTTTGCTTATAGAAGATAAAGATTGATTTTATTCATGACAAAAGTAGGGTAATTTGCTAGCTGTAGAAGAATAAAGGTTAGGCTAAATGTGTCTTTGTTTTCTGACTATATAAAGGTTTTAGTTTCAACTGGACCCTGATGCTAAGGAATTTTATGACAGGACATTAGAGCTTTTTCCCCCCAAAATGGCAGTTCTCTTATAACTGAGATCCTGTTAAGTCTCACCTAATATGCTGAGTCCTAAAGCAGGGGAGATCTTCCTAATCTATCTGAAATAATAATTGCAAAATTGAAGAAAGTGTCAGCACCTGTGAGAGGGTGCATCACTGACAAAATGGAAAGGCAGATATGATTTGATTTTTTTTGAAGCAGCTGACTAGGGAGGAAAGGTACTGCATGAAAAGTATCTGAATTATAAAGGCCAAAATTTACCAGCTGTGAAGGTTTTAGGAAGATCTTCATGAAATAAATAGCAGCTGCAACTCTGTTTCTGACTGGGTGGGTATCCACATGACAAAACCTCCATGATAAATTTATATCCCTCCTGGAAGTCTAGAGGCCAAGGAACAAATTGCCACTGTTATTTCTGTAAAGCCAAGATGATTCTGTATGCTGTAGTGCAGGGGGTGCTATCTTTACTCAGTCCTTAAGCTCCCTAGGAAATATGAAATATTTTGATTCTCTTGAGTGCTGTTATATTTCATAATGGTTTATGTTTCAATTGTTTATGAACTGTGGTCCTTGATCAGCCTTCATCTCCATCACACAAGATATTAAAACCTGCAAATAGCAGGCTGATAACAAACCCTTCAACCCACTTTAATATTTCAAGCGATAGCATCAAGTTGAGTTTGTTGTATATTGCTCTCTTTTTGAGGACTGTAGACTGAACTGTATAGGATCATGGAGGTTGGTTTTTTATGTTTTTATATATAATTCCTCACCATCCTATTTGGTGTGGTTTGGTCTTCTATGCATCGTTTACTACAAAGTAGATGCTTTTACCTTTATTCAAGGTGTCATCTGATTTCCATCTAGCTGTACCAAGTTAGTATTTTTGCAAAAGAGCATTTTACTGGCTTTGTGGCTATGCAGTGATGTAAAATGGCTACTGAGTTCTAGTTGCCTGCTGTTTCCAAATGAAGGCAATCTTCCATTTAAAGGCATTCTGCAACTTGTATTTGAAACATTGAAAAGAAGGAAAACTTATGCCGTATTTTAAAGGAGAAAAGAATATGTACAGCATTATTCATGATTAGGCTCTGGGGAGACCTTATAGTATTCTTCCAGTATTTAAAGGGGGGCCTACAGAAAAGATGGGGAGGGACTCTATCAGGGTAGTGATAGGATGAAGGGTAATTGTTTTAAAGTGATAGAGGGTAGATTGAGATAATTTATTAGGAATAAATCCTTTACTGTGAGGGTGGTGATGCACTGGCACAGATTGCCCAGAGAAGCTGTGGCTGTCCCATGCCTTGGAGTGTTCAAGGTCATTTTGGATGGGGCTTTGAGCAACGTGGTCTAGTGTGCCCATGGCAGGGAAGCTGGAACTCGATGACCCTTAAGGTCTCTTCAAACCCAAACCATTCTACGATTCTATGGTAATTTGTTTCGGAGTTGCCCTGAAAGCATTTGTGGATTTGCATTAGTTTCTTTGCAAAATCAGTTCAAATGTACCATGTTGATATTTTTACAAATAATGCCTCTCACATTCAGTTAGACAAGTGTCATACATGAAGCATTAGTGAAAACCTAATTTACCATTGTGCTTCAAACTTGACTTCAGAAACTGTCCTTAGGGTATCTACAGAAGGTGAATGCCTTTATCTTGGAAACAGAGTGCTAGAAAGGAATACCAGGTAAGGGCCACTGCAAAAAGAACTGTTGGAATCATCTGGTTTTCTTTAAAATTCCTAAGCATGAGATCTGGTGCTCATACTGGCTTTAGAACTATTTTCTATGGAAATTTAAAAACATGAATGAAGTCTGACTGACACATTTATTAGTGTTCAATTTGATTGCAATGTGGAAGGGGTCGATGTCTATAGGATAGCAAGAAATGGTCACTGTAAACCAGGTCTGTAATTTTTAGCCTTCATATAGGGGTGCTTATCTTCTGTCAGGGTCTTTGAGAATCAGGTATCTCAAATCACAAAGGTCCTAAGATTCCAGATCTCATTTATCTGTGCTTGAATGCTGAATTACAGCCTTGAAGAGAGGATGCTGGTGTAATGCATGTCACCAACATTCTTCTTGTCTCCATGTCCCTGTGTTCAGAGTTCCTATTCAGCTGATTTTCCTACAAGAATGCCAAAAGCTTGAAGTGACTGCTGTGCCTTTCCTCCTGATGCAAGGGTCATGTTGGGCAGTAGCTGTTCAGTGTTGAAGACCACCAAAAGAAGGCAGCTTTTCTTTTCTGTCTCAGTAGTTCTGCTTGCTTCCTTTTACACATTTCTTCTAAAAGAAAAAACCTATCAACGTCATTTAGAACAAGGGCTACAGCCATACTGAGACTTAACTAAATTAAGTACCCTGATAGCCCATCTTCAAAGATGGAAATGGTTTCAAAGCCTCCTCAGCCTGAAAGTCTCTGCAGTGTTTCCTACAGAAAAATGAACAGAAAAAACACGTTATTCCCTTTTTTAAATAAAAACAGTTTAATAGAAGTCCATTAAAACCTTGCCAGTTAGGGTGAAAAATACTGCCTGCAGGAACAGTGAAAGTGCATGCTGTCAAATATGACATATATGCACAAATACCTATGGGTTTATTAGAGCCTCTGTAGTGACGTGCTGTCAGCAGTGCATTTCTGCTGCATATGACCTTGCAATGTTTACTTTTATCTAAAAGGAAAAGAGGGAAAGACTGTTATTCATTGGAGCTTGGATATCTCCTGGAACCTTTATGGAGTCTCTGCCACCCACTCCATAGCGGCCCATAGCACATTCACTCTGTGTAGGACTCAGGTTATTGAAAAGCCATGGCAGTAAATCCTATGTGGCTGGGTGTCACAACAAATAGGAGAGCTCTCTGTTTGCTCTTCAGTGTTGTATTACAGCTTACATGCCCGCTGCATCTACTAGCTTATTCCTAGGGGATTTTATTTTCCATCCTTAAGGCTGCCAGGCTGATTTAAGGCCAAGAGTGATGCTTTCAAAAAAACACGGGTTTGTTGAGCCTTGGATCATTTGACAGGTGGTCATAAGGTTTTGTTTGAAGTCAAAGAAAGCAGAATCTTGTCGGGGTTTAAACAACATGCCTTGCCACAAGCTTTGGCAGCCTTGTGCTAATGCCTCCAATTAGGAAAGGAAGGCACCGTAGCAATGAAAAGTGACCTTCAGGTGAAATGCAAAATGTAGGCAAACGATGTGAATGGTGTAAAAGTGAAATAACAGGTAGGATCTTTCATCTCTTGGTGTTTTATTGTACAAGCTTTTACAAGCAGCCTTATTGAAATGAAGTCCTAAACAGATTTCCTTGTTGTTCTATAGAACACCAGTGACCTTTGTGAATTTAAAAACAGTGTGGGTGGTTTCCCAGAAGTACCTTAAATTCACTCAGCTTATTTTCTGCTTTCATCTGTACCATGTTGCATAAAATACTGCATCGGTTACCATAAGGCATCAGTTTGTGAAATGAAGTGTTTCCACTTGTGCTTTGTTAGCAAGGAAGTCATCTGTCACCAGAGGGAAAAGCTGAGGGCAAGGATGGTTACAGAATCACAGAATATGCTTAGTTGGAAGGGACATCCACGAGGCTCATTGAGCCCAACCCTTATCCCTGCACGGTGCTAAGGTAAGCTGTCCCCATGCAGTGCCAGATCTCTTTGGGCTCCTACATCACTTCTGTGTCTCTTGCACATTCTATCTGATGTACCTGTTCATTTCAGAAGTGACATGCACTGTGGTCTTGCTCTCTAGGGATAAGCACTGGGAGGCACTTAGTGCTTAGTGCAGATAGAATGAGAGAGCACTGAGGTCAAATCCACTGTCTGCGGTACAGGAACCACACAAGTTTCATTTACAACAACTTACCACCAAAATGTCTTGCTGTGGTACTGATAATGGCAATGGCTTTGTGATGGGGACTCTGAAACTGTCAGCTGGAGTCACTCTGTCAGACAGAGCCAGCTTCTAAAGTCTTGAGTGTCATTCTGGGCTGTGTAAATCTGTATTATGAGCCACAATCCATTTCCAATTCACCCCGCCATCAATTCCTTGTTCTGTTATCTCTAGGCTAAAACTAGAGTAGGGAAATAGTCTTATAATAAGACAGCAGTTCTTTCAGTCTACAGCTAACAAAAAACCAAATAAAATGGGATTTCTCATTCATGCTATATCTTAGGGAAGTGAAAGAGGATGGAATAATTGTAACCAAGATAAATACACAAGTCATAACCTTTTTAGCATAACTATGCCTGTTTCTAGAAAATTAGAATGTCAGTGAGCTAAAGGTAATTTGCTCAGGATGCCAACAGAATGATAAGTCTGACTACTTGATTTTTTTTCTCTCATTAGATAGTTTCAGTAAGACTGAAAAGTGAATGTGGTTGGTCAGAAGAGCCTTGTGTGTCTTTGCAGATACACCTCCCCCCCACCTCTCCTCTGATAATAATGTGACTTCCTCACTTTTATTTTTGAGGCAGAAATGCTTGGTTAGAGCTGTGGTGACATTTCAGAGACATTTATGTATTCTTTTTGGGAGAAGAAAACTCCTATGATATATAATGGTTAGTGCTGTTTAATTGAATTTCATGTAACATATCTCCATTATAGCTAGGCTTTGTGTTGTCTAAATTTGCTCTTTTTTAAGATAAACATTTATCTCTTGAGAAATAGAATTGATTTAAAAGGTGTGCTGAAGGTAGGATTACAACATGTGAGATGACTGGCATGCCCTGTTCAGTGGACAGGTCCCCTGTGGCCATGGTTTTTGTTTTTAGAGCAAAAGAGCTGTACAGTCTTTCATCCATAATGTTCATTGAGAGCTTGAACTTCTACAATTTGTACTCACGTGATACCCACACTGAAGCCCCATGGGTATTTGCTTGCATGAAGAGTGGAGTCTTTTTCCAGCTTTTTCACTGCTGGAGAAAGCAGTGTCATTATTTCAGTCAGTTCATACTATTCGGAGCCCAAGAGTGTGATAGGCAGTTTGCAGAATAATTAAAGAAAAAATGGCTCTTCCTCAGCAAAAATATAATTTCTAAGTGACTTGCAGTGCAATCACAGTAATAAAAGCAAACTGAAAAGACACAGAAATTACAGTTTGGTACTGTAGCAAAAGTATTTTGAGATACACGTGCTTTAATGGTCACTGTTGACATGACTGAAGCTCCTCTGTTTCCTTGTGTGCTGTTGTCATTGTCTATTTGTAGCTGCCAGCTGTCTTCCCTGGTTTTGTTGGACTCTGGTGCAGTGACTTTCTAAGGTACTTTCTGTAAAGAGGTCTGGCCTTCTATGAGCTTCCTGGGCCCTGTGGGGGAAAAAAAAAGTATTTAAAAGATCCATTAGTCTTCCTTGGTATGTGTTAAAAGCAATTTTATCGACAGATGATACTGGGAAGGTGGAAGTACGCAGTGACTTTCTTTGCATTTACAGGTCAAGGCAGCCCCAAGACCTTGGCATGTTACAGCATGGGTTCAAGGAAAGGGCAGCAAGGCTTGTGAGAGCACAAAGTTAGGGAGACTGCTTAGAGAAGCTGGATGCTTTAAAGTCCCAAAGATGCTGTAGTCAAAACCAATGAGAAATCATTGCAATTGAAGGAGGTCCTGGACAACCAGCAAAGATCTCACCAGGACACGTATCCTTCATCTGAACTGTAGTCCTTCCTTCACCTGTGCCACTATCTCTAGAATAGAAAGGAGAATCTGTTTTTTTTTCATAATAAAATTATGAAAAATTATAATTAAAATTTTAATTAAAGAGCTAACTGCAAGAAGCAGATGAAACCAGCTCTTTCAAATAAATGTTGCCATTTTAAACAAGATTGCTAGCACTTGAGCAGTTCAAACTGCTAATTCTCTGTGATGCCTGATTTTACTGCATTAAGGAGGCAAGCCCCTTACATTTGTACTGTTTTTTCCAATTTGAAAAACAGATGTTTATCATTCTGGGATTTAGTCATTTAATGTTTCTGCAATGTTTTTAATTTATAAAATGCTATTTAAGTGTGAAGTTTAACTGTGTTGTTGGAGAACACACTTCGTAAGTGGTCTGACTCAGGGAAGAGTCACACTATGCGTAAGCTTGTGGAATCCTGTCCTTTCAATGATTGTTTCAGCACTTTTCAGCATGTCTATCAACATTCAGAGAAGTTTTAACCCATTTTCAGACCTGGGGAAATGGGTCATTGTCCGCTCATTTGTCTGCTCATTGACAACTGGTGTGTGGGTGAAGCTTGCTATTTTCTTATACGTGAATGTTGAGCAGATTTTTTTAAATCAGCAGAAAGAAAATCAGTAGTCAGTGCGATTTTTCACAGTAGAGAAGAGAGTCCTCCAAAGGTTTCTGCCGTCTACATTTCTTTCCATCCTCTAACTCGTGTACCAGGCACTCTCCTCCCTTTGATGGTGTCTTAGGAAAGCACAGAAAACTTGAGGAAGCTCTAGATATAAAAGATGAAAGGAAAGGAGTGTGCCAAACAAAGCTGGTATGCAGAACTGATACCTGAGTAACTGAAAGACAGATTTGGGATGCAAATGGCATGGAGACTAGAGATGGAGGAAGGATGGCTGAGCCTCAAGATTGGCAGGGATTTAGTATTTTATGCTATCAGGCATTCAATAAGCTCCAGATAGAATCATTGCATTTCCCACTACTTATGGAGACAGTTGGCCAACTATTAGTCTCCTGGTACTGTGTCCGCAGATGTATATGTATATATGTAGAGAAGAGGCTGAGAATGACAGATTAAAATGTATGAGACATTAAAATACACCATCTCCTCAAGATTTATCTTATTTATGTTATCTGCGGACCAATTTCTTGATTTCTCCGATGGTCTGAGTTATGACTCTTGTGCACTTAAAGCTGACATAATAGCAGCCTCGATTTGATGAGTTTAATCCTAGCTCAGAATGAAAAAGGAGGAGGGCTACACTGTCATGACACTCAAGTCCACAAAGGCACAGTTCTGAGTGGCTTTTCGTGAGGCTAGTAGCCTCTAGTTGTTAAATAAAGTAACCTGACTGCATCACATAAAAATTGAAGTTTTATTCCAAGTCCTCATCTTCGGTAAGTTACAATGTGATTGAGGAAAGGGAGAGATGATGTTTACATTAAGGCACCTTTATCTTCCTCTGCATGGGGATTTTTACAAAGTACATGAAGGAGCTACTTTAACACGCCATTATACCTATTTTCAAAACTAACGCGTTCCGTCAAAACTATCTAACAACACACTGCTATAGCTAAATATCAACTAAGATACATGTTATAAAATTGGTGGATCCACACAGTTCTTATCTATCTTATTTTTAACTTTATTAATAGAGCTCTTCACATGTAACTTTCCACAGAAATTAGCAGGCTTCTTCTCTCACTTTGCTATGAGCCCAAGGTCATCTTGCAGATTCCATCCTCATCTCTGAGGCCTCTATCTAGGAAGCTGCTTTTGGCTCTCCTGTCTGAAAATGTGCATGTTCTCCAACATTACACCAAATAGATTTAATTATGCGACTTTTCTTGTGGCTTTCTTAGTTCTTCAGGGGAATAACTTGCAGTGCTTACTAGTTGTTTAACGTGGTCTCTGACGTTGCTGAACCGTGAGTTGCTGCAATTCTGTTCCAGACACATTTCTATTCAGGTACTCGTGCGTCAGAATATTGCTGAACTTCTTAATTTTTAAGCTTCCAGCCTCCCAAGTGTAATCGAATAAGCACACTCGAGGGCAAAACAGCAACTAGAGGTACAGCATTAGGCTTCCTTTCACACTCTCCCCTTAACTACTACGCACACTGAGCTACTGAGCAGGCATTCTGCCTCTCTGCTTTTACTGACAGAACCAGCTTCCTCTTAGCTTTCCCTGTAGGTCCATCTTGCTCGTGGTGACATAAGATTCTCCCATCCTCTAGCCTCAGAACAGGCATCTCAAAAGTAACTTGCCATTCACCTCTGTCAGCCGCAAAAGAGAAGATGCATATTGGTTAATCAGATGTGCAAGGCTGAATTATTTAAAGACTCTTCTGTCATTTTCTAGGAAAGATTTTAATTTCAGCATTGAATTTTAAGTTTTTAATTAACTAACTACTTTTTTCAGTTCAGTGCTTTTTAGCTGGGAGCAAACGCTGCTGAGTCATTTAGGAATTGGGCTGTAACAGCATCTGGCTGTAGCTCCCATTACAGAAGGCAATACCTGAAGCTTTTAATTGTTTTCCTTCTTCTTCCCTTTTGAAGAACTGGATGTAAACTGCTTTGTGAGGAAAACATCTTTTACTGTTATCTGTCTAAAGAGTAGTGTGATGAGATTCAGCTTTCCATGTGGATATGCTAGGTATTATCAGAATTTAAACTGATAAATAGTAATAAAGTTCTATAATAATGGCGCTCATTTGGACTTCAGCTCACGCACTACACCTGAATTTAGGGAAGTGGCAGGGGAAATCTGTGAAAGAGCTGTGTGAAGGTCACTGCTAGGAGACTCCTCTCTGTGTGTTAGACTTCAAGGTTGCCTCCAAGGGAATAGGTAAAATAATAAAGAAAATTTCTGGAACTGGAGTGTAAGAAAAGGAAGGAGTCCTGTCTCTCCTAACTTTTAACTTACATTTCTATAACACTGCTGTGGTTCCCAAGGATCACAGTGAGTACTGGTTGTTTGAGGGACAAGGTTTTATATGAGTGAAGCCTTTGAATTTAAGAGAAATCATAAGGGGCAAACCAAATTTGCTTGATGCCTTAGTAAGAGGACAACATTTTACTTTATTTTGCTTTGATGGATTATTGGCCTTCCCCTTTATACTTGGGAAATGAAAAATACTTGAATAGGAGGTAATTTTAAAGAGCTTTGACTTGCAGATTTCTGCTCTGATACCAATCTTGGCCACACGCTGTTTGCAGTTGTTTAATGTCTGTCTTAACTTGTCCATTTGTAAAATGTATTACATGCCCACAAGAGTTAGTATGAATTCATTAGCGTTTCTGAATTGCTCTTGCATCATCTAGAGAAACATGCTCACATTCCTGCTAGGTATTAGAAGTGAAATCTTGGTTCTATTTAAACTAATAGCAAGAACTCTGATCGACTTCCAAAGAGGTGAGATATCATTCAATTACCATAATTAGATTGTTAAGAATTGTTCAGCTCCAAATTTTGTAATAATTCAAAGGCTGTTACCTTCATGAATTTTAAGTCAGATGCAAGTATAGCATGTTGCAAATCTTCTGGTGCTTATGCAGTCACATTGCGTTCAGCACTGGAGACTATTCACATTCCCCACATTCAGCACATTTTGGAGCCTTGATGAGGCCATTAGAAAATCCATATAAATAAGCCTAGAAAAAGTATTACAGTATCTTTTCTTAATGTTGTCACTCAGGTAGAGCCCAGTTTTTTCATGGCTTTTACCAACTACTGAGCTCCTGCTATGAGAGTTTTGCTTGAATAGTTAATTTGAAAGTTAAGTGTAAAATGAATCCAAAGGCCAGCTCTGTGGGATGTTTTGTGATACTAGTAGAAATGTTCTCTCTAGTCAGCATCTCTAAAGACTATAAAACTTGATTTAAATAATTTTTTTCTACTGTACAGTCCCCAACAGACGTTAACTGTTAATAGTTTTTACAGCTCTAATTTAATCTGGTAGAGTATTGAATTTGTATGTGAAAGGTAATAAAATCCTTTGAGTAGGAAGATGGAGTTTATGTTCAGAATAACAATCTATCAGTTTTGCAAAGGGTTGTTAAATTGCTGCTTTATAACTGTGGTCAGATTAAGTCAGCCTAGCTGTATTTTGAGCCTTGCTTTTCACAGAATCACAAAATTTTTAGGGTTGGAAGGGGCCTCTGGGGATCATCTGGTCCAACCCCCTGCCAAGGCAGGGTCACCTGGAGCAGGTGACACAGAAACACATCTGGATGGTTTTTTTAATGTCTCCAGAGAGGGAGACTCCACGACCTCCCTGGGCAGCCCAATGCTCTGCCACCATCAACATAAAGAAGTTCTTCCTCATGTTGAGGTGGAACTTCTCGTGTTTTCCTTTATGGCCATTGCTCCTCGTTCTGTGGCTGGGCACCACTGAAAAGAGCCTGGCACCATCCCTTGGCTCTGGCCTTTGAGATGTTTATATGCATTAATGAGTTTCCCTGTCAGTCTTCTCCTCTCTAGACTGAACAGGCTTTGCTCCCATAGTACCTCCTCATAAGAGAGATGCTCCAGACCCTAAACCATCTTTGTGCCCTCTTCTGGACTCTCTCCAGTAACTCCTTGTCTTTGTTGTACTGAGTGGCCCAGAACTGCACACAGCACTCCAGATGTGGCCTCAGCAGGACTGAGTAGACATGCAAGGATCACCTCCCTCAACCTGCCAGTCACACTGTTCCTGATGCACCCCAGGATACCATTGGCCCTTCTGGCTGCAAGGACACACTGCAGGCTCATAGTCAGCCTGTCACCCACCAGGACACCCAGCAGGGCTGTTCCCTAGTAGGTCATCCCCTGACCTGTACTGGTACTTGGGGTTATTCCTCCCCAGGGGCAGGACCCTATGCTTGCCCTTGCTGAACCTCATTAGGTTTCTCTCTGCCCAACTCTCCAGCCTAACAAGGTCCCGCTGAAAGGCAGCACAGCCTTCAGATGGATCAGCTACTCCCCCCAGGCAGGTATTGCCAGCAAATGTGCTGAGGACACGTTCTATCCCTTCATCCAGGTCCTTGATAAACAAGTGGAATAGGGCTGGACTCAGTATTGTATCAGGTACCTGGATGTCTGCTCTGTGTGTATTATTGGCTTGGGTGTGCTGCTAAATACTGTTTTTAAATAATGTGAACTTTCCTCTTCGTGAATTCTATTGCATGTCAATTTTGTACCTGATTTTTCATGTCCCACTGGTCTGTTTGATGTCACATCTTTAGGATCTTATTTGATTATGTGATATCAGGTATCCAGGAACATCACATGGTGTAAATCCTAGACCTCAGCTGCAAATTGAGTTGTCTCTATGTATTTTTCCCAGAAGAGCTGGTCACTGTTTTCTGCAGTGAACTCTTTCCTGGGGAACCCCATTTCCCAATGTAACTTCTCCAGCTTCTGCCTTTTCAGGCTGCAGCCTTCTTTCCTAGACTGCTGCCCTAGAAACGTCAGAGGATGCAATAGGGTTGCACTCACCTTGCTGAGCATCACAAGATTTTGGCAGAAGAACCTGACCTGGCTCTGTCCATGATTTTACCCTGAGACTAACTAGAAGGGATTTAGGATATGAACAGTTAGCAGGGTGCATTCAAAGCTATTGGTTAGCTGCTAGATGACCAGATTTAAATGGGGCATGCAATAGGATTCTAAGTTTACCCAGTTCCTACGGCCAAGGGATGGCTCTGCCTTTTGAGCACCTCAGGCTTGCCTTAGCATGAGTTTCAGGTGTTTTGTGCCTCCATATCAGATAAGGATGTTGGGCCAAAAATTGTGGTAATGGGCTGCATTGCTGATGTGGTTTTAAGTTGTAGGCTTACCAGTTTATACTCCTTCATTTGAAAACCTTTTTGGACAGGTGCTTTGATCACAGTGTATCTGTGCATGCATAGTACATTAGCATCAGTTTTCTTGTTTATAAATAATCTGTTACCTCATTAGTCCTCAACAGATCAACTTGAAGCTGTCTTCATCACCTCAAAATCATCTGGCTACTAAGTTGATAAATCATCTTTCCCTTTGTGTGACATGAATGTGAAAATGTTGTAAACAAGTTTCCAGGAGATCAACAGCAATTTTTCATGCAGAATATATTAATTTGTCTTGTAATATTCCTCTTATGTCAACTGCAATAATTCCCTGCGCTTAAAGCATAAATATCTTTTCATGTGTGTTTGTCTGAAGTGACAGCAAGTTGCCAGAGTTGTTATCAGACACAACATATGAGGATGAGTAACACCATTGCATTATGACTGCACCTATTAAAAAGGCAGGGAAAAAATATTATTAGAAGCTGAATACTATTGGTAGGTTTTGAGCACAGTTTATGAGTGTTTAGGGGGAATGTGAAAAATAAAGTACTTGCATTTAGACCAGCAGTTTCTGGAACACCACAGAGCAGTATCAGCTAGTAGGGGTTCTGTCATATGACACAAACATGGGTGTATTTGGTGTAAAATACTGAATGCTGTTCCTTCTGCAAGCCCATGGTTCTCTGTGATGATGATGAATGAGCTCAAGACCACAGAAGTGCTAACTGCCTGGATCTGTGGCTTCACAATGTGATTATTTTAACTGCATCTCTTTAATATCTGCATTGCACTGTGCAGCCAGAGTCCAATTTAAAACCTGTAGTGAAAGACTCCTGAAATTACTCACTGTGAAGATCTTTGTGATAAGTAAACAGACCTTTCAGAGTCCTAAGCAGTAGAATGTGACACTGGCAGCATGTGCCATGAAGGGGTCTTTCATGTCAGCTCATGTCCCTTGATATCTAAGTAGCAGCAGGAGTTTGGTGGAAGCTACAGTGCTTTTCCTAGCTAGTCACCCAGGAGGATCACAGGAGTCTTATTAGAGCTGCAAGCCAACAGGAGAAAATAAGTGCAAGGAAATTACAGCTGGAAACTTAGTCTTATGGGTGTACAATGGTCTTGAAGTGTGCCACATGGATTCCCACTGGAGGGAGACACAAGTGAACGTGTAGCTTCTGATTTTGCTCAGGAAATTCATTGGTGTGAAATAGAATATTCTTGTATCCCTCAGCATGGATGCAGAATCAATCTCCAGGTGATCTTTTAACTCTTTCTAAGTAGTAGTGTCTAATCTGATCCTGGAAATGGTCATGTTGATCCTGTGGAAGGCCATCACAATAAACAGTGGCAAACAGTGGCCATGAGGTTGTGCTTTTGAGAGAAGGGAGAAGCATAGGAATTTGTGTTCAAAATGTGTAATTTCTCACATCAGATATGTTAACTATTCCTTTGTGTGTGCCCTAGTTTAATCCCAGAATCTTCAAATTCTGGTGTATGAGAAAGTCCTTGTGGTTTCATAGGAAGTAGCCCTCTTTTCAGCTTTGAAAACCATTCACATAACACCAGAACTAAAGGTAGCTCTGATACTTCTTTGCTTGGTATTTATGAACTAGAAGAGCAGTGAGAGCAAAAAGAGAACACTGCTGCAGACAGGAAAGGCACCCGTAAGATGGTTGGGCTTTCAAAAACAAGAACAAAGCTTTGTTTATTCTCTCCTTTTTTGAAATAAAGTAAATATATATATTCAAAAATATCTGTCATAGCTCCAGTAGTTGCCCAGATAGGTGAGCTCCCCAAAAGGATGTGCTACGAGGAGATTTCTGATGAGACTGTGTACCGGTGGTGAGGCCAACACAGTGTAATAGCCATGTCCTTCATAGTGAATTCCGAGGCATGGCTTCACACCCACACAGTGTGGAGCTGTTTCTCCCAGCATCCTGGGACAGTGTGCTAGTATAGCCCCACCATGACAAAATTGTATTCCTTTTAGCAATATAAATATAGTAGGTAGAACATGCCATGTGATGAGTAATAAGGTACAGTTGCAAAGCATGAGCCTTATAAAAAGAGAGTAGAAATAGAAAACTCAAAGGAGGCTTGTGACTATCTCACAAATTTGCTATAGCAGCAACCCTTGTCTACTAGTGGACTTCACAGATGTCTCACACCTGACCTTAAGTCAGGCCATAAGAGGGACTGTTCTCTTGATTTAGAGCCGCTGCAAGAAAAGAAGGAACAAGAGCTGCCATTGTTTGTTTGTTGCTTTAAAAATCCGACTCCCTGTTGCAAAGCAGCAAGATGAGCAAATGGTTCTTGCACCTGGCAAGTTACCATCAGCAATTATTGCAATACTTAGTGTCTTTCTGCCACCAGCAGAAATCTCTTTGCTCCCTTTCATTCAGAGATTTCATTGTTCTTATGGGGATGGTACAATTAAAGCCACAAGATTTACTGTTCTAATTCTCTTTTGTGTGCAACAGAAGGGAGAGACAGAGCAGGATGACACATGGGGCTGGGTTTTGATTTTTTTTCTTTTTTTTTTTTTTTTTTAATTTTAGTGACCAACAAACATATTGTGTATATATAGCTGACAAAAACAGAGTTTCTTTCAACTCATCAAACCATTCTGCTAGTAACTGGATTAAAGACTATTATTTCATATAAAAGAATCTGGTTATTAAAAAAAAAAAAAAGCTGTGCCTGCATTTCACTCCGCTCTGTTTGCAAACCTTGGCATCTGAGCAGACTGCACCTCATGTATTTCTTCATGTTTCTTTCAGTGTGGGTGTTTTCTAGTTTAGATATGTCTTTAATGTAGTCCTAATATCAGGAACACTGTTTCTGACAAATATGTCAAAACTGCTGCTTATGATAAATGTGTGTATTGGAGGGAAACACAGTGGTTGACAGGAATCCAGATTTCGTTTTTAGCCCTTTCATTATTGCCTTATGTGTGACCTGAGACGAATTGCCAGATCAGATGTTTTCAAAGGGGACATCTGTGAACATGAGTTCAATTCCCCTGTTCTAAGCCAGCATCTGACAGTGAGCTATTCAAATCTGAGCTCTTGGCCCTCAGCTCAGTAGACAGAAATGAGAGCAACTAAATAAGGACAATTCACCAGATCCATTGTAGGAGGAGGTGAACTGCCATAGAAGCTCAGAGTGGCTGCTTTGCACCTGTTGGTCCACAGCTTAGACACTGAAGTGAAGGCAAGCAGGATTCATTTGTGACCCCTCAGCAGGATTTCTTAGACACTCTGGATGTCATCTGACCCATGCTTGGCAATGTGGAAGATCATTCTTCTGAAGCTTCAACACTGGCATTTTCAAAAACAAGTTGCTACTCTGGCTGAAATTCATGCACATTTAAAGATAGGTTTGAGTTACAGCCCTGTTGAGCCTTAATTTCTCAGTAAAATTAAACTCTTCATCAGACCTGCATGTTTCAAGTATTAACAGACAGACTTTATTAATGGATGCTCCAGGTAATCAAGACAATGAGATTTCATTATCTGACCAGTCTTTGTAGAATATCATGCTCTTGCTTGCTTCATAGGTTGGTCCATTTCATTTACCAGCTACAGACTCCAGTGTACTTCCCCTGTGGACAAATTGGTAAATTAGTCAGCTGCCAAAAGGGAGTAATTTGACTTACCTGAAATGAGCAGCAGTGGGATGAAAATACATTACCTCTGTCCCACTGGATAAGGCTCAGATTGTATTGCAATAGAATTAGGCCAAGGGAGTCAATGTACTGGATAATAATGAAATGTTTAATGTGGATTAGCTGCATATAAAATTAATACATTACAATGAACTGCTGAAGAAATGAAACTATATCAGGCCTTTATCCTGAATCTATAATATTAGACTTAAAAATGGTGCATTCTTCTGCTTATAGAAGAACAAAAATAAAGCTATTGAATTTGTGTTCTTTATTTGGATGAGAGAAATAGAGATAAATAATTAGGTAGGTAGGTAGATGGATAGATATCAGAGCAGTCAAATCAGGATCCACTGAACCAAGGCTAATACATTTGGGTCTGGACCAGATCTGAGAGGTTACGGACAAGAATCTAAACCTAAAACTCCTTAATTACCTGCCTAGGCTTTTTTCTTATGGGAGTTAAATCTAAGTGTAGTATTTGTTTTGAACCATTCAAAGGTGAGTTGAAATGTTGCCTTAAAAAGTTTAATACAAAATGGGCAAATTTTCCAAACTAATTGGCAAATATAGTCTTTGACTGTGAGGTACAGAAGGGCTGCAGTTTGAGCCACAGCATAAAAATGACAAGTACCTGTCTGCACTTGGAGAGGCTTTTGGGTTGGGGGGTTTTTTTATTATTTATTTATTTGAAAAGCTTTCATGTTGTCTCCTCTGTTCTAGGTTCATTTCTGTTTCTCAACACATCAGAGAGGCCAATCCCTGTCATCCTGAGCCCTTGGCTGAGAAGCAACAGTGATCAGTGTGTAGTTCAAGTGGCTGTGTATAAGTTTTACCAGCAGAGTGGAGAATATATTGCTCGTGTCCATCCCATTGACGAAAGCAGCAGTGAAATCTTATCAGTGGAGAGTCCAGAGAAACATGGGTAAGTCTCGTCCTCTCATTTGGCTCACAGCTTGAACTGACAAAAATCACTCAGTTGCATAGCAGTTGAGTCACAAATGCATGCTGCACATGTAAGGGGAGCAGGACACCACACTGAGTAGATGTTTGTCTTGCATGGGTCTAAAATACCATCAAAGCTAGAGATTGGTGCTTATTTAATTACACAAAGCATCATCAAACTTCTGGATCTGTGTAACTGAGTCTCTGAGTCAACATCACATTTATTCTCAGTGCTTGCAGGTACAGGTAGAGTGTGGATACTCATCCAAAGGTTAAATCTTTTATGTCTAATTCACTCTATCTGATTTCTTTTTACTACTTCTTTACCCATATAAACTATTGGTCTTAGAATACCTGCTGAGTCTTTGCATTTTCATGTATCTGCATACATTTTAAGTTTTGTCTTGCATTTGTGGTTTTTTGTCAATATAGCAGCCCAGAACTACTGGCAGAGGAAGAAAGCTTTTGATCTTTCAAGGGTGCAACTGTTTGAAGTGTTTTATCCTTTTGTACAATTAATCTCGATGATGTTTTAATTTGTCAGACTTCCTGTGTATTCTTTTAAATTTTTGCTAGCAGCAAAACAGCAGGAGCTGAACACAGTAAATATTTCAAGATTCTGTAGTAATAGAGTAACTCAGAATTTAATTTGGATACATGTGAAGATAATGCACTACCTGTTCTACATACTGACTTTATTTTTACTTTGGTTGCGAAATGTGTTAAGATGCATCATTTTTACCAAACATCTCAAATGTTCTTTGTTTTGATCTGATAGATTACAGAGTCTCTAATAGCAAGTCCTGCTGGCTTGTGCTCGTAATAAGATGTGATTATCTGATTACTGTCTACAGCAAATTCTGTATTTTTCAGTAGCAAAAGGAGAATGTGCAGTAAAAAACCTTGCAGGAGATAACCTAACTCATAGAAACAGTTTGAATAGTTGTAATTCTCATATAACACATGGCCTATAAAAGTGAGGAGGAGAGCTTGTGTGTGGATCTAGATCATACTTAGTTCCAGCAACATCATCCAAATTGTAAATTGCTGTTGATGTCTGGGGAGAGGTAATTAGAGGAGCTGCAGCAGCTGTCTTCTTCCTTAGCTCTTTGCAAATGCTGTGCTCTATGTCACAGCTAATAAACGTGCTTTGTGCAAAGTGCCTCCTGTGTTGGCACTGCCACCGTTCCTTGGCACTTGCAGGGAATATTGCTGTGTGTAAAATGCTTTGGTCTGCTTCGTGGAGGAGCTCCAGCTTGGATCTGTAGGTGGGCAGAACTCACCAGGAGCACAGGCAAGTGCCAAATGTAAAGGAGCCTTGAAGGGAAGAGTAAGATCACTCAAAGTATGATAGCAAATTCCTATCTTTGCCATCTGCTGGAGATAACACGGACTGCTCAGCTGGGTGTTGCAGATGGAGATTGTCACCACAAGAAAGAGGGTTTGTGCTTTTACAGGAGCTGGGTTTGGTTATAGCTTGGCTGTCCCATATGCTTGCCAGAAGTGCAGCTTGCTCCCCAAAAGCATCTCTGTGATGTGTAGGGTGATAAGGATGTGCCTGTGGCTTTTGTGGTTTTGTGTGTCTGGCTCCTTGGTATTCCCTTGCTGTAAAACTTTGCAGTTAGATCAACCAACTGGTTCATTTTGTTCCCCTCCTCTGGACCTGTCCCTTCACTGGGAGAGGCAGTAGCTCTTCTTCAGCTCACAAAGTAGAAAAACTCTGATACTGTGCCCACATAAATGTTACATGGGGATAGTGAATTAACTATCCACAGACTACACACACAGATGATAAGGTTGCAATTTGTCCCCATTTGCCCTGGATCTGCATTCCAGCATTTGAGTGCTCCTCTGCCCTTTGTATGAAGGGATTATATTTGTTATTCCAGCTTTGATAACAAAACATGTCAGTGTCACTTCTGTAAAAATCTTCTTTTCTTTAAATAGGAATCCAAAATAGCTGATCAGAAGTCAAGAATAATTCAATAAACTTCTTAAAAGAACTAGCAATCCTATAGTGGAAATCTGTTCTATTTGGTATTTTATTTTGTCTTGGAAATTGCAAGCAATTTTATTGTTTTATAACAAATTCTTTGACCATACTATAACCAAATAACTTCTAAAATTTTATAAGGATTTTAGCTCTAGGCACAAGGTAATTGAATTCCTCAATGATTCTGTGCTAGAAATAAAAGCACTTTAAAGTTTCACAGATGACACTTCTTTGATTCCATATGCTTTATATATTGTTTTTCAAACAAGAGGTGTAAATTGTGTGTAGTTTCCAGCGACAGGTATCTGCAGTAGTGAGTCCGCGATATTGCTTAAAACCAAGGTCATAGCAGGAGCAGTATGTTCTATTGAAACAAATGCAGTAAGTTAATTCCAGGCTGGATTTTCTTGTATCTTGAACTATGCACAGCATCAATATCTTCTTTACAGTTTTTTTGGGGTTTTTTCTATTTTTCATTCTTTTTAAACTGCATAACCTGAATTACATATATTAAGATCTTTCAAGGTCTTCACAGTTCACCTACATTTACAAGAGAATGAAGTAGATGCTGTCAGGTGTTACTGTTTTGTTCAGGGTGAAACCAGGCACACAAAGGTTTTGGTTGTCAACACTTGAAGCTGATTTTAAGTAGAATCTATGTAAAGCTGTGAAACTGTACTAGGTAGAGACAGCATAGCACCCAATATTTATTTGTTACCAGAGTTCATCTGTGTTATCTTTGTGTGTAAATTACCAGGTGTGATTATGCATAAAGACTCAAAGTGATGGTCTGTTTGCTCCTCTGGTCTCGTTCTCCAGAAGAATGGTAGCCCAGGCCTGTGGACTAGAGTTTTACCAGTTCCATAATGAGCCAGAGTCATTACAGAAATTGTTGTGTGGAAGACACTTACTAATTTTACTTCCTTAATATATTTCACTGCATCTGATCTGTTGCAGACAGGAAGAAAGCTGGCTAATTTAAAAAGCATCACATTGCATTAGGGTGGGGCAGATGGGACAGACATTGAGAAGAGTATGGCACAAGTGATGGCTGCAAATGGTTCCTGAGTCATGTAAAACACCAGAGGCTGGCAAAGGGATGCTTGTTATACAGAATATACTTGTTATATAGAAATACAATCATAACTTTTATGCATAATATTTATAACAATGCTTACCACTCAGAAGGTAACTAAGTCCTTGTTTATCAGTTCAATAGAACTGCATACTTTTTTGGGTTTTTTTAAATAGCAGAAAGATCTTACTCCATGTTTAATGTGTGGGTTTTGGAACACCTTTGGTTAGACCTTCTTTAAGCAATCAGTAGGACTCCTGTATGGGGAACAACACGCTGCTGTGTTCTGTTAGAATTAGATTTGTTGCATGGTAGTGTTTCGAGGTTATCTGTGTGGATGTATTTTTGATAGGGTTAGTCTCTTCTGACATCTTTTGCAATTTTGTTGGGTTTTACAAGCACCTGCAGATGGTACAGGGAGAGAAGCAGTGCAGTACTATTGATCCTTTGTAATGGCAAAAGAGTTGTTATAATTCTTGCCATGGAGCACAGCACTCTGTGATTTATTTCAAATGCCACTAGATGTGGATACTGGTTTTTTGCTGGTTTTCTGCTCCCATGGTGCTGTATACAACCCTTTCTTGTTGCTATTTAATGGATTTCCTATTGTCTGTTCCTGCAGGTGAGGAGGCAGTAAGTATCTTTATGTAGCATATTGGTTATTGGTTATTTAGCAAAGCAGAGTCGCTTCCACAATTTGAATGTTGCCTTCTGGGTGCTTGTCAGACTGTCACTGTGGCCACCGATTTTGTTTCACCTCTCATTTGCTTTCCCATGTGTTAAATTTATAATTATAAAGCAAGTAAGATTGTAAATGTGCTTAGTAGAGTGAAGAAAACACAAAGGAAAACTTGTCAACAAGGTCAAAGTTTGGAATAAAGAATTGATTTTTATTTCTTTGGGTCTGTGTAATTTTGGAGAAAATAGAGTTGGGTAAAGAGAAAAATATCATAGTTCATTTTAATCACCATTATTATTTTGCATCTCTACTTGCACTATTAATGGTGAGTTGCAGTATTATATACTGTACATCAAACCAAACCTTTTTTCAACCTATAGCAAATGACACCATATCTTCAATTTGGTTTTTTATTGTAGGCCTCCCTCATCACTAATCCCATAAACGTGTTCTTGCCCAAAAAAGTGATGTAGCAAGTGGATGTTGACACTGTTCCCATGTCTGAAGGTCTTTGAGGCCTCCCTCATGATGGGAGGTGGGGAAGATCCTTGGATCAGCTACTGCAGCAGGAATATCAGGATGTCAGCCTTGTTCAGATGTAGAGTCAAAAGATAAGAGTTGAACTGCTGGATTGAGTTCACTTCTGACATCTGTCCCACGTTCCCTGCATCAGCCAAGCACACTGCATGTTTTGTTACGTTGCTGCTGTTTCTCTACAGGACAGCGCAGGGTAGTTCCTCTAAGATGCTTTCCTGTACATTCTTAGTTTGTAATTGCCAATTTTAATTGCTTAGATTTTTGTGGCAGGGGAACCTTGTCTCTTCCTACAAATCCTTGCAACACTTCAGAGGCAAAGAGAGGTTGTGGCACTGACACGTTAGCATGATCTGCTTTGTCACCCCACACTTAGGGGATGTGAAATGTAGAATCCCTGCAGAGAATTGCTGATACTGAACTACATACCTTTTGACTTCAGCAGAAGTATACAAACCACATAAATTGACTTTGCAAGCCATAGGTGATTTTTGAGCTGTGAGTAGGACCTTTAGACTTAATGTAGAGCCGTAACCAAACCTGAGATTCATCTGAAGACTTTTGAGTAAATATGTGAAGTTTAAGGTGTTTCTTACATAACACTTGAAATCTGAATGTGCGTGCATGAGCAAGGAAACCATAAAATACTACTAGTTCAACAGCCAATGCTTTAGTAGGTGCATGTGTATTTGTGCACTTCCAACAGAGAAAGTTTACCTGGTTTTGAAGGTTACTATAAATCATGACAGGCTATTCCCTCTCTGGCATCTACAGCTTCACTTGAGATTGATTGCATTGATAGATGTCAAGAAAAATATACGAAGGAATGACTAGCATCTGTCACATTTGACCTTGGGGCTCAGAATCTGAAGGTTATTTCTTGTACTAGTTTTGTTCCTTTTCTTGTTTGTTTTCTTTTTTTCTTTCTTTCTGTGCAATAGCTTCGGTAGCCTATCTCCGAGACTGCGGGCTTAGTAGAAGGAATTTACTTTCCTAGAACCCTTTAACCTTATAAATGCCATTCTCAGATTAGTGGTAACATGAATTTCCTTGACTTTTTTTTTGAGAGAAGGGTGGGATGTGGGTTTTTTCCTTCTCCCTGAAAAACTTCATGAAATTCAAATCTTTGTTTTGCAAATGCCTGGACTAAGATGTAAAAAGAATGAAGACCAAATTTTTGTGTATTTGGGGCATTTAAACTAATTTTTAGGCATCAAAATATGTCTCAAAATTCACAGTGCATTTTTATTGCAGAGAATTCTAAATCATGAATTTAAGTGATTCAGCCTAAACTATGCATTTGAGAAATTCAGGTAATCCAGGAAAATAATTTGGATTTATGGATTTCTTAGAAACTAAGCTCTCCCACCTTGGTGGCCATGCATCACTAATCCTTAATTTTAGAGAGGAAACTTCAGTTGTTCTAGACAGAAAATTAGCACTTGAACTTCTTCTGCGCTATTATCCAGTAGCCAATTTTTAGTCCCTTTTCAATCAGTGAAATTAAGTGCAAAGAAAGAAAAAAGAGGGGAAGGAAAAGTAAAGAAGTTGGTGTTTCCTTTCACCCTTCCCTTTTCCAATGATACTGTACTTGATACCAATGAAGAATCAGTCCCTTTCATAGCAAATGCTTGTATTTGAGAGAAGTTTTTTTATCTCCACCTAAAAATCCTTTGGTTCTTTCAGTATCTCAAGTCTAGACCTTTAAGTCTTTTGGTCATAGAACCTTGAAGAGTTTGTTGCTATTTTGTTTTCATTTCACACTAAATCACAGAATCAATTAAGTTGGAAAAGACCTCTCAGATTGAGTGCCATCTGTAATTGAATATGTCAGTGTGACCGTGGCACTAAGTGGTATGTTCAGTCTTTCCTTAAACACCTCCAGTGATGGTGACTCCACCATCTCCCTGGGCAGCCCATTCCAATGCTTAATCACCCTTTCTGTGAAGAAATTGCTCCTAATGTCCAACCTAAACTCTCCTGGTACAGCTTGAGGCCATTTCCTCTCATCCTGTCGCTTGTTACCTGGGAGAAGAGGCTGACCCCCACTAGGCTCCACCCTCCTTTTGGGTAGTTGTAGAGAGCAATAAGGTCTCCCCTGACCTGCTTTTTTTCTCCAGGCTAAACATCCCCAACTCCCTCAGCTGCCCCTCACAGGACTTACTCTCCAGACCCTTCACCAGCTCCATTGCCCTTCTCTGGACTTGCTCCAGCACCTCAACGTGCCTCCTGTAGTGAGGGGCACAGAACTGGACCAGTGCTGAGTACATGGGGACAATCACAACCCCCAGTCCTGCTGGCCACACTATCCCTGATACAGGCCAGGATGCCACTGACTCACTTGGCTCCCTGGGCACTGCTGGCTCATATTCAGATGCTGCTGACCAGCACCCCCAGGTCCTTTCCTGCTGGGCCACTTTCCCCCAGCCTGTAGAGCCACAGGGGGTTGTTGTGGCCAAAGTGTAGGACCTGACACTTGGTCTTGTTGGACCTCATCCTGTTGGGGAGATTTAAATTAAAACCATTCAGAATGCGTGAGGTGAAGCAGAGCACTTCAAAGCTTTGTGAAACAGTGCAAACCTGATACAGAAATGTCCGCAGATGTGGAAAGACTTTTCCTGTTACACCCGTGCATCAGGCTATGTGGATCATGTTATCACTTTTGCACTAGAGTGAAGTAAATCTCTGTACACTTCTGCTTTAAATGTCTTAGTGGTTGGGGTGCTGCTGAAGTGCTATATTATTACTTGAGATAAACATGGGTCCATTTTGTAGATTTTTTTGGTTTTTTTGCAGTATTGGTTTGCTTTAGAGCCTGCTGTAGTTTTTCATGAGACCTCAAGTACAACAAAGCAGTAGCTTCAGACTGCTCCAGAAAGGTTTACTGTGTTGTCAGCTGAGATTGAACTGTAGCAGCTTATTTCTTCTAACAGACATTTATATGGAAGCAAACTTTTTATTACAAGGAATGACATATTAATATTACCAGAAACTGAATTGTGAGTGCCATTCAGTATTGTTGTGGATTACATTGTGAAGGAACAATATTATATGACCTCTTGAACCAACCAACTTCAGTAATGAGTAATTGCAAGTACTTTTGTTTTTTTTAAGCAGTTGATAACTGATCCAATCAAACTGATTTAAAATCAGTTTTGAGCAACATGGGGGAAAAGTTTTCTTTCTTTTCTTGTAATATATATTATCAGACAGTTATTAGGTGACAGTGCTGCATTTTACTTATGTCTGCCAAATTCAAATGCAAGCAGGAAAACAGTGTTGTGTAGCCTACTTCCAATTACAACGATAAAAAAGGGCAGGGCAGAAAAAGTCATTTCAAATTGAAATAAAATTAACAAATGAGGAAGGCTTTTGTCAAACATGACAGGTTTGGCTTATTACAGAAGCAAATTACTTAGTGTCTAGAGAACAGAAACATAAAAGAAAACGTAAAAGAAAAAGTTATTTTTCAGACTAAGAGTTCAGTTTTTACCAAGTGGAATAATCTTTTCTACTGCTCTTAACACGGTGTTGTACACATTGTAGTGGAGGAGGGCTAGGGTGGTGAGGTGGATAGCCAGTGTGTCTTGGCACAAGAATCCTTGTGGCTTCCCAAATAATCACTGCTGGTGACCTTGGGCTCTGGGAGCTACTTCTGTGCTTGAAACCCTAGAGACTGTCACATCTGACACTGTAGAAATTATGCCAAACTGGCCACAGTAACAGTGTTGAGGTACCCTTAATCCACCTGGTTTGAATATTTGTTCTTTTGAAACTAAAGATTCCTTAATATAAATTATTTCTTACAGGACTGAAACAATTTCTTTAGACCACTCTAAGAAACCAAATCCAACTCTTATACTGTCCAAATCCTGGGCACAGAAGTCTGTTGTCTTAGTTTTATACCTTGTGTCCTTCAGAATTATTTGCAGGCTCCTCTTCTCTTGTTGTTATGCTATCCTCACTTCCCAAAGTATGGGTTGGCTTCCCCCCCGCCCCCTTTTCTCATTACGTTGTTTCCCTAGTTTCATAGATCTTGTGTTTTCTTCTCTACATGAAGGCTTCTGCTTCAATTTTTAACAGTGATCCCAAACTAATCTTCACATGCCCATGTTGACACTAGTCCATGTTGCACTTTCTATCAGTTTTTGTAAAACCTAAACAAGCAAACCACCTGCCACACACACACACACACACAAACACTCCCCACCTAACTTCATCATTCCAAGCGTCTACAAACACTTCATTTTGTCATCTTTCTTTCCTTTGTTTCGGTGTCCTTTCTGCTATATGGAATTGCAACAGTCTCTTTAGGATCTTTTGCTATGTCCAAGTATGCCTTCCCACAGCCAAATACTTCCAGAGACCAGGCAATTAATATTGCCACCCTTTTTTCTAGTTATTTTTCCACTGCCCACAAGCTAAGCTCTCTGTCATTCTGCTGTTGGCAAAGTTGTATAACAAGCCTGCGGTATAATTGCTTTCTGCATTGTCTATTTATTTTTGACCTTAAAATCCTTCTAAGTTTTGTGCAACCTCCTCGGTGGCTGTCCCACTTTGGAGCCTGGTTTTTTCATTGTGTGCAATTTCCTTGGGGCTTTCCTTGCTAATGCTTGAGAATATCCTTCTTATCCACGGCAAATCTACCCTGCTGTAGGAAGTACCGTAGAAGATTTAGAAGGTAATATTTCTCCCTTCAGTTTCACAGAGAAATTATTAACTAGGTGCTGATAACTTTGCAAGACATAAAAAATCATGTCCTTGACCCATCCAGCTGCTAAAAGGGTTAGTGTAGTGGTAATGCAGTTGATTCTGCATTCTAAGTCAGGCTCTTGGCTATCACTCTTTAAATTCTCTCAGCTCCCTTCCATGACTTGCACCACAGGGTTCAAGTCCAACAGGACAGCTTTGCACCCTCACTTTAAACAAGAGTGTCTGTATTGCTGCCTCACCAAAAATCGTGCCTGTTATTCTCAAGTGCTGATAAATGAGGTTTTTTTCTACTCAAGAAAGAAAAAAGAGAATGCTGATAAACTTGATATCTAACTTAGAATTTCCTTCTGCATATTAAAAAGAAATCAGACTTATTCAACAGGAATTTGGAAGTTCATTCTCAATAAATTCCCACCTGGGAAATTGAATGAAGGCTTAGAAATTATTTAGATTCTGATGCTTGCTGCAGTGGCAGAAGCAGCAACTTAGAGTTCTTTTCAGTGATTGAGGAAAGCACTGAACAACTTTCCACAGGGATACAGTCAGGACTGCACTGTATGACACCAGTGCAAAGCACTTGGCAGAACTTTTAATTTAAAACTCATGTACCAATACTTGCTAAATAGTACTGCTCCTGCCTGAAAGCAGTTTTCTGTCAAATAGCTACCTTTGTTTTCTTTTGAGTTTTGTTGTTTTCTATGACACACATCTGGTACAGTAGAAATTATGTTCCTTTAATAAAATACTTTCTCAAGAGCTCTTTTGTACTGGCAGAGGCAAACCATTACTGTCAGTACCTAGTCTGGCAAAAACATGGGTTTGGGGTTGACACGATTGACACTAACACCAAAGGCACAGGTTTCAGACAGCCTTGTCAGATCTACTGTATACACTGCTTGAATCAGATTATTTCTTGACTTGTGCACTGTTGCAGAAGGCTTTCCCCCACATTGCTCTATTTGTTTTTAAAACACATGAATATTATGAAACCATGAACATTCATGACTTGCACAGTGGCATTTTTTGTATCTTTTTTCTTTGTTTGATTGGTTGGTTGATTTTTGGCAAGGATTGTGTTTATCAGTTTTTCTTCATAGACATTGAGCTCTCTGGGTCACCAGGAACAGTTGCCAGCTTTTTATAAATATCAGTCCATAACCTTATGTTATCTGTTGTGTCCTATATCAGGCTGAATAAATATGATTTTCTGTTGGGAATAGCAGCAGTGAAGTTTGTTTACTGAGTGTAATTGGAGCTTTTCCTAATCATCCCTGACTGGCTGTGCCATTCATGTTGATGGATTGAGGCCACAAAGGCACATAATAAGGTTCCTTTTGACAGGGCAAAGCTATTCTAAGCTGGTACTTGAACCAGCAGCACATCTGCCATCCTAGGTGAGCTTCACCTAGACTGCAGAAGATCAGCACAAGTCTAAATCTTTCACAAGGCAATGAAGATTGTATGCCTCTGCTTTATCTAGCAAGGAGTACCAGCAATAGAATAAATGAGACAAACTCCACTGTCTCCCATATTAAGATCAGTGGCCAGTTATTATGACGTCTTTATAACAGAACAGAATTACACTATCCAAATATTTCCATTGAAATACTTTTTAATGAAGAAGCCAAATAATCTGATTTCCTTCAGCAGAAAAAAATTCCAAAGTCTAGAAAAAGTTTCCCTGTTCAGTATGCATTATCAGACATGTTGAGATAATTTTAGTTAGAAGATTGCTGTTGGTAGACTAAGTGCAATGGATGACCTGATTATTTTTAGGATGTTAAGCATCCTAAGTGTGCCTAGCTAAATGTACCACCACACCTGGAAATAAGACATGAGATGATCCATCTGGATACTGTCTTAGTTTAGGTGTCTTCTCAAATCTAGCAACCGGTTTTTTGCATCTCTGCTCCTTTCCATTCTAAATGTCTGTCTTTCAGGAGGCTGTGGTTAGGGAGGTGTGGGCTAGTGCTTTTGACAATTCAGATCCATAACAAAACCACGATGATTGCAATTTGTTATTATTTCATGCCAGAAGAGCTATTCAGAGGCTCATTTCTTAGACGTCTCTAGATAACATCTGACATAAGCTGATTTCCCTTTTTTGTAAAGTCTGTTGTCTGTGAGCTTGGGCTCCTTTCATTCCTTTAGGCAATTTCTCCAGGTCAAGGCTGGGGCATATACCTGGACTGTTTGAAAGAGCATTATCTGCTCTTGCTATTTCTGTTTTAGATAGGGCATTTTGATTGCCAGTATCAAGGCAGTTACATTTGACAGTGTGTAGTAAAACAGCCCCTCTCAAACAATGAAAGATACCATCAGCTTCAATGTTTATCAACAATCAGACCACTATCAATATAAAATTTTTGCAAGAACATCTTGCTTTCTTTTCACTTATTACTTGCCACCACCATTTTATTATGGAAGGGAAAAAAATCGTATATAATTTTACTGACCTCTTTTCTTAATAATTCAAAAACTGAGAGATTGGTATTGTCTTAGACAAGAGAATTTCTGTCTTCCCATCAGCTCTGTTATCTCTTCTTGCTTATTCCCAGGGCTCACTTTTCCCCTGTTCTTTCTGTATCAACATATTTTTCCCTTCTAGGTTTGTATTCCAGGCTTTTCTTCCAAACAGGCTTTCCATCCCCTCAAACAGGTCTCATTCTTGCATCATCTTCACTCAGTCTCTTGCTCCTGTCCTGCCTGCCTTTGACTTGGGTATATTTCTTCAGCATGTGTTCTGGATCCAAAGGCTGGGGGGAGGCACAGAGCAGCTTATTTTGTGTGCCCAGGTCTGGTACTGCCTGATGCAGCCCAGAATGGGCACTGGACACCCTCCCCTGTGCAATTCTCTAGGAAAGTCTCTGCCAAGTGGACACAAACATCAGCCTAAAGGCTTGCAAACTGGCCTCATTGAGACGAATTTTCACAGAAAGAGATAGACAAATGAAGCAAATGATTCCATAAATCTCTGGAAATGCTTTCATCAAGTGATCTGAAGGACTTTTACAAACATTAAGACCCTGCTGAAGTAGGTGGTACTGTATAGGTGGACACAGTCAAGTATTAAAGAGACATTCTAGGAGATCATTAGTGAGGATGTTACTCTACAGGTGTGTGGCGGAGTGCAAGTTTTAATGTGGAGAGATAACACTGATGTCTGGGTTTTCAGAGTCAGAGAAACTGATCCCAGTGGAGATGTTAATGTGTATGTCCTTCACCTCTAGTGAGTGGCCTAACACTGTCTGGAAAACAGGCATTAATCTACTCAATTTCAGCATACACACAAAATCTAGATTCTGTATTTATTACAGTGCAGAAACACCTGTAGGGGCAAACATAAGAGGAAAAAAATATTGCTGGGACTATTTGAGCTCTGCATCCTGAGCCTTCATCACGAGGAGCACTTGGCAGATACATTTCTATCCTTCAGGGGACAGGCATTGCATGTACTCTTTCCATCTTCTCTTCCCCATGCTTCTTCCAGCTCTTCTCATTGAATTAATACTCCCTATTCCTGAGACATGGATGTCTGATTTGTGTCCATCTAACTGAATTGTGAACATTTCTTTTCTCAAATTAATCACTACCTAATCCCAATTTCTTGTGCCTTTGATGCCTGGTTTTAATTGCCTTAAAGTAGAAAGCTTCAATGAGCAGAGAAATTAAAATTGCAAAATCCTGATGGCTTTTTTTAGTTGAGTTATTTGCCGCCACAGTCAACTCGAAGAGTATGTTTTTTGGTTGGATTTTTTTTCTTTCTCTTTTTTTTTTTCCTTAAGCAAGTGAATATCTTATTAGTTTTCCATCCCTGACAGAGCTGCAGGCTTAACTGCAACAGATAGACTACATTTTAGCCCCAGAACACAAAAGGTGTTCTGCGTTGCCTACACTGTGAAGGAGATCTTGCAAGCAGTGAAATGAGTTCTCCCTTTCTTTTGAAGCAGAGCTTCACTTACGAAGAAAACTATTAGTAAAGATTGAAACCTCTAATATATAATGGAGTCTCAGGGATATCCTGAAAGGGACGAAAGTGGGAATGAAGCCCGTTGTATCCAACTGAAAAGCCAGAAGTAATTTAGGACAACTGCATGATTTCTTTTATCCAGAAAATGTATCTTCCATGAAATCAGAACTTTTTGTGGGGAAAGTTCGGTTTAGATTAAGTGCTTTCCCTTAAGGCAAGGTAGATGAAATATTGGTTTCTTGAACTAACCCCACATGCCTTCTTAGCTCTCTGTTCAGGATTACAGTGGTTGTCATTTTGCTGCCTGAGTTCATGCACAGCAAAATTTGTCGTTCTTCGTAGGGATTGTTCTTTATCCCTCTGATGAGACAGCATGTCTTCTCCAGCCACTATGTGGCACACCATAGAAGTGACATGACATGAGGAGCATCATCAGAGTGCTGTTGGGAAAACTCATTACACGAGGAATAACAGCATTTGCATGTCTGTCCATGAGAGTGCTATACAGCAGTATGGCTTTATAAGAGAGTGCAACTGAGAGATGAATCGACTCAAACAGATACTTCAGGTCACCTATATAAAGCAAAGTGAAGCATGCTGGTAAATAAGTATCCTTGTTTTGGTTTAAAAATGAAAAAAAAATAGTGCTGTGCTGCTGTCCCAACCCCAAATTGGTTGGAGTTTAAAATTTAATGAAGCGTAATAGCAAAATCTAAAGGTCCCATGTTTTCTCAGACTGAAGAGTAAAGTGACTTTGTGGAGAAAAATCCCCTTGGTGTAGGACAAGTTAATTAATTATTGAGTGAAAAAGAAGCTGTCTGTTAAATTGCTAGATTTCAAATCTGAAATTTGTTGCCTTTTACCCCTTTGGGTTTCTTTCTAGAAGCCATATAACTGTTTTTTCCTGGTATTGACTTTTTCTTAATGACTCCTGCTTGTAGTCTTCTGTAATAATTTATGCCACGATCATGCTCCGTTATTATCTGCTGACTGATAATAGAGTTTGTTTTACAAACAGCATTCATTGCAATGTAACTGTTCAGTACTGGCACAGCAAGCCACAGTAATAAATTCTGCAGGTTAATGTCATTCTTTACTCAGCTGTTGCTCAATTATCCATCAGAAGTGTTCTGTTTTCTGGTCCTTGCCTGTGACAACCCTAGTGAGAATTGTTTGGCTTTGTGGTTTTTTTCTAGTATTTAGGTGTAAAAGGGATTCAGTTACCTTTTTACCTCTGAAATATATTTTAAACATCCTATTGGAAAGTTCAGGATGTTCTTGAAGGGTAAAGACATAGACTTTATTGACTGCCTTTTTATGTAGTTACCTTTTTTGACCAGAATAGTTATTCAGAGCTGAAAATCCAGAGGTTGCCTTTGCAAGGATGAAAAGCTAGCAAGGAGGCCAATGTTTTTGGTCATGCTGTTGATTTGAAAACCAGGAACGTCAAACATCATAAAAATCTGTTGTTCGCAGGTCCTGTTGCCCAGCAGCCTCCCTAATCTTTTTGCTGGGCCACTCTCAGTACTTGATGTGTGATATTTACTCTGTCCTGAATATAATGTTCCTGGTTTTCTTCCTCATTGTGTCTCTCCCTCATATATATGTTATACTATATACATGAACGGGGCTTTTCTCTCACATTCCTTAGAAGAGTTACTGTTTTTCTCTTTTTGTCTGACTTTGTATGGAATGAGGGTTTTTTTTATTTTTGTGGTGGTCATTGCTTGTGTATATAATTTGTGTGAGTATCTGTTCACACACTCCCAGTTCTTTCTGAGTGTTTCAACAGTGTGATATCGTATCTTCTTACATCCTTCATTGTGGAATGACTGCTAAAGGGTGGCTTTGTGGATCCTTATTTGCTTTTGGAAAAGCCATCACTGTTAAGCCAGTCCCATCCATCTTTTATGGAATGCAGATATAAAATTATTTTTAATGGTGTAGAAGAGGCATAAGCTCAATATGCTTTCAACCCACAGAAGGGGAAGGAGGGGAGGTAGTGTTCCTCCAGCTCATTAATCAGAATGAAAATGAGAAATTGAAGTAGCTTCCTAGTCATTTACTATTTGCTCCAAAGTAAATCTATCTAAATATTAGTGCACTGATGATAGTAAAAAAAAAATAAGGGGGAGAGGAGGGGACAGTTGGTGGAGGGAGGCAGAAAAAGAGCCTTGTCATTAGTTTGTCACGTGCTGTACATGGGAGACCAAAGATATATGTACTGTGGCATCTCTGTAATGAAAACTTCAGCAATAAAAATAGTTCCTTCCATGTTCTGGAAAAGGAATTCTCAGAGGAAACACATTAACAGTATTTCATATTACAAATTATTGTTGCATATTCAGCTATTGTTTCAAATGAGAATTGTGTATATTACAGGGCAAGGGAAGGAAGATACGGTTAGTACTTCTTCTGTAAGCACAATTTAGATTTTATGTATCTGGCTATATCAGTTCTGCCCTAAAAATTGAAGTTAATATTTTAGCAGAATGAAGAGTCTGTTGTTTGTAGGACACCTGATGAACATACACATGTAGTTCAGGTTATGCTGTTAGTGGCTGAATATGAGTCTCCTCATTTCACTGTGCCTAAACAGAAGAAGGTGTTCCACTGTGGTAATGAGACTTGTTGGATATACCTACTAATTCCCAAACTGAATTTACAGACCTCATTTTGCAGAAGTAGAATACTACCATATAACAATATTTGTGCTGAGTGCAAGTAGTGTTTTTCCCACCATGCCTAAAAATTTTGAATTAATGAAATGCTTGGTTTCATCCAGTCCCCTCTCTCCACCCAAGAGGGTCTGTGTTGAAGGTTATTTTCATTACCGTCTTACCCTTTAATTAATTTTATGACCTTGTATAGCAGGTCACACTTGTCTTCACAACAATATGGAAGAAAGTTTAAAATATCACTCAGAATTCCTATATTAACATCTTGCTAGCAGAAATCTATTTCTGTGTTGTTAAAATGTGGATTTTTCTCCTTCCTCCTCTGGTCTCCTTTCTAGAGCAAGAAGTGTTCCTACTTCATCTTCTACCCTTTATACTCCAAACAACCAGCCTCTGTCTCTTATCTCTAAACTGTGTGTTGTTGGCTCTGACTGAATACTTCAGTTTCCAATTTCTGATTTCTGAATTAAGTGGTTGATGTGTGCTTGCACTTTGGAATTTGGCTTCAAATATGTGTGAAAGTGAGGGAGAGAAAAATTATTTTTCTCAGTGTTTTAGTTACTGGATATATACATTGAGAAATCTTAGAGACAACAGTTGTTCCAGAGGTGATGTGCCACCAAAGTTCCTAGTTCTTTGCCCCATTAAGCAGCAGAAAACTGAGTCTAGGGGAAAATGGCTCCTATTTCCAATTTCTGCATTAGCTTATATAAAACACAGAAGAAAGAAATGGCATTTCATTTAAAGGTCCTTCAGTCTGGCAGACTGTCAGGCTGCCCTGAGATTAGATGGGGTGAAAGCACACTTTGACAAATCACTCTGAACTTAGAGAAGACCTAGGCTGATATTTGCAGAAACCAAGAGAAGCAGTTAGCATTGGTTTGATACAACTGTTATAATTACTGCTTTCTGCAAACGCAGCTGTGTCTTACCCTGTCTGCCTTTGTTGGGGCCTGGCTGAGTGGGATGCTGGACGTGGCTGCCTTGGAGAAGGCTCCAAAGAAACATTGCATAGAGCTTGCATTTTTAGTCTCATGTACTGCTCACATTTGTGCCTTAATGCTGTTGCATCAAGACAGTAGGATGTCTAATCCATATCAGCAATGCCGTTTCTTCATTTATATTTACATGAAACTCATGTTAACAGTATCATTAACTTCTTAGTGATATTATGGCATAGCCTTATGAGTGTATTTTGAAAATGCTTCTTGTTGAAAGAGATTTGCGAAGTACTTCATTGCTCACCAGAAATGGTTCTAGCAAACCAGTGAAACGCTCCCTAATTAAATGAAAGTAGTTAATTTTCCTTTTTCTTCCCTTGAAATTTCAAGCCACAGTGGCACCCACAGATATCCTGCCTCTGTACTCAAAATGACAGCGAGCTTTTTTCCTCTTCACAATTGCCTGGCAGAGGATCTGAGCCGCTCAATTTACTTGCAGTCCCACATGCTGTCAAGAAACAAGCCTGAAAAGTTCTGGAGGGTGAGAGGGAAGCGCCGTCGCACAATGAGTAACAGAAGTGTTGATTTGCCATGAAGTTGCCCATCTGAGATGGGTTATCTTGCAGCTCAGATGTCAATGAGAACACTTCATAGAAGACATAGTGTGACAAAACTATGTAATTTTGTAGAGGAAACAAGGCTACCCAGTCTATGATGCAAGTACAGTATGTTGCACAGATGCTTATCAGTGTCCAGCTGACTAGAAATAAAGCAGCTTGACTCAGAAAATAATATAAAAGGTTTTTGTATTTCCCCCTTTATTTCCTTCAATAGTTCTAGTGTTTTAAAATTAGATTTTTCCTGGGGTGTTCATAATTCCCAAGAAACATGGGAGACCAAAGCAGGCTTGTTATGAATATTCTGCTCTTTCTTTAAACATTTCTCTTCCATGGTCATTTATAGTAGTAAATGTGTTTATAATGTTATTTGCAGGAAACACACACGGAGCAGGTACGATCTGAATCAAAACAAACTGATTTTAAAAGATCAAATGGCTGCTGACAACATCCTTGTTGCTTTCTTACATAAATGAAAACCTGTTAAGTAAGGGTGCTGTAAGCCTGGATTCAGCAACGTGTGTGAAACAAAGGGCTGGCAACTGGAGGAATGTCATCAAGTGTGCATGGCATGGTGGAGCATGAGGTTTTCAATGCTTAGGGAAATGAGTATCTTATGGTGTGTGCCTTCAGCAAGGTAGCATCAAATCTTTGCAGTGCCCACTTAAAGCCCTCTCGATTAGCAATCTGTCCACCAAGTTCAGTACTCTTTCAGTCAAATCTTAAATCATCAGTCACATTTCAGGTGGATTTTGCTTTCCTAATGTGCTTTGAAATATATAGAATTAGGGGCTGCATCTGTGGAGTACTTTTACATCTTTCTGTTTTAATGGAGGCGATGTGTGGCAAGTAAGTTTGGTGAAAGAAATATGTGGAAATACCTCACCAACTAAATGTCATCCCCCTCTTTTTTTTTAATATTTTTAAATCAAAATGGAAAATTGTGCCCAGATCTCCCTTGTAATTTTTATCTTTTGATTGAAATTTCAGGCAGTAAATTTCAATACATTGACTTCAAGCAGCAACAGTCAGACAAGTAAGTTGTGGATATAAATGTTCATTTTATACTCTGAATGCTGACTGCTGTCAGACTTTATCCTGGAGATGGAGGTAGATAGTGTGAGCAGATTCCTAAGGCAGAAAGATAATCTGCTAGGGGGAAAGAAGTTATACTAAGATGTGACAGGGTATAGCCATATACTGTTTAATGCTTTACCCTTCAGCAACATCTTTTAGGTAAAAATCTGCAAGGCTTTATCAAATAGTAAGGTTTTTTATTATTACATCTTTTCTTCTATCCTACAGATAGCTGATTACAAGAAATGTTAAGGGACTGTTAACAGCTGTATTCAGAGCCTGGCAATCCTGTGTCACAGTTGTGTGTGGTGTTGTGAGACTTCTTAATTTTTGAGCCATTGTCCTGCTGAATGCTTGCTCTGAACCTTGAAGAATTTCTATCATCGCATTGTTTATACTTGCCCTTTTTAATTTTGGTTCTTTTGGCCTTGTTGTTTGGTGGTGTTCTCTGTGAGCGTTGTTTCTTCATCATGCAGCCCTAATTGGGATCCCAAACTTCAGCTCTTTAAGTGCTAAAGGCAAATATTTTATTGAGAGATTTTCATGGCTTTAGTCTGATAAATAAAGCAACAAGTGGAATTGCTTCAGTGTTTAGGTTAAACTGTGGCCCAGAGCAGGTACGAGATCTTAAAATACCTCCCAGACTTTGTTGGGAAACAGTAACAGAGACATTGGTCTGTGTGAAGTGAAAGCTGCTCTAATTCCGCCTGTTGGGCAAAGTCTGACATTTAGAGAGATTCCATAACATTTGATTCCTACAGAGGGAGTGTAGAACTCTACACCACCAACACCGCTGAGGCTGGAGGTGTTTTGTGCCTTCATACAGAGTAGAAGAGGCTGGAAGACACACCTGTGGCAGCTTCATATTTAGTTATTATTATCATTTTTTCTATCTTGCTATAAGTGACTGTAATCCTGTCGACAAACTCGTGGTGGTGGTGGTGGAAGACTCTTGCTGAGTCTGAATACAGGTTGCCAGCACAAGTCAGCATGGAATATGGGTGGAATATTTTCCTATTAGCTGAAAATGTTCACTTGACCTGCTGGGATGTGTCCTGCCTAGCACTGCTCATAAGCTGTGTTGTTGCCTTACATGTGGGGAAGGTAGTCTTCAGATGTAAATACCTGACAATTTTACAGCACAGGGAAGATTAGGTCAGACTGGACGTTGCTGGCTAGCCCTGTGTTGGAATAACAAAAAAAAGAAATTATTGACTGAAATAAAGGGCCCAATCCTAAACATTCTGAGAGTAGTGTCTGCTGCTGTAAAGATTGTAAGATTAACCCGAATTCCTACTCATTATAACAGCTGTCAATGTTCAGGTCTCTCAGAAGCTGTTATTACAAGTGCAAGATCAAACCAGGTTTCATTGAGAAGGACAGGTGTCAGGAAAGGCCTGCTCTGGAAAGACAGGCAATACTGGTGGTGCAGAAGTACACTTGTAAAGAAGGAAATTTTGAAGTCTGCTGAGCTCTCTTTATTCTTTAGCTTTTCACTCGCCATTATCTGCTTTCTGGTTCAATGTGTTAAATTGAAAAAGTTGAATCTTCACAGAGTTCTGGCGTTAAAAACTTTCATGTCCTTAAGTTACATTCAGTTTCTTCAAATCTCAAGTGATCTTTGAAAATTCATTCATTCCTTGCTCCTGACTAAATCAGGGGAGACATGTCCTTGTGTAATCTTCTGAATTAGGTATCCTTCCTTTCCAGTGACAGGACTCAAAGAAACACCATGAAACTGAACTGGGGGAGGTTTAGGTTAGATGTCAGGAAAAGGTTTTTCACACAGAGGGTTGTTGGGCACTGGAACAGGCTCCCCAGGGAAGTGGTCACAGCACCAAGCCTGTCTGAGCCCAAGAAGCATTTGTACAATGCTCTCAGGCAGATGGTGTGATTCTTCAGGTGTCCTGTGCAGGGCCAGGAACTGGACTCAATGATTCTGATAGGTCCCTTCTGACTCAGCATATTCTATGATTCTCTTGTTTCCTTTCTCACTTCTGGAATATAGTATGCAGATCTTCCACATGGCATCCCATCAGAAATGCATACAGCAATTTGCAGAGCGTTTAGCCTTCTGTATTACATTCTCTAGGCTGTTAACACCTTGTGATGGATCCAAGCACACAGGTGCTGGGATTGTGTTGATGTGCAATTGACCCAAATGTGAAAGCTGACATTTGGCTTTGAGAACTATCGAGAGCACAGGTTAGATCAGACCTTTCTTGGCTAATACACTGTTTCTAGGAGTGGAACAGGCTTTCCAAAAAACTTTACGCTGTTGATGCTGGATTATCTCCTTTTCTACATGTTAGATTTTATCCTATTTTTTTTATCTCACTGTTTTNAGAGGGTTGTTGGGCACTGGAACAGGCTCCCCAGGGAAGTGGTCACAGCACCAAGCCTGTCTGAGCCCAAGAAGCATTTGTACAATGCTCTCAGGCAGATGGTGTGATTCTTCAGGTGTCCTGTGCAGGGCCAGGAACTGGACTCAATGATTCTGATAGGTCCCTTCTGACTCAGCATATTCTATGATTCTCTTGTTTCCTTTCTCACTTCTGGAATATAGTATGCAGATCTTCCACATGGCATCCCATCAGAAATGCATACAGCAATTTGCAGAGCGTTTAGCCTTCTGTATTACATTCTCTAGGCTGTTAACACCTTGTGATGGATCCAAGCACACAGGTGCTGGGATTGTGTTGATGTGCAATTGACCCAAATGTGAAAGCTGACATTTGGCTTTGAGAACTATCGAGAGCACAGGTTAGATCAGACCTTTCTTGGCTAATACACTGTTTCTAGGAGTGGAACAGGCTTTCCAAAAAACTTTACGCTGTTGATGCTGGATTATCTCCTTTTCTACATGTTAGATTTTATCCTATTTTTTTTATCTCACTGTTTTCTATAGCTAGAAAATGCTTTAGGCTTTGAAAGAATTAGCTTAATAAAAGAACATCTTAGCTAGTTTTTTTATCATTAGTTCTTTTTTTAACTTCAATTGTTTTATGATGGAAGAAAGCTAATGCCTTTTCAAGCTTTGGGTGTGTGTTTTCTTGTCAGACCCTTCTCTTCTGTCATGCAGAACAGCCTGGAATATGTCCTGGTGCACACAGTACACCCACAGCCTAGACCTCTCACTGCCTCATGAGTACCAGCATTGAGATACTGTTCTGTCTGGCTCGTAGCTGGTATTTGTCTATTGTAGTGGTGTTTGGGGTGAGGTGAGTACTGATCCCCCTTTCTGCTAACAGAAATTCCACCACAAAATGAAAACTTTCAAAGACAGAAGCATAATTGATGTTGATATATTTCTATCGAAATCCTTTTTTCATTTAATTTTCAGCCAGAAATTGTCAAAGAATCATAGAATCATAGCATGATTTGGGTTCGAAGGGACCTTCGACCATGTACTTCCAACCTGCCCTGCCATGAGCAGCAACACCTTCCACTAGACCAGGTTGCTCAAAGCCAAATCCCCATCCAACCTGTCCTTGAACACTTCCAGGGATGGGGCATCCACAACTACTCCAGGCGACTTCTTCCAGTGTCTCACTGCCCTCACAGTAAAGAATTTCTTCCTAATATCTAGTCTAAATCTACCCCTTGTCAGTTTAAAGTCATTCCCCTTTGTAGTATCACTCCATACCTTTGTGAAAAATCCTTCTCCAGCTTTCTTGTAGTCTCCTTTAGGTACAGGCAGGCACTACTATAAGATCTGGAGCCTCTCATCCAGACTGAACAATCCCAATTCCCTCAGCCTGTCTTCATAGGAGAGGTCCTCCAGCCCTTTGATCATCTGTGTGGCCTTCTGGACTCACTCCAACAGGTCCATGTCCTTCTTATTTTGGGGAACTCCAGGTGTGGTCTCATGAGAGCAGAAGAGAGGGAGAATCCCCTCCTCAATCTGCTGGCTGTACTGCTTCTGATGCAGCCCAGGATGCAGTTGGCTCTCTGGGCTTCGAGTGCACATTGCCAGGTCATGTGAAGTGTTTGCAAGATTCCCAACAGTATCTTGCTAACAAATTCTTAATAATTTTAACATTGCATGCTATTTACAAGGATCTAATACTTTTCTGACCAGGTAGTTTTAATGCCATGTATTACAACTGACAGCTTGTTCATTAGCATTACTTGCCTTCCAGCTTGTAATGTTTGGAAGTATGAATAATCATCGTTACTGTGGAAGAATGCTTTGACAACTATTTGTGACAACTATTATAGCTGTGTGCTGGCTTTATGAGGAGTGAGTGTCCGCAAGTGAGTTAACAGCTTAATCTGCTCCCTTTCTCCCAGCATGACTCACTAGAGCATTTCTGTATGCACTGCTGCCACATCTCTCCCCAGTTGATGCTTGATTGACATTAATCTGATCTTTCCATACATGCATTACCCTCTCTGTGCCATACAGTTCTTGTCACAGTGCTGATGTCACCTACTGTCAGATTCTCATGTGAGATTCCCCTCCAAAAGGATCTGACTCATAGGCCCCTTCTGAGATCCATTTAACACACTGAATTAAATTCAAGTAGCTCTTGATGCTTGTTATCATGTTCTGACTGAATGACTGGGACCCTTACTCCTTCATCTTGAGATTGTTTGTAACAGTAGGTATGTACATGCTATATCACAGATTTATGTCCCTCCAGGGTCCCAATTGCTTTTTATTTTGGGGTAGTTTTTTGCTGACTGTGTCTCTGTGAAGAGCTATGAATACATGGTCCCACTTTACAGCAAGTCCTTCATGTGCAAACACTTCTCCACTTGCCTTCTTAGCAATTCCTCTTTTTGTAATAATATATTGTACCTTCAGTTGTGCATACAAACAATGCATCTCAATATCATTGACTGAGCTGGGAAGAGAAGGAAGGTCTGTGTCCAGCTCAGCTGTTGAGCTGCTGGATGATCTTGAACAGGCTTTGTCTTGATTTCCTTAGCCTTGAGATCCACCAGGACCTTGTTAAAGATGATGTGATGTTGGACTGCCCAAAGTAAAAACATTTGGCTGCAATGTCTTTTGGAAATGCTTGAGTGCTCATGTGTAGTTTCGAGATAAGGTGTTAGTCAGGACTTGCTTTCTTTGTTTCAGAGAAAACATACTCCTGGGGTGCTTTAAGCCATGTCTTTGTATCTGCCAAGTCTGCCTGAATTTTTGGATAGCCAGCTAGGAATGCCATAGGGGATTTTCACACCACTTCCATGAGCTCCAACCTCACTATCCATTGACTGTTTCAAGGGCTTAAGCTCCTTATATAGATCCTCCAAGTTAAGTTATATTCTAAGCTTGTGTCAGTTCTTGCCTTCAAATCAGGTTTGTGAAAATGCTGATCTAAGTAATTTTCCCAAAATCCTATCAAAGCTCGGCTAGAGATGAATGAGTCCAAACATGAAGGCTAACAAGAAGGTACTCTGGTAGTGCAAGGTAATTCAACAAAAGTGTTTGTCCTTTGTTAAAAGGAAAAGGCAAAAGTAATGGGTGTTCATTTTAACTTGAGTCTTCACAAGCAGAACCTGATCCAAGACCTATTTGCATATTGTTAGAGCTTTGAAAGAAGTGCAGCCAGCATAAGGGGAGCAACAAGTCAAGGACTCCTTACAGAAGGTGAATGTGGTCAAATCCATGTTGCTGAATGGGCCCAAGGATCCTGAAAAATCAGGTTGATGTGTTTGTGGGGTTGGTATATAATGTCCATGACAAATGATGGTGATTGAGACGGATGCCACCAAATTCCTGAGGGCTGAAAATACCAATTGTTGTACCAGTTTTTTTGAAAGGCAAGAAAGTGGAGATCCTTTGGAACTCAACATTCTGATTCCCATCACTGGAAAGGGCATGGTGCACATCATCTCAGAATCAGTGGAACTAAATGACTTCCAACCAACATTTTTATGATTCTATTGGCTGAAAATTGAACCTTCTGATTTTTCTCCTCGTTTCACCTAAAGCTCTGCTTCACATCCTCATCTGTGTTCTGCTAAATGTGGTATACTCATTATGGGCCTCAAGCTGATGTTTTTCAGAGTAAGAACTCCTGTGAACTTTCAGAAAGGTTAAGGTCAGGTCTGAAGCTACACATTGGAGCTCAGGTAACTTGTATTTGTTCTTTATTATCCATAGCAAATCAATATTTAAAAGTGAATTTCTCCCTTTCTGTGGGATCTTTGAATTTGGATTCATCTCATACCTGGGGAGAAAATAAATGCAAGGAATATAATATCTTGCAGATGTCTCTATTCAGATTATTGTGCTGTAACAATTATTTACTGTGTTACAGCATTGCTGATTTTTCTGTCTTTCCTAACTATTGTACAGTGGCTGCACGATAGAGGCAGAGCTGGTGAGATCAATAGTCTGGCACACCTAATGTCCAGTGATATGCAAGTAGAAAGACATATACTGCATTTCTGGAGCACAATGCAAGCTTATGCAGGCTTATTTACTACTACTTTAGGTATAAAAATACTGTGTTTAATTTTTCAAATTACATGTCACACTTTTATATTTTTAAATTATTTCAAAGTATACTTAGACCCTAGCAGGTCTGAAATGAGGAGAGCCTTCTCAGTTTAATGAGAAGGACATTTTATTGCTGTTTGTACGCTTTGAGTAAATAGCAGATGTAGAAATGTAAGTCTGATGATTATATTTTCAGGATAACATAATTAATAATAATTTGCTCTATTCCTATTCCGGTGGATGCATTTGAGAGAGAACATTTCTGAAATGTCAATGTTCTCAATGAAATGAAGACAAGGTAATCATGCCAAAAAGTGAATTTCACATTCCAGGACTGCTTGTGTTGGCACTAAACTACTGCCCCAGCAATCTCATGCTGCACTTCCTGAGCCCAGGTCTCTTACACACAGCTTTTACTGCAGTATCAGGCACACTGCAAGGTCAGGGCTCCTGCCATCAGTGTCAGAGCTAACCAGCCCTGGACAAACCAACCTGCATATGCAATGAAAGTAATTAATACTGTAATGTAGGAATTCACTGGAAAAGCCGGTGCCAACACTGATTTTCATTCTTACACTTTACTCCTGCTACGACCTTTCAAGTGCCTTCCTGGTGTTGTGCTTTAACGCAGACCCCGGTGTGCATGGAGCAGACAGACAGTCCAGGCTCCCGCACTTGGGGTGCCAGGGCTGCCACTGCTCTGGGTCTCAGTCTGGGGGTGAATGCCATGTAGCTCTGTGGCACAGGATGGGATCAATGTCACCAGCAAGCCCAGCTGAGGGGGCAGGACTCTGCTCAAGGGTCTGCAAAGGTGTGCAGGTGGCCCCAGGTAAGAGTTTGCAGGTGCTGTGGCTGTGGCCTGTGGGGGATAAATCCACATGTCATGCGACAGTCCATGACTGAACTGTAGGTGTGCTTGTTCTCTGAGAGCACAGCACAGACAGGACTCTCCCACAGGAGTTGCTGCAGTAGATTAGTGCCACCTCTTCACTGGGAATCATGCAGACTGTCTGGCCCCAGAAACAAACCTGCTGCAGGAGAGTAAAGGTATTGTTTCCCTGCCTTCTGTGCAGCTCCAGTGAGAGAGTGGCTTTATTTTTTGGTTTTTTTTTAAATTAAAAACCCCAAGAAAACAAAGCAAAAATGCCAGAAGCTCTATCCTCTTATTGATCAGCTTCAGTGTGATACCACTGCTGCTGGCTCTGTATTTATGTTCCCTCCTAGTCCTTATATTGCAATTCTGTCAACAAGAGTGATCTGTGAGGATGGAGACATGGGAGAAAATACCCATAGGGTCAACATGTCATTGTGAAGAAGAAGGAATCATTGTTGTGTTTTATCAAATCCTCAACAGCCTGGTCTGCTGGGGATAAATGTTTTTCCCTTACTGCTCTCTGGAATCCTGGTATTCTTCATCCAGCACGATCCCGTGGTGTGCAATTGAATTGAGATTCATACGGTGTGGATTGCCATCACAAAAGCATATTTGAGAATTGCCTGAAAAACTTGCCCTCTGAGGGGAGATGTTCGCAGGATAAATGCTTTCTCCAGCCTCAATTACCTTCAAAACTAAGTCAAAGGTTGCCATATTGAATATACCAAACTCTGGGGGGTAACTGCCAGAATACCAGTGATCTTGTCCCTGCAGGCAGGACTCTGGCGTCACCAGCCATGACTCAGGTTGAGTCTGGCCTGATTTAGTCATGCTTTTTCCTAAGAAGCCTTGGGGAAATGCTTTAACTACAGGTGCTCTAGGACTGTAAATCAGTGCCTTTAGTACTGAGTTCTGCTAAAAACATCTTTTCAGGGGTGGTGTCAGAATTTTGTTTTTCTTTCTTACATTGTTAACAGACGTTATTAGATTTGGCACATTAAATGAAAGCAAAGTTAATTCTCACACTGTTAATTTGAAGATGTATATTATTTTTCACTTGCTTCACTAGCACATCTCAATTTGTGGTTATGGAATAAGGATGGACAGGAGCTACCCAAGCATCTGTAACTAATGCCTGCTTACATTGAAGATTAATTGTCATATTGCCTTAAAATATCTGTAATTTATAATGATTATTAATGGAGAGTTAAGGCTCTGGTTTGGGTTCTTGTATGTGATTATCTGTTCAAATTCATAATTTTTTTTTATACAAACTATCCTTAATTAGACCATGAGCTTTATAAATCATGCATTTTTGTACTAAATTTTATTTTTATTAGTCATATTTCCACTCCCTGGTATTCATAAATCCCACATCTGGATTGAAATGAATACTGTTGGCAAGTTCTGTTAATTTGCCTCAAGCTCTTAAGACCTCACCTCACATTTCTAAACCGATTTTCCCCAAAGCAATGATGACCAGAAACTTTTAGAGAAAACTAGTTATTTGACATTGAGAAAGACATGTAATGAATTCACGGTGAGGCAGAGCATTTCGGAGATGTAGATGACTACACACCTATTACATCCACTTATCTAAATTATTAGTAAGTAGCTGTGTACAGAAAGTGTCACTCACTACTTGCTCATTTTCATATTCAAGCATGTCTTTCTCATAGCCCAAGGGGTCTGTTTTGAGTACAAATGAGGCTTCCACATTTGAAAGCCTGGCTGAAAAGTATCATGCAATCAGGCACAGCATTTTCTCCTTGGCATAGCAGAAACCATTTGTGCTTAGTGCCCACTCTGTTGCTTGAACTTTTCTGATGGAAAGCCAAACACACTGAATGACCAGCAAAGCGATGTTCTTACCCCCTCAGTGCTGGGCTGGCTGCTTCTCCTGGAGTGCACACACCGTGCTGTTCACACCTTGTGTCAGATATCATTGCCACAGCACAGCATTTTGGCCCTGCTGCTGGCGACACATGACCACACCTGGAAAGACCTAAAGTGATGTTTTAACAAAATGTTTCTATGCTAGAGCATAATGGGGGTAACATGCCTATAAACTCAATGAAAGTGTTGAGCCTTCTGGATCTCAATTCCAGAAGTCTGGGATAACATGGGAGGAGGAGTGTCTTAATGCAGTGCTGTTTCTTTAAGGTGCTATGGTAATACAAGTATTAATTCAAGTGTTTCCATGATTAGGCTGAGTTTTTCTGTTGTTTCATGTGCTGTGTAAGGACATATGAATTTGAGGACACCTTGCACTTCATTTTCCAGCTCTGTCCATTTACATGGTTCAAAGTTCAAGGAAAAACGGGAAAGCAATTAGCCTCTAATATGAGATGTAGCCACTTGTGGTGCTGTGAGGTTCTTGTGTGTGCGTGTTTGTTTGTGTTTCTTTTTTTTTAACAAAGTCATGATAAGTGCCATTATTCTTTGATCAAGACTGAATTAAGCTTGTTTTCTATTAACGGCAAAGGATAACAATGTTAGGCTTAGTCTCTTATTCTTTGCCCTTTTCAGCACTTGGTGTTTATAGCTTCCAACTGTTCAGTGTTTTACACTTCCTATATTTAATTTTTCTTTAAAAAATACCCCTGACTTCCAGGAAAGAGAAAATTCAATGTAAATATCTGTCATCAAGGAGGTGTGTTATTAAACATGATACATGAAGTGCATCTTTCTGATATAAAAGCGTTTGCTTATTGGCTTTAATGTGGTCTCAGGCTACAGCATCAGCAGAACCTTCAATTTTTCATTCAGCACAGGATCTCCTGTCTCACAGTGCAGCCTGGTTCAGGCTGTAATGACTGAGCACTCTATCTAAAAATCTGCTGACTTTGGTTATAAACACAAATGGTGTGTGATTTAAAACTAACAGTAAGTGTTTGACTTTCCATCCCTCCAAATAACCATTGAAATGGTAAGCTTTTTGCCTAGCTACCACAACAGTATAAGGCTTACAACCTTTTTAACCACCTTCTGCAGATACCAGAAACCCAGACACAAAAAGCAGCGGCAATTTCCTAAGGCCTCCTGTGAATGACAACACCAGATTTGACTGTTTGGGGGTTTTTTTGAAGCTAGTTCTCCTTTCTTAGATTTCTGTTTATTTTTATCTGAGTTTTACTTAGTTTCCTCTTCAAAAATTTTTTTTTTTATTCTTCAGAAGTTGCTGAAGGTACTGATTGGGTCTCAAAAATCTTGGATCCAACCATTTGAACACATCAGCATCAGGATATTGAAGGTCATTGAATTCCCCTTTAATGGGCCAAATCTTGCACGATCAACATGAACATCACAAGCTCTTTGATTCTATTTTAGTTTGTATTCAGTTCAGATGGCTGGCCATTTGAATCCATCTACAGTTAAAGCTGATTTGAGAGAAACATTAAGTACACATGTCCAATTAAACTGAAGGTATCGTGCAGCATATAACTTGCAATCCATCATTCTTTTCAGGCTTCCTAAAATTCGCCGACTGTATTTAATTCTGGTATCTATCTTTGTGATTTAGGAATGTACAACAGTAGGGCAGAGGAGAATGAGTATAGCTCTGTGATGCTTAGCCTTGGTGGTCTCAAAATGGATCTCAGCATATCTGTGGTCAGCTTAGCAGTGGAATAGGCAGCATATCACTTCTTTCCTCTGCTTTTCTGCTATAACCATGTCCTTTTAGCCTGGGGCCACTTTCATGGGCTCTGGTGGACAGGCCTGTCCTTACCTGCATTACATTTTGCTACCTTTATAGATCACTTTTGTATATATCCCAGGAGATGAAGTGCAATCAGTACCTAATCCGAAATGTCATTTCAACAGCTTCTTTGCGTTGCTTACTTATGGTCATGAGTCCCAAGTGGCATCTCAGATTCCAAAAATAGCCTTTCATTCTGGTTTTTAATAAATATTTTCTGTGAGAAGAGGATGAAGGGGAGGTGATGTGAATCAAGTCATGGTAATGTGAGCAGAGTCCCTAGCTTGGCAGGGAGGGCTATGGACTGCTGTGATCCAGGCTCACCTGTGAGGATGATGGAGGAAACTCATTCCACCACACTTGCATGTTCCTTGTTCGTATGCATACCCCAGATGTCTTTACCTTCCTTTTCATTTCATACTATTGTATTCTATTAATGATGTGGAAACATACAGATTTCAAAAAAGATCCATCTAATCCAAACTGCTGGGCTGCATAGTCATTGTAGAGTTCACACTCTCACCCGTTAAGACAGGAAGCCAAGTTGGAATAAAAGGCCAAAAGTTTTCCTCCTGACCTGTCACTGGTGTTTCCCTGGTGCACTGTGACTATTCAGTGTATAGCAAACTTCTCTAAACCACGAGGATTATAGGTTTTGTTTTGAAGAGAAGTGTAAGTAGAAAGTACTCCATAGTGTGTGAGTGAAAGGTTCTGGCTCCAGTGGCCTGATTCATTGTAATACTTATAAATCGTGTTTTAAGCAAAGTAAAAAAATAAAAGAAGGAACAATTTTGTCCATCCTTATATTTTCACCAGCATGTTTAAGACAACTGGGGCTAAGAAATATGTAAACTGCTTTCTAATTAAAGTAGTTCAATATACAAAGGCTTTCTGATGCTGTAACTTTAAGGTACAATATGCATTTAATTATCCCCAAGGCAAAAATTACTTTCAGAGTGTTGTAGTTCTCCTCATACACAGAATAATATGGTTTACTGAACTGGACCAGGCTTTAACAAGGTTTGCAACAGCAATGATTTTAGTGGCACCTTGGAGATTACATAATAAACATTTTTTAAATCTCATTTATAAGAACTGTATTATTATGATTTTGATCAAGCCTAATTTATTGTTAACAGGATTATTAAAGTGATATAAACTGAGAATAATTCCTGCTGTGTATTAAGCACCCTCTGCTCCCAGTAAGTTTGACGAAAATTCAGCATCATCTTTTCACTACCCCACATACCAGATGTATAATACTGTCACAATAGTGATATTTAATTCTTTAACTCTTCCAAAAATAAAATACTTTAGCCCAAAGTAGCCCATCTTTTGTTTGTTAGATGTTCTTTGGCCTTGAAATTAGAACTAAACAAGGTGTGGAACATGTAAAACTGTCTAATAGCAGTCATTGTTTGATTTAAAAATCAATTGGGGGGTTTTCTCCATTTAACATTTAATAATCAAACATCTTAAGATTTTTCAGGAAAGGGTCTAAGTTCCTTCATAAACTTCATAGCAAATTTTAGCTTTATTTTTTATTTTAGCTGTCAAAATCCAGGCATAATATTTGTCCTTTCAAATTCTGTTTGTACTGTTGAAGCGTGTCTTTTTTTAGACAAAGAGTTGGGCTCCTGCTGTATATTTCTGGGTCTTGTCCTTCTGTAAAATGACCTACAAAGTCATATTGACTGAAGATGTTCAGAGCCCGGAGCAAAGACCTTATTTTTAAAGTATCTTAGTACTGTCTTAAAATGGCCAGTGGATTCATTGAGGGACATCAAAATGTTCTATGTGCCGTATTTCTTATTTACTCTTTTCGATTTAATTAAAGAAGGGGGAAGAAGCAGGGTGAGAGGTTTCTGAAGCTGCAGTTCCCCAAAGCTGTGGGAAGTGAGACTGGACAGAGGTTGCTGCAGTCACTAAATGATTTAAGTGTTTGAATCCTGTCTCTTCAGCAGTCCTTTATGCCCAGCTGTTCCTGAACCCTGTTGGTATTGTATTTGGCCAGCTGATCACGGGAGGTGTAACTTACCTGGTTATCTGTAATGGGGTACTATTTATGTCTGGTAATGTACCTTGTAGTGCATTAATAGGAACTGTGACCTGTCTTGACTGAAGGACACCAGACAGGACCAGGCCAGATGTGTCTGAGTAGGAATCTTGAGTGCAAGCTCAGCTCTGTATTTTGCAGAAGTTCAGGGTTTGTAACTGACCTTCTTTTAGAGAAAGCAAAGTTTTATTTTTGTGTTTCTGGTTCTTTCTGTGACCAGGAATTGATGGATATCAAGGCAGGCTTAGGAAGAGCTTCTCCAGAAATTTCCATCTCCATTTTACAAGCAGAAATACTTGCAAAGGCTTACACTCTTCTCAGAAGTCTTTGCTTTAAGCCTTGAAGCTGTGATGTATTTTAAGCTACTGATGTTGTGGTAAATGTTTTGGAGGTCAAGCCAATCTGTAGAATGTTCTGAGTTGTGTGAAATCTGTTATCAAAGGTATTTTCTCAAAATTTTGAGTAGTTTGACCATGAGTTCATCTCTGACCATCCTTTGGAAATGATCAGTAAAGAACAGGTCATGTTGGGTGGTGGTGGTTTCGTTTCTGTCTTGGCTTCCTTCTGAAGGAACTATCTGTTGTTTAGAAAGAAAAAAAAAAGGAATTGAAGTTAATCAAGCTATTTGCTACTTCTATTTTCATTTACAAAAGTTATTATTTTATTACTTTTCCGCATCTATAGAGTTACCTCAGTTGAAGGAATAAGGAGTTTGTTTGTGATGCTTTGGAACAGCGCTAGCAGAAGTGCTCGGAAATGAGAATTTCTTTCTTGAGGATTTGTCACTTGAATTTGTATCAGATGTTCAAATAAACAACCCCCAGAGGTCACACCTGAGAGCTGGCACACACACCGCCCTGCCCCCGCCTCCATTTCCTCACACTTATTAATAGGGAACAAGAGCTAAACTTCAATGTCTTGAATTCTAGTCAGTTGTGATATGTACAAAGATGTCTTTTTTTTCCCCGGCAGAAGGGAAGGAAAACAGCAGCAAAACCCACTTGTGCTTATCCTGGCATTAAATAGATTATAAAATCCTGATACTAAACTGATGATTATTTCCGAATCTGTAGAACAGCTTAGTAAAGCACTTGCTCTTGTTTATGTTCATATTATAAATTTGAAAAAGATTAATTTTCCAACTCACTGTCTCTTAAATCAGCTAATCATCAACTATGGAAAATTGTGCATAGCTTTTTGACTGTGCCATTGATGTTGTTTTTATATTTTGTTTGGAAAGTTTCATCACCCTTTCCTTTTGCATCAGGAGAACACGCACGCACACAAATACATACAAGCAAAAGTAAGAAGTGATTGTGATTTTTTTGTTTCTGTGAAATGTTCAGAATTATGTGGAGTGTCAGTATATCAAGAGAGAAAAAAGGCAGTGGCATCTTTTGTGTCCAAATGCTGTGGGTACAAATATACAAATAATGTATGCAGTTAACTAAAATCTCTCTCATCGATGAGCCCAAGTTCTGCACGTTTCAAATTAGTTCCCTTGCTTTATGGAGAGGTTATTACAACCTCAGTGTGGTTGGTGATGTTGCTGGCCCAATGACAATGGATAAATGCTAACCTTGAGAATGCAGCAAATGAACTGGTCAGACAAAAAATGAATCTCCAGTTTTTCATTTCATTTATGCAGTGACATTTAATTTGAAGCATGTCTCACACATTTCATTCTCTATCTGTACTGGGTATTTACCCCTCTCTGAACTTGTCTCTTCTTTAATTAACTGCAGATAGCTGTGAAGTTCCCTCTTTTGAATGCTCCTCAGCCTGTTAGGAAGGAATGCAAAAGTAACTAGTATGCTGGTTTTAGGCTTTTGCTGCCAGCGTAACTCTGAGAACTCCATGAGCAGGTTGTTGCATCTGAAGCTCTCCTAAATCAAAGGGACTCTATGGCCAAATGCCCAACCTTTGAACCAAGTGCCACCTCTCCAAACCTCTCAAAGAATGGGTGTAATCCGCAGCACACCACTGATGGCTTGGTCACTTCTGGTTCAACCAGTTCTTCTAAAGAAAGCAATAGGGTGCACCTAATGCACAGAGAAATAGCCTGCAAGCAGGGTTTCTGGATGTGACTAGCCTTTAAGAAGTAGGGCTTTGGCAGGGTAGAAACAAGACTTTGAACCTGATGGACCCTTGTCCAGCACCTGGGAGTTGCACTGCTCAGCCCTGCTGCCTTTTCTGCCAGGCAGGGTGCTGCTCTTACCACTGCAAGCTTTGGCAGGGCTCCCCACAGCTGTCACTCAGAAAAATGAAGGCAAAGATGTGACCCTTTTGTCTTCCCATGGCTCAAGGCCCTCCTTATCTGAGGCTGGCCTGCCCTTGTGGGTTATGTCATGTTCAAGCTGTATCCCACTGATGGGTGAGTTCTGTTTTGCAGGAGGCAGACTTTGGTTCACAGTATCTGAAGGCAACCCCTGCCTCATACTGCCAAATGCCTGAATGATCAGAAGAACATGTAATCTTCTTAAACTTTGTCCACTGAAACAAAGGGATCACTGTGGAGTTTTCATCTTAGCGCACGGTGTCTGGAGGAAGGCACAAACATATTCTACAGAGCTAAAAGTTGCGGTTTTTATTGAAGTTGCTCAGAAACTTTGATACTTGGAGGTTTTATGAAACACTGGATTTTGACAGAAAAAGAGAAGCATTTGTGGAAGCTTTCAAAAAACCTGCATACTACTTTTTGACTACCTGCAGTTTGTATTTAGACAAATACAGTGCATCTCTATTAATTTTGGGGCTGCTTTTTGTAGCTCAAAGCACTCGGAGGCAGTAAGAGACAAAATTTTGAAAAGCATACCTAGCAGAAAGGTATGGTTTTCTTATTTCAAATCTTGTTTGAGCAGAATTAAGAAAGGCTGTATGAGACTTGTTCCAGGGCAAATAATTAACTTGTTCGTTTTTTTGTGTGTGTGCTTGGCCTGAGACAACTAGTTATAATGGAAGAACTCAGACTGAATGAGAATCTGTGCCTAAAATTAAAAGAAAAAAATTGAAATTTAGGAGATTTATTGGAAAGTAGTATCTTAGTTTATTGTAAACATTTTGTTAATAGATGCTGGTGAATATGGGCATTACAGAAATGCAGTGTATCATTCCTTTCCTGATCACTGATCTTTGTCATTCCACGGTTTCAGTTTATTGGGGTTTTTTTTTTGTTTGTTTTTTGTTTTTTTTCTTTCTTTTTTTTTTTGGGGAGGAGAAGCAGCGGCCAGCATAGGTAGAAGAAAGAGAATTTCTTCTTCAGAAAAGATTTTGCTGGAATCTAAATTTTCCAGCTGAACAGTATGTCCATAGAAAAAGCTCTCACTTAAACAGAACGGCATTTTTTGAAAAGGAGTTATTTCTTCTAAAGATCTTGGCTGGGTGTATTGTGGAGTTCATTTGAGCAGCAGTTCAGTAGACAGGGCTTGAGGAAGCACCAGGGACACCTCTTATACCTCTATCTTTTTCCTTTTATTTTTTTAATTGACTGATTGAGATCGCAGCCTTGAGCTGTTCCACTGTAATTTTGGCATTATAACTCATGGTTTGATTTCTTGAAAATGGTTACTTACCTTTTCCTTCACATAAAATCGACTGCTGGCATGGTGAGTAGTTAATTCTTTCTCCTTGTGAAAGAATGCATTGCCCTGATTGTGATCATTCCATTTTAAATTTAAGTATGAAAGTCATTAAATATCTTGAAAGAAAGGATATTTGGAACTACATCAGACTTTTCTCTGCAGTGATTCCTGCTTTTCCTAGAGCTGTGTGGAAGGAGTTTCTGTTTAGGGGCTAAATGCTATGGTTTCTGTATAGGCAAAACACCCACCTAAACTGCCTGGCATGAAATAGTTTTTGTGTTATAAGATCTTGTCTTAGCTTTCTCAAACGAGGAAAAACAAGTCTCTTTTTAAATTACAGGGAGAAAAAGTAATATTTTAAAAAATAATCTTAATTTTGTTTACATGGTGTGATTTTTCAACTCGGGGGTGCTAAGTTTTTAAGTACAGCCATTCTGTCATTGCTCTGTGTTGTTAAACAGCTCCAAACCCAGACTGAATCTGTTATGTTTGTTAGCCCTTTTTTATCACTTTAGCATGATTGAAAGCAGAATCTGTCATGTTTAGTGCAAAGTAAGACCAAACTAGAAGTCTTTATTCAATGTTTAAGATTTCAACAATAGAAACAGAAGACATGTTAGATTTAGATTAGATTAAATTAGATTTGATTAGGTTAGTGCTTAGATTAGATTAGATCTCTCCCTATAGGTTTGGGATTACAAAATTGAATAATTTTGGAGATGTCTGTAATTTTTCTTGAGTCAGGACAGTTTCCAAATTCTGTACTGCTACCATTCACTTGTATCTTTCCAAAACAGGACTTTTCAGCATTTGACACGAAGATCCCAAGCCAGTTTGTCCAGGGACAGCCAAGGAAATTTGCACATTCTTTTTCCTTGCTGGCCCTATACTACTGTGAGCTGTGTTGTAAATTCTGCCTTGTCCACATTCCCTCATCTAGAATTTTTCTAGACTAACAAGAGAAACAGTTTAAAAAGTTTGAAACAGACCCACATTAACAAATCCCGCTACTGTTTTCAAAAACGAGTGTTAATTCTGACCACCTAAATGCTGATCTAAGTCTTGTTCTGTGGCTTATATGCTCTGATCTTTTCAGAACTTTTGGTGGGGGTGAACAACCCTCAATGGCTTTTCAGAACTCTGGTGCTCTCAGAAAGATTGAACCATTTCTGTAAGTAGGAAAAGGCCAGTACCAGAGTGCAGTCCCTCAACATACAGAGCTTTGTTGTGTGTGTGTGTGTGCAAAGAAGCAGAGTTTCTGAAGGTGTCATCTGTGACAGAGGACAGATTGCTCTGACATATAAATATAGCAATACCCTATCCTATATTCCATGTATTATTCTGCTTTTTTTTTCATACTTCTATGATCCACTGGTAATGTTTGCTTCATCAATGGTGATACCAAAGAATCCCAGGGTGTTAAGGTAGAACACTCCACATGGGGCAATCTAGCCGATTTAGACTTTGCTAACATGTTCAAGGAGAAAGTCAAGCAGTGGTATAAATCACACTGGTTTTGACAGCCTCTGGGGTTCCTTTGTGTTTAGATCAGTTTCTGAATTTCCCTGTGCTGCCAATGGAAACTGTTTTTTCTTAGTACTCAAGTTCATCATGTGAGAGGTGCTTAACTTTAATGATACCGTGAGACTCACCCCTGCCTTCTCTCAGCCTGTGTCTCCTGGACAACATGGTACTGTGATCAAAGCAGCTGAGATATTTCACTTCTGTTTAGGCTACATGCAGAATCATTTTCTTGGGAGTTGAAAAGTTCAGAAGGAGAACGAAATAAGATCATTTTCCCCTCTATACTTTACAAAATCCTACAAAATAGGCTAGACCTCTTTGCTCTCACATCATTATGTGCAGGGAAAGGTTGGGGATTTCATTGCAGACTTGCTCAAGGCACATTACATGAACTGCAGAAGAATGTATGCTTGAAATTGTCCAGTACAATTTTCAGGAAAGAATGGCAAGAACAACAAGAAAGTTACATAAACTTGAGCAAATGCTGAAATAATGAGTGTTGCTATGCATTTTGAAAGCTCAGAAGCAGATTGAAGCCATCACTCTGAGCTTCACAGTCCCCATTCTCAGCTTCTCCTCATTTTGTCTGCATCTGCACAGTGATCTCTGGTACTTGAAGAAAGGCCATGAGCAGAGAACGAATAATCCTTACAAAATATGTGGGGTATACTCTTGGGCTGATCCTCTTCAGAGCTACAGGATTTGAATTGGATCCAAAAAGAGAGGAGAGCAAGCAGTAGGTATTATCTCTGTGCCCACAAATTTGGAAACAATACAGGGACACGGTGTAAAGAGAATCTGAGGCTCTCTTGGGAGCTGCACTCCCTTCCCAGGACCTCCTTGTGTGTGCCTACAGCTCGTGTACTGCTGGAGCCTCCCCTCTGATGACCAGTTTCGCATCAGGTCTTCTTGACACTGCTGTGCTGGCAGCAACTCCCTCCTGATCCTTCAGGCAGCTCTGCCTTCCTTACACCACCTCAGCAGCACCCCAGGATCGTGGGGGGAATTGAATCAGCTCAGCTTTTTGGAGGTGGTGAGTGCATGCAGAAAATGTGTTGCCTATGTTCACTGCTTTTAAAGGGAATTTCCCTCCTGAAACTTCCTAAAGTGAGGGATAGGATTGTATTTCTCAGGCAACAGAAAAGCAAAACCGAATTTTTCTTTATCTTTAGGTCTGGAGGAACCTCCTTATCATAGCTGCCACAGCTGCAGCAGCCTTCAGATGAATTGCAAGACAGCTTTTGCAAAGTGTTTTGTTCTAAAGCTTGTTTCTCAGGATTTGAAAATAAACCTTGTGTCTTGCTGACTTAATATTCCCCTAGGGCTGCTTGTACAGCAAAGTTATGGCTTTTGTGGAGTGATAACCTACCACCTAATGAGCCTTCCGGCTCCAGGAAAAGCCTGATCTTCTCATAATGAAAGACAGGCCTGAAAGAAGAAAGAAACAAAACAAAATTCCTGAATAAAAACCTTCTGTATTTTCTCTGTTCCTCACAGAGAGATGAGTCGGTGACCAAGCTTTGCTTTTGTTTTCAGCCTTTTGGCTGTTGGAAAAAGCATAACGAAGTCAAAATCATAATTATACTTTAATAAAAAATAACAAAGTTGGAAGACAATTTTATTGCCTGATTGTACTGAAATCCTGATCCACGTCTCCTTTTTGTGGCACCATCAGCACTGGGGAAAGAGAAGAGGAGAAAGAGAAGAAGAGAAAGACAAAAATAAAATAAAACTGCTTCTGACAACCCATAGCATTTTCATGAGCTGCGATGTGTGTGGTTTCATGGGGCAAAACTCAACCTGCATTTTAGAGCTCTTGCAGCCAATGCCAGTGTGTGTTGGAACCAGCACTCTGATTTCTCAGCCTGGCAACAGTATGAGCCTGAGGAATCAATATTAAAGGCTGGCTGAACCAGGGGTTGGTGACTTCCAGGTGAATATCCCAATCAACAGAGCCTTTCTCACCCTCTTGTTTGCTTGATCCTTGTGCATATTTAGTACGTTGTATAGCAGCAGGTATCACAGAGGAATGCATTTTGGAATCACCTCATGCTGATGATCCAAGGTGGGATTTTGATTTCACCATATAAACCAGAAAAGGGGTTTTTCAATTTAAGTGCTCATCTTTTTAGCCAGACTGCCCTTAGCCAACAGAGTTTTTCAGAATTTGGGGCAATAAAAGTTTTTGCTGTCAGCACCTTTGAGACCTCAAGCAGCCTGGGTGTAGTTGCATAGAAAAGATTAATTGTGGACCACAAATTAGAGTAGCTTAGTTTGATGTCTGTGTTGAAAGAGACACAGATAAAACAGTTCCTGCCTTCCTCCTCCTCGGTAAGAGCAGTGATTCATGTTCAAAGTCACTCAAAAAGTGGAATGATCAATTAGAGCTATCTGCAATTGTTGTTAATTTTGTTTTTCCTTTTATTTAATGTTTTGCCTAAGTCTGAGCTATTAAATTTACAAACAATAAGGAGAAATGCATCTGTTAACATTATTAATTTAAGGATTTACTTGTAAAGTAAGATCTCTTCTTCTAGGGTAACCTCCCTTAGGTATTTTAATTTGTACAGCATATTTTTCCAGCCTATCCTTTGTAGAACATAAAATACCAATTGACCATTTGGCTTTATGGCTGCTGGCAGGATTGGGAAAAGACGGTAAGCATTGAGTCCTATTCTCTTGCTCCAAAAATCTTAAAATCCTGTAACAACCACTTTTATTTTGCTGTTTTATGTTCTTGCTGTACTGTGGGAGATTTTGCCCTGAAAACCAGAATACACATTCTACATTAAATTTCTCAGTATTTTGTTTTTCCTGTTTAAAAATGAAATGGAAGGTAATGGTACATTTTTACTAGAGCGAAAAGTGCTTCCCTTGAGGGAAAAATTATTTTTAAGAATTCTCTGACATATGCTGTTTATTCTGAGGGAAGAAAATATGTAAAAATTAAATGAAGTAATCAAAACTTGAACAGAGCAGAGAGGCATTGCCCGATCAATGGCTTCAAGAGCTGTGTTTGTCAGCACATTCACTCACTAACCAAGTTTGACACTGACAGCGTCACATTTCTGGTGTTTGGGCACTGCCCTGAGGTTTTAAGCAAGATGTGTTACAGAAAGTTGTGTTCTACTGCTTTGTAAAGTGACAACATTTGCTTTCATTCTGTCAAAGTATAGCACTGTGAGCGTTAACTAACTGTTATGGTACTGGAGTGGATCCATGTGGATCAGAAAACAGCATTATGGTCATGCCCTCTACTGAAACTTTGTATGGCTCCCAGAGCCGTGATTTGTAGCACGATACACCAATTACCACCAGAGAAATTAGTAATCAGTGCTGATTAACAACAGAAGGCTTTTTGAACACAGAACTGTGTGGAGGGAAGCATGCCCAGCAGGTGCCCTCTCTGGTATTTAATTATAAGCAAATCTGATGGGGAGAGGTGTTTACAGGACTGGCTCTGGATTACCTACATGGGGGTTTCTCACAGAAGAGGTTTAAAAGAAAGCTCACCCGAGTGTCAGACAAAGGTTGGGACACCAGCTCAATTAGACCTAATTAATGTCCTGTGAGCACTTTGGTTTTTCAGCCATGCTGCACAAGAACTTTTTGCTGAGGGCTGGAAAAGTCTGATTTTTAAGTGTCTTAAATCCAAGAGCTTCAAGATGCTGCTGCTGTAAGTCATAGTTTGCAAAAGATCTTTGAGGGATTTGGAAGGTGTCAAGGCTATGACTAATGTTGGTTTTCTGGTGTGGGGGTGGGCGCTTAACCACCATTTTAGATGCATGATGAGGTTCTGCAGTTAATGGATTGATTTGGCTAAATCAAGGGTGTTTTGGTGAAGTTCAGGATCAGGTGGTGTGCTGTTGCCTGAAGAACTATGTTAGAGTAAGTGGAAATTAAATAGAAAATTGAATTACTGTATTCTTTGTGTGAAGAAAATTGAAAGATTTTGAACACTTGGTCCTTGGTTGCACAGATTGAAAATTCTTTTTGTCCAAAGAGTCTTGAGTTTGTTTTTAAATGAGTCAGTGAACTTGGCATAACTCTTAATGAACCCAGGTGGGATTTTCAGAAGTATGAACATTTGTTTGACTGTTGTCCCAGTGAAGCAGGTGTACTCATCCATGACTTCGCCTGGGGTAAAGTTCAATCACTTCTCAGTGCCTGCTTTTGAGAAACCTATGTTTGGTGCCCAGATCACAGCGATCTCCCTCACACCTGACATTACTTGGCTTTCTTGTTTGCAGTGCAAGTGGCTAAGCCAAGGGAAAAAGAGATGCTTGCTCTCTGCTTCTTAATAAAAAGTTGCTTTTAAGGTCATAGCTGGGTCAAGCTGGTGGGCAACGAGCAAATACTTGCAGTGCTGCCTCTAGTCCGTAATTGCTCTGCAGATACTGGAGCCAGGCATGTCAGTAGAACACAACAAAGATAAAAATGATGGAGATAGGCTTGTAGATTTACTGGCTACCTTCACCGAACCCAGTCTGTTAAGGGTAGAAGTGTGCTTGTTTTGAGAAAGAGAATTGCCACCGAGAAATCTTAGCAACAGTAGGGCAACTCTGAAGCACCTTGAACACCAAGAACACCAAACATGTGAGGAGAAAGCAGGATGGACCAGGGGCAACCTAGGGAGTGATGCTTTTAGCAGCTGCTCCTCTCTCAGGGCTGTTTGAGTAGCCTGTGGTGCCAGTGAGCCCATGCTGAGGAGCAGTTCACCCCTCCAGACCCCTGCTCAGTGTATAAGGTAGAACAGCCTGTGGTTTTGACTGCTGGCGTCAGGTACATGAGGGTGAGAGGTTGCCCACTGGAAAGTGTGAAAGGTGGAACATTTTCCTAACTGGGCAGCACACTCACACCCAGAGCCCATTTGGAATGGGCTTTTATAACTCTGGATGAAAAGCACCAAGCAAATGTTGCAAATTACTATCCTGGCAAGCTAGCAAATGATAACTGAGGCTTTCCACATTCATTTTTTGTCAAAGGAGAAGTTGGTGATGTGAAGCCTGAATTTATATTCAGGGAATTGCTTTTCATCCTATGGCATGGGTTCCTGAGCAGAGGCAGGCTCAAACAATATTTTGAAAATTATCTTTTCACAGAATTTTGATCAAAGTACAAATGTCCTTGCCTCGGGAAGCAGTTTGTTTTTCCCTGAGAAGTGATGCTGGAAAAGTCAGAGCAAAGTCTGCTTCCTGGCTAAAATTCACCTATGAATAAATTGCATCACAAAGCTACCAACAGCATAGCATTTTCAAAGACCATATGCTGTTGCTGTAAGAAAAGTGATTTGTAAAACTCAGCATTTTATGGGAACTCTTCCCATAACAATATTATTAGAAACTGCTATTGTTTATAATACACTAGAGTATAGACATCTAATTATATTTTTCTGATTTAGTGGAATCCAGACCTGAACCAAGTTTTGCCAGTTTCATGGTTTGCATATTTGGAAGCTTTTCTGTGAAATTATTTTGAAGCTTTTTGTAGGAACATACCTATATTGCTCATCTATTGTTTTGAATACAAAAAAAAACCCCCACAATTTGTAATTATTAGATCTCATTTGAATCCTGAAGGATCCAAAGGAACTGTCCAAATAATTCAAAATGCCCACTGAGATATCATTTTACTTATTTTAATTTTACTTGTTTGTTACAAAGCTGAGATTCAAGCCTTCATTTTTGCTCTTTAACAAAAATTTTTGGAACACAGGAATCCTCAAGTGTCAGGAGCCTCTGAATAATTGTTTGTGACATGAGATTTTTCTTTTCTTTTGTGATTTTGCTTTTACTGAAACACATGCTTCTCATTCTCTTATATAGAGTGACACAGTTCTAAACAGAGAAGTTCTGCTGAAAAATTATTCTGATTGTTTGCTACATCTCTTCTTGTATCCCAGCATTATTTTCATGTGCTTTCACATGCTTTGGAAGATGAGAATTTCTCCTCCCATCCAGACTTTCTCTGTAAACAGACATCTGCACTGCTAGAAGAGTTTCAGCTCAACTTTCCTTTGTCATAACCTGAAACAAAAGATGCATCTGAAGCTGAGACTTTTAATGTGATTGATTGAAAGACAAAATTCTGCTGCTAATGGTGCCTTCATCTCTAATTTCACACGAGACTGTAAGGCTGAGTAATACTGTTCAAGTCCTTTTTCCAGTAATTGGTCAGTGGGATCCCTGGTGGACCAGAGGTGGACTTGTTAAAGGAAAACTTTTCAAATATGTGTTAAGTTCTGCTGCTGGCAGTTTTTGCTGAACATTTCAAGTTGTAGTGTCTAGCACAGGCTGGACACAGCTGCTGTATGTTGTCAGCTTGTACACACTTTTTTAGCAGGCTTAGCTGAAAGAACGTCTCAAAGTGCTGTTCAAGCCACCTGTTACTTTCATAGATTATTCCCACAGAAACCCACCTCTGTGGAACATAAGTGATTCAGCTAAAGTTCTCTGTTCTGTGCAAGTGAAGAGAGATGAAGAAAATATGCATAAGAAAAATAGCTGAGGAGAAAACTGTGTTACACCACTCAAGGGCCCCCATCAATAAAATTTCTTTGGGTTATAGCTAAGGGTAGGTAAATCTATTCAGATAAGAAAGAGTAATTTAGATAGGAATCTGAACCTTTATGGAACAAATACTTGCTGAGTTTCTCATTACCCTGCTCATGATGGTGGGTGCAGTAGAGCATAGCTGGTGGTAATCCTAGATCTGGTCAGAAGCAGAGTTCTGCTCATTTTCATTACTCTTCAGGCATGGTTCTGAAGACTGAAGACATTTAGTACCCTTCTGGTAATTTTTAGCTGATTTTAATGCATTAAGTGAAACTAGTCTCTTTGCACATTAAGTGTTCCATTTATTGAGAGATGTCTTCCTGCAATGCCAGTATGCTTCAGCCACAAGTAATAATTTTTAGCAGCAAGAAAAGGATTTGGTTTTCACAGCCCAAACAGACTCCCGAAAGAATTTTCAAGAGAATCTCATCCTGAAATAGGGAAGGAATACAGTGAGAACATGGATCATCATCTTTTGTACTTCATCAGACATCATGTAATTATGAATACAGCATCCTTGTCTACTGTAATTAGGTCTGTGTCTGCCTCTTGTTCCTGCCTGTAGAAGTTTTCCTTTTCTCTCTACCTCAGCTGACTTCTTTTCACTGTCGTTTCAGCTGTCCTGACCCACTATGTACCTTTCTGTTGACACCTTGACTTCATTGCTGATGCATAATCCACATATTGTCATCATCTGTTCTTCAGGATAAGTTTATAGATGAGTGATTAATTAACTGTAATGAATTTCATAGTCATGCTTTGCATTAAAATTCTATTTTCTTTTTATATTTAGCAGATATTTTTCAGCAGCATTTAAAGACATTGCTGAAACAGTAGTCCAACACTGAATTCCATTTTGTCCTCAAAGGGTGAAAGCCTCTGAGGTGTCAGGGTTGGTAATCTAGGGACCTGACACTTTAAAAGAGAAAAAAAAAAGGAAGGAAAAAAGGAGAGGGGACAGGGGGGACAAGGTTTTGACCCTGCTGAACTCTTTGAATCTAAAAAGCGGTTTCCTTCTAACAGCTTTTGATCACCATCAGCTTTTGCCTGAGTAACACACATGACTTAAGCTGGGAACATAAGACTGGGAACAATCACTAGGGCTGCAAGAGCTGGGACATTAGTCTGTGCCTTTCTGGTCTCTCTGCTGTAATGGAATTTTTTTTTCCTCCCTGTGAATGTACTGAAGTTCACTCGTCTCACCCATTTCTACAGAAATTGCTTATTTCAGGAGGCTGTGTCATGTCTTTAATCTGCTGTCCTCACCCTGTCCCCTTTCTTTCTTCTTTTGCTTTCCCGTGCATCCCCATCTCCATCCCCTCATTTCCCAGTAAATTATGTTGAAAGTCACTATTAAAACTCCTTTTGGTATAGCATTTTTTTCCTCAGGCATTTTTAGATAGGATTTCTGATTCACACCTTTAAGTTTCAGTTACATGCTCTTTCTGATATTAGCAGGTTATTCTTTATTCTCTGACGTTTGTAAGTACACGATTATTCATAAAGATTATACTGGGGGAAAAAAAACAACAACTGAGGTCTCCTCTGAACTGTAATTTTTGCAGCTCAGTATTCCACCCTAGAAAGATCACTGTTTTTCAGTGGCTTTCTTTCTGAAATGTTTCATGGATTGCCTGGGGTCCTTTAGAGAATATTAAGTGGCACACAGAGCGTTTCTTTGCTTTCGGCTCATGGCTGTACCCTGACATCCCCAGGGCTGAAGGAAAGGGAAAACAATACAAGGCTGAGGCAGAAGTTTACATAGAGAAAGACTCAGTCCATGCTGGCCTTCAAATATTTAAATGCACTGCTTTGTTTGTCTCACTCTAGGCTGTGTTTTTGAACAGTTGAACAGAAGTGTTGAAGGAGCACCTGTTTTCCCATCTCATGTAAACCACAAACTAAAACTGCAGTGAGAATGTGTTCACAGCCTTGGCTGCCTCTGGGGCATTGTGTCTGAGGCACCCAGTGCTGTTACACATATTTTGGCCATCTCACTCTTACCCACACTGTGTCTGCACTCTGCCTCATTCCTTGCTTGCCAGTGCTGCAGTTTCTCCCTCTCCCCCTCTGTCCTTCTCCGTGGCTCCTGCTCTTTGACTCACTTGCCAACAGATGAACTTTCTGGCCTGGATATGATCTGCCCATATTCTTGAGTGTCCTGTTTACGAAGAGATGTATATATTTCCGAGTTTTGAGTGTTGTCCTTTGCTAGGACAAAGTAACAAAAAAAAAAAAAAAATCCAACATTTTTCCTTCCTTCTTTCCCCCTCTGTTCATAGAGAATAGTGACCAGAAAAAAAATCAACAAAGTACAAGATAAACCAAGCACAGAGCAGGATGTCTAATAGGGTCTGAAGGGCTTCCCTCCAGGGAGCAGCTGCTTGAGACTTACTAACTTTTGCACATTTTACAGGAAAATGATTCTTTCACTCTAAAAGTGATTTGGAGGCAAGGGGGAAGGTTTGAAACATTTGACAGAGGCTTCATTAATAGTTCTTGATGTTCTTCTAGCTCTTTGCATTTTCAAGGCTTCCATCAATAGGAACAGAGCACAGATTACTTTCATAAGCTGATAATAATATGCATTTTCTTATTCATGTATCCTGTTTCAGTGCACGTTAGGTTCATTCAAGTGAAGCTGTGAGTCTATAGCTGAAAACGAAAAATTGAAGATGTGGCTACTATTGAGCTTCCAGTATCATTGATCTGGGAGCACCAGTAATTCACTGTGCTTTGTTGAAGACATCTGCAGTGAAGGCAGAGATCTTGAGACAGTGAGGCATCTTCTGCCTGTGCAGGATCACAGAATGGTTGACGTTGAAGCACATTTCTGGAGATCATTTAGTCCAGCTCCTTTGCTCAAGGTGGAGCCAAAACAGGGTATTAGTATATATCGACAAGACAGTACCTGATCCTTCTCTTCTCCAGGCTAAACAATCCCAGCTGTCTCAGCCTCTTCTTGCATGCCAGTTGCTCCAGTCCATGCTGTCCATTATCTAAGTTATTGATCTAACATCTACTCTCAAGGTATGTGGAAGCTATTTCTCCTCGTGTGCCTGTAGGGTTGAGAAATCTCTCTTCTACTGGTACAACTCATGTCTGAGTTAAATGAAGTGAGATGTTTACAGAGTTCAGGGCTTCTAGCAGAGGAGGGCCTGCCCCATGCATCCATCCTACAAAGAGTGCTGCTGTTCAGAGAGGTTGCCTCATTCACTGCTTTGACCTCAGGCTGCAATTTCTTTACCAGAGTGAACCTTTACCAAAGTCTTGTGTTGTACTATTGTGTGTTAGATCTCTGCTTCCCCACTTTCATAATAAGTGGATATCTTGAAACTTTATTTATTGGCGTATTGAGGACTTCAGAGTGCCTTTCCCTGGCACCTCATATTCAAGCTCAGGGCATTACCTTATGAAACAGTGCTCTGTTAAAACACTAGCAGGTCTTGTTGCAGAAGTAACTACGTTATGCTGGTGTATCACTATGGTCAGAGGAATAAAACTTAATTTTTCTTTCATCAGAGTTTAGTAAAATTGAATTTGGTTTGTTTGTCCACTGGATGGTGTGTGGTTGAACAGAAATTCCCTCAAGGGAGGAATCTCTGCGTGTGCTTTTGAGTCAATTCCATTATTTTCTGTATAATCATTGCTGTATGAAAACTTAGATGTCTAACTAACAAAAGTTACAAGGCAAGTTCTTGAATTTATATGGTTTGCATCAGCAAGCGTGAAATATAATACATAGATTCACCATTTCTCTTATTGCTATGGAGTGATGATTTACATGGGACATTACCTACTTGGAAATGAACATTTTGCAGTCACTAAGGGCCTCAGGATAAAAACTTGTCCCTGTGAAAGAAGAAGGGGGGAGGAAAAGAGGTCCAAATCTTATTTTTTTTTCTTTTCCCATGAAGTAGAAATTGCAAAACATACAAACAGCAGGACGGGATTGTTGGAGTTGCTTGTACTTGGCATGCTCTGAAAGGGGTTTGTTCACATTTACAAAGCAAAAACAAAAATCTGGAAGGCTGAAACAGAAAATGACCAACTGCAACCAAAGCATTTGCTGCCTGTTTGCTCTGAATGTGCAATTGGCCTTGGTCTTTTAATTATAATCCATAGAGATGGCTGTGTTCCCTACCCACCCTTGGGCTTCCAGGACTACTCAGTGCTTAGGGCTTGGGCTGCTAATGCTATAATTGAAACAGCTGCTCTGCTCTCTAAGCACTTTATTCATTCACCTTCAAAAATGTTGATGGATCTGTGGCATGGTCTGGGCCTTTTCTGTAGATGTGAATCTCAAACACCGCCACTTGCTAGATGGAACTCGTGAAGGGGATTTGCCACAGCTTGTGCTGTCTCAGTTTTCAAAGAGAGGAAAAAAAAGGGAGGGGAATGATGGAAAGGCTTCTCTGAGGCCATAATCTTCAGACTAAATTCACTTTACCTACAAGACCAGACGTCCTAATTCTCTATTATTCTCAATAACTTAAACTACAAGTGAATGTAAAATCTTACTAGGCCAAAAGGTCATTATTTTTACATTCTGCACTGATTTTTAAATTAGCTCATACGGAGAAGTGCCTCTTGGAATTGTGCTGTAAATGAGCAAAGCATTGGGGTGACTCTGCTAATTCACAAAGGCCCCAGGCCAGTGGTTGCTCTGCAGCCCCTCCTTTCTCTCTTGCCTTGGAACAGCAGTGAACAGAATAAGCTGAAGTCCTTGATAAAGTCTACAGCCAACAGAAGCTCAAGTGTACCATAGCCCTTCCCTATACACCTTCCTTTGCCCATTGTTTTTCCTTATTCTTGTATTCACCCCATTTCTGAATTACTGTCAGGAAAAGGGGAGTTTTGTCATCATGTCAGATGAATGCACTTGACCAGTGTGGGCTAATGGTAAAGCTGGTGTGCAGCTGACAGTGGCTAACATGGATATATTCAGTAGTGGCAGAGATGCAGTTACAGACTAAAGCACAATCACTTGACAGCTCCGATGGAGCTTTAACATAACGGCATCTTCCTTCCAGCCCACTGCTCAGCATATCCTTGTGGACCCAGGCAGCTTTAACCTCCTTGTGACCAGAGCTCAGTTTATCCTGAGGCGATTTACCCATGCAAAAAGGGTTGTGCAGGAACATTTTGGATTTGAACTTTTAATTCCTCGGGAGCTGGTTCGCCCAAGAACAAGCTGAAACTGCATAAAACCTTTGAGCTAGGCAGAGGCAAGGGCTGCTGTGGTCCATGACTGGTTTTTATTCAACAGTATTGATTGTTCTTGGCAGATACGGAGCCTGAAAGCTTTGTGGTTCTGTTTGTTAGGGAAAATTAGAGGTCATTGCGAGACTTTGAGAGTTAATAAATCTAAATTTCCATGAAAAAGGCAAAATCCTACTCTGAAGTGTACTCAGGCAACCCATGTAGCAAAGCAGTGATGGAGGAAAGAAAAGGCTGGAAATTTTACTGTGTTTCCTATCAGCCTTCAGCACTTGGATTACGGTTGTATTCTGCTCAGGAAAGGAGGAGCAGCAAGGAAAATCCTCTTGATGTGACACTGAAACAGATGATTCATGTCAGGAAATGCAGTCTTGGTATTGCTCCCCAGTTTATGCTGCCTCTGGGTGACCTGACAATTTTGCATACCTGCCACCTTTGCCGTCTGAAGTCCTTGAAGGTTCTTGCAGGTCCATGTAGGAAAACTCATCCTTGTTCAGAGCTTGATTTACATATTATATTCAAAATAGGGTTTAAGTCAGGTCATAGGAATAGTGCCTGGATTTATTTGGCCTTTTTCACATTGTTAACTTAATCAAGCCTTACAATACCCTCAGGCACCACGTATACCTTTTATACTGAAGTTCATAGAAATGTCACAATGTTTCTATAAAGTCCATTGAAATATCATGGCAAGGACCTTTCCCCCCATTTTTGCCCTGTGAGGGAACTGTGGAATGGTTTTTCTTCCCAGTCTTTGCCCAATACAAGTGAGCTTTCAAGTGAGACTCACTCTTCGAGGCTGAGCTCCTGTTTCTGAGCTTTTCAGGATGCTGCAGTGCATGGTCTGTTTCTGAGTGTCTAAAGGCAGGAGCTATCCCAAAAAATGAATTGTAGTTACTGACGTAGTTTGGTTTGGGTGTTTTTTGGTTTTGTTTTGGGGAGAGTTTTTTGGGTGGTTGGTTGGGTTTTTCATTTGGTTTTTTGGGTTTTTGTTTTTTAAGACTGCTTGAATTTGAAAAACAATTTAATGTTATACTGAGATGAACAGCATTGGCAGGAGTGCTATTTTGGGAATGCATGAAAAGGCCTAGGTATTTTCTTTATCAGTAAACACTAAAGACAGTCATCATGTTTTCATGCTGTTTTAAAATCACTGTTGAAAACACCTTCGATTTCATCGGCAATATTAAACCAAGGAAATTAACTTCTTGGTTTAGGGCCCCTTTTATTTGATTTTGAGGAGGCAGTATATTATACTAGAACATCTTATGGAGTCTGTTTTCTTTGTATGCTTCTTGTTGAGGCTTTTCTTATTTATGCTCAAAGGAAGTGTGTGTGCCAAATGTTGAGACTAACAGGCAAATGTATGCTGAGTTAAATAAAACATCTCTGTACTCCAGGTTCTGGGAAGCTGAGAAACCAGACAGTGGCTCAAACTTGTATCTCCAGGCAGCAGCAGATGCAGTTGACTACTCTTGACTTCCTTTCTGGATGCTCAGCATGGCTTGTTATGATTCTCTTTCAAAAATATCCAATATTAAATGAGGGAGATTTAGATCAGTAGGACAGAAACAGTCTCAACATGTGTGGAAAAACTAGACTTGACTGTAGGCAGAATTTCTTCTATTTGGACCTCACAGCAGATGTTGTTCTTGTATACATTCCAAATGTGGTAAGATAGTGTGGGCATTTTTATCAGCTCTGATATCACTGCTGTCACTGCTGCCATGTTGAAAGCTGTGCAGACCTCACTTTTGTAGCATTTCTCTCTTTAAAATTGACATTTCAGTTGTTAAGTGATATGATCTGTCTGCCTTCTGATGTGTCATTTGTTCTGAAGAGTAGACACTGGCCTTTTCCTTGAGCACACTGGCCAAATGATTGTTTTAGCCACTCTTCTTTTTGTTTTATATTCCTTCTCTATTCAAAATTGAGTCATACAATTTAAAAGCCCCCTTCCACAATAGGGTAGCTCCTACAATACCTGCTACATAAGCAATAATGGTCAGAACCTCTCTGCATTCCAAGCCTCATCTTTCCTCATTCACATTCTTCCTAATGAATCATTTCTTTCAAAGGAAGCAAATTAAATCGGAAGTTGTTCATAAGGAAATGCATATTTCATCTTCACCCCTGCAGTTTCCTTTCATGTCACCCCTCACATTGTTTGTGCATAGATATCTCCTGTATTGTACAGTTTTATGAGAAGCATTTCACTTCTATTTGTTTTGCCCCATGTTTTATTTTTATTTACTTACCTTATTTGCATCTTCTATGGCACACCCTATGCACAATGCAATCCTATACCTACCTCTGTGTTGTAAGCAAAGACACCTTTTTATGGGGTTTGACCTGATGAAATGGGTGTTAGGAGCCTCTTAGAGCAGGTTAGAGACTGTTTTGTAGTAGGCTGGAATGCCTGGAGTAGACATTCTATAAATCCTTTTGAACCTATTAGATTCAAACAGTCCTTCATCTAGTCTTTAATCTTTCTTTGGATATATTGATATCTTATTTGGAAATCTAGGTTATTAAAACTGCAAGATAATTGCAACATATTCCTAAAGAATACAGAGCTAAGCACAGCTGTTCTCTTAAATGAAGTCTTCCCTCTCATCCGCACTTTGAACCTATCTTTGAACCTAAAATCTTTCATGGCTTTAATTCCATCATATAGGTCGTGAGCAGACACAATGTTTGTACTTCCCTTTAGCTGTGCCATGAAGAGCCATCACTGAGTGTGGAGTTAAAAATCCTGGTTTAATTGGTCTCCCAGACACAGCTCTTGAGAACTCAGTTATTTCAGAATACGTTGCCACTACCCTTCCCTTTGAAAAGACATCCTGTCTTTCTGAAGCCTTGACTGTATTTGGCTGTAATTAGGACTAGATTATGTTTCACTTTCAATATTTAAATAAAAAATGTAAAATACTCTTTGGCACACCTAAGCAGTGTTGTACATTGGGTTTAAAGGATGGAATTTCCTTCTAATCCCCAAAGACAATTAAGTTACTCTCTGAAGCATGGAATTCAATTACCCTCATCAGAAGCAGCATGATGGAGTGGATTAGGACATAAGAATAAGAATCAGAAATTTTATCTCTGATCTTCATTCTGCCATCTAGCTACCGACTAAATGAGACATATAACCTTGATGTGCCTCCTTTTCACCCACCTGAAAAATGAGTTGTTTGATTTGTCTGCCAAGGTGCTCTGAGGTCTGTATAACCATCTAAAGATATAATGGTTTGTATGAATGCTCAGTGTTCCTGGGATTATCTTGGCTTACATGCTGCCAACAGTTATTGCAACTTGGTTTCATACAGTGAAATCTCATTTTTTGGCACTGTTAGTTTCATTAAAGTAAGTGTAATCAAGTTCTTATGCAAATAGGGAGAGGACTATAAGAGAAGGTGACACTAAAGAGCCATTGTGCATCTGAAAAGTATGCTGAGCTGTGCTTTTCACATCAGTTTTGACGCTACGTCTTGGATATGTGTACTCATTATAGCATCCCAGGGGTGCCTCCAAATATGTGCTTCTCAAGAGGCAGAAGAAAGTTCCACCATGCAGGTACAACTGGAGAACAGAACGGAAAGCTCAGTGCCAGATGAACATACTCCTCTGGGCAAGTTGCTGAACTCTACTGTATCTGCAGTTGCAGTAGCCTCTTACTGGAGTGATTAGTCATGTCATGTCCAAGGGGAGCTCCCACAAAAAAACCTCAGAACTGTTTATTTCATGTGATGAAGTGGCTAATTAAAGTAATTTGTTCTGTCATTCAAAAAAACAACAATGCTTTATCATGTCTCAACCACTCTTTGCCAACAGTTTTTGATTTAATGAGTTTCTTATCATGTCTGTAGCATTAAGTTTATATTTTCGAAGGATCAGTAACAAAAATCATCCTGTGAGCACCTGGATTACTCATTCCGCAGACTTTTTAAAAAGAAAAACTGAAATAAAATAACCCTGCCATTTATTCAGTGGGTTACACCCCAGTGGAGAGATGCCAGATTACTCTGTTGGAAAGAGGTTTGCCCTCCACCATATAGCATAAATTCACTGTCTGACTTTGACTCCCTTTGCAGTTCCTGAATTCTTTGTTCCAGGGCTGAATCTGTGTTAAATGACATTCAAAGTTTTTCATTTGTAATCACAAGAATTCTATTTAAGTGTGAGGGTGTGATTCTTCAGTTGGTTACCTGTTTCCATTCTTTACAGTGCTCAAATGTAAGTCTTCAAATTTTCACAGTAGGGGAATTTTCTTTAAACAGATTAGTAAGGCAAAGTCTTTGTAACAGTGATTTTTCTAAGAGAAATTCAGAAAGAGGTAAAAAAATAATACTTTATGTGGAAGTTTACAGGGAAAGATATTTTTTTTCCCCTGTAGGTTTCATATTCTGCCATTTTAATAATTTTTTCTCTGTGTAGAGTAGTTGTGTTGCCATTGTGTAGTATGCTCTAAATATAGAAGAGGTTTACTAGCAAGGAAACTGTGGTGACTTAATTGCAAACTTCCAGTGTTACCCAGGAATAAATATAACATAAAAATACCTTTTATGAGCTACTTGTGTTTCACTGAAACCTAAAGCAGTTTCTGCCATATTGCAATATCTCTGCAGTTGTACAATTCTCAGTAGAGTAGCTGTGCAAAGGAGCTTTGCAATCCTAGGAGGGTAGATATAGCATCCTTCCCAGCACATGCGAGCAGCTATCACTGCAGTTTGGAGTCAAAATCCTGTTGATCTCCTTTTCTAGGCAAGGGTATTACACAGTGCCTGACTCCTGGGTCAAACATAGCAGAATTAGAGCTTTTTCATGGGGGGGAGGTGGCAGAGTTATTAGTTTTATCTTAAATGCATTAATAGAGTAACAGGAAGGAAAATCATTGGTTTGGTTTGGTTTGGGTTTTTAATGGCAAAACTTTTGTGAATGCATCTTCTAAAGAGATTTTGAGGAAAGGGTGAGGAAGTATTCTTGGAACCACTCACAGGGATGTTAAAGGTCTAATCCAATGACACCAATAAAGGTCTTAACTGTATTTAACCTATCACTAACAGTTATGTCTTGCTTATGCAAAAGGCCATAGAAAAGGGTAGACAGGCAACTGGCACTAAATCAATAGAGGAAAAGGTATACCATTTTTCTTTCTCTTTTAAAGTAGAATTATCCGTGAGCAGAAGAATTAACATTACAAGCTTTGTGTTGCACATCAAGAATTTTCTCCTATAATACTAATTAATCTCTTGCATTATTGTACAGTAACTTTATTTGTTGTCGCTTTTCAAGACTATATTATCATACTTCAAATTCAAGCCCTGATGTCATTGAAGTAATTTTAAATTCTGTAAACTGAACTTAATTTAAAAGTGATAATTAAAAGGAATTACAAACAATATATTGTATTGTTTGAGCTAATGAGGAAAGTGTTTACACAGACTCCTATAGGTGATTTTATTTTTAATCCTTCTGCCTCTTAAAATTTTATTGACATCTTGAAAACAATGTTTAGTTTTCTATTGGCTGCTGCCTGGAGAGCTCTAGTCTGATTCTTCCTTTGTGCAGTGCCCATTAATTGCTGAAGCAAAAGAAAGTCTGGAGCAGTATGAAGGCAAGATTAAAACCCATTGTAAAGTCCTGTACAATTATGCAAAGGCATGCAGGATGGAGAAAGTTATACTCTTTCACCAAATCATTTAGTGAAGGGGAGAAATTCTCTTTCAGACTTCTACTGATAATTTTTAATTCTGCCCTTAAAAAGGTTTCATTCTCAAAATGAACTTTTTCACTGCCACAGGTGGATTTTGATGTGAACTACTCTGATGCAGCTGCTGTTATTGGTATTTAATTTTGTAATTCCCAAAAGTTTGCTGAAGCTTTTACCAAAGAGGTAAAACCTAAGTCCTGCCCAAGATACATTGCATTTTCCTCAGAGGCATACCATGGTAAGTCTCATTAGCAATAGATGAGAGCCTGGACCTGAAGAAATAAAATCATAGTTACTCAGTTTAGCTACGATGAGTCTGTAACATTCCACCATTTTTTCCCTGTGGCGAGTGGAGATGAGAGAGCAAAATACAGCTTGAATTCAGAGAGCTTTCTTCTTAAGGAGAGGAGATAGTTCAAAGTTGTTTTCCCTCAACCTGCTGTTAATAGTTGCTGGGAGTGCACAAGCTGAATTATGACCCAGGAGGGTCCTTGCAGCTCTTCATTTACCATACCACAGTTCAAGTGCATTTAGCCCTCATCTAATATATATATATAAGTCAATAGGATTTAAGGGTTGGTTCTTTGGTTTGAGTTTTGGGGTTCTCTTGCTAATTCTTTCCATATTTTTCCTGTATGTTGAAAACTTTTGCTTTCAGATTTTTCTCTAAATGTGGGAAAGCAGTGGCTCTGTCAGAGCAGGGACACTGTTCTGGATGAAACTGAACTTAAGCCTGGGGGCCAGTGCAAACTGCACTGCACTGAAGGCATAGGTGGTGACACAGGTGACAACAAAGGTGTCAGGCTGGCTGATGTCACCTTCCAGAATTGATTGGATGTCTGGGGAATGGTCACAAAGATGTTGCTATATATGGAATGTCAAAACTGAAGTCCCCAAGCTTGCTGAAATCAAGGATTTTGAAACCTCTCTTTAGCAAAATGAAAGAGTGTGTGTGTGTGTGAATTGGATTCAAAATCATTTATCCATGAAGACAGACAAATGCAAGATGCAAGTGTTTTGACTTGAGTCTTTACGTGAGAGTTCTAGCACTTTGTTTTTAATGCACTGCCTCTAAGATCATCCTGACTTGCACTTGTGATTAATCAGTGCTGGCGTTACCCAGAGGAGCGTGCAAAATGGCATCCAAAGCATTAGTGTATTGATTAGAATTAATCAGGAAAGTGTTACTTCTGAAGCTACATGCTCCACGAACAACCAAAGAGTGTCTAAACTATATCTCTCAGAAATTAAGTTTCTATGAAAACTGGATTACGGCTTTTGAAACCTTGTATCTGGCAAACTGAGTCATGGATGGGAGGCTTAAGAAAAGTCAGGTTACAGAGAAGTACTTAGGCTTGTTTGGGATCTAACACCTCACCTTTGCAGGGCTGAGTGAGGCCAGAGGTGGTTTCTAGCATACCTTCAGGTTAAGGAGTGTGAATGAGTATACAGAAGGTCATTTGAAAATTCAGCCCTTGTACTCCTGTGTAAATCTGTGTTCAGGTTCTGTCCAGATCATTTTCTGTTTTGGAGAAGGACCTTGTAAGAGTAACTCCGTGTTTTGCCCAGACTTTCTTTAAGCAACCAGTTCTTTCTAGATAACATATCCAGGTCTGAACTTCTTTAAAGTCTGGAAATAATTGCATCTAGGATGACACTGAAGACCACAGTTTCTGTCTAAATTGATGTATATTGCAGTGTCTAGATATCTGAGCCAGCTTCTTTCTTTACTGTAGCTTCAGTGAAGGGGACCTGTTGATGGATCTGGCTTGCTGTATCAAGACACTAAGCAGTGCCTAAACAAACTAATACAGTCTGTTGCTTTAGAGCATGAAGGTTTAAATTAAGGTGGTAAACTGAAGTATTTTTTATTGCTTAAGGCAGTATCTAGATGGATCATCATGGCTTTTATGACCAATGTTGTGGTAAAAATAGGCTGTGGTGTTGAAGGCTGTGCAGAGATGATAGCTGTGTGTACAGAAACTGATGCCTTTGTCCTTGCAGTTGTCAGCTTACTGGTCTGATTCATCCCCCTCTAGAGTGCTTGGAGGTTATGCAGAGGGTAACAGGAGCAATCTGTTATCTGCTGTAATTTGCTTTTGGGATCTAAGTTTCACAAATTGCAGAATGGTTGAGGTTGGACGGAACCTCTGAGATTGAGTAGTCCAACTTCCCTGCTCAATCCAGGGTGAGCTAGAGCAGGTTGCCCAGAGCCATAGTCAGTCACATTTTAAATGTCTGGAGTCTCCATGAGACTTCTGGGCAACCTGTTCTAGTGTTCAGTCACTCTTAGAGTAAGCAGGTTTTCTCTTGTGTTTAAGTGGAATTTCTTGTTTTTCAATTCAAGCAAATGTGCCTGTTGGATTCCACTGTCCGATTCTGTCTTCTTTCATACTTCCATAGCATACAAACATTGACAAGATCCTCCCTGAGCCTTCTCTTCTCCAGGCTAAGCAATTCCGATTTGCTCAGCCTCCTATTGTATGTCAGATACTCTGGTCCCTTAAGCATCTCTACGGCTGTTTGCCAGACTCACTTCAGCAAGTCACTTCTGTCCAGCACTGGACCCAGTGGTCCAGATGTCTCTCCAGTGCTGAAGAGAGGGGAAGAATCACCCCTTTGACCTGCAGTTCCCCCTGCAGCCCAGGAAGCTGTTGGTCTTCCTAGTCACTGAGGTCACTTTGCTAGCTTATGCTCAACATTTTGTATACCAGGATCCACAGGTCGTCTTCTGAAAAACCACTTTCCAACCTATGCTGGGGTATGAGGTTGTTCCCTCCTCAGAGACAGCACTTTGCGTTTCCTTTTGTTGAACTTCATGAGGGGTCTGTTGGCCCAAATTTCCAGCCTGTCAAGGCCCCTCTCAGTGGCAGCCCAACTGTCCTGTGTATTAATTGCTTTTCCCAGTCTTGCTGGAAGCTAGTTGATGGTGCAGCCTGCCCTGTTTTCCAGGCCATTAATAAAGACAGAAACCATTATAGGGCCAGAGCAGTACCCCTAGTGACTGACCTCCAGCTGGACTTTGTACCACTGATGATAATCCTCTAAGCCTGGCAGTTCAGCCAGTTTGCTCTGGACAGTTCACCTCACTGTCCACTTAGAGTCCCTACTTCATCAGTTTGTCATCAGTTAAGCATGATTTCGGTACGATGAGGTTCCATACATGGTGCTCCCCCATCTGTCCCTAAAGATGACGGGCTTTTCTGTTACGTTGCTAAAATGCTTTCTGAAATTAGATTCTTAACAAGTAGGCTACTGAAAGAAGTTTAATAAAGCTACTACTAATTAACATCTAATATATATTGGTTACACTGAAGTAGATTTTGCTGCTGCTGCCAGGCAGTCTATAGTACAGTATCTGCAAATGAGTATGGGTCTATGAAATACAGCATATTGTACAGAAAGGTCTGGAGATCCTGTTCTGCCACAGAATGATGGCATCCAAATTTGCCACAGGTGGCTCTGCTGATCCAGTAACTATTTTTAGTATTTCTGATAAATCCACCAGTTAATGTCATCTTTAGCTCATTTATTTTCATGTCTCTGAAGAAAGAGGCTGATACTTGGTATTTCTTTTCACATGAACCTTTGCATCTCAGGCAACCTATTGTAGGAATTTGTACCATGATGTATGAATATATATGTAATGAATCTGGGCTTGAGTGAGTCTGCCTTTTCCAGTCTTGCATTGCAGGGATATAAAATACCTGCTTGGCAACAGCTCTGGGAGTTAATAAAGTTTCTGTGGTAAACTATGAGAGGCCTGAGAATCTCAAACTAAAGTTATTGCACCAGTAACTCAGAAAAGCAATTCCTAAAATTCCTGGCACATTTATCCAGAGGGTTAGTGGTAGCACAGAAATGGAAATCATTGTTGAGAGCCACTGCGTACTTGGAATTAAAATCCATCAGTCTTCTGAAGCTGAGGAAAACAATTTTCATGACATACAGATGCTTTTGTATTTCATAATCAAAATTAATCTACAGTGGGTTTTGACTCTATTTGTAGGGAAATTTGTGTCCTCTAAGCCTTGTAATATACCTAACTTGAGATGACATCAAGAGAAATAACATGCACAGAAGCGAGGCATTTAAAATACTCTCAATGCTTTATTCTACTTAATTTCGGCAAAACCCAATTTATCTCTTGGGGTAGTAGTACAGAAAAAGAGCAAGAACACCAACATCCTCTTCTCAAGTGGGAGCCTCGAGCACAGAAGTTGGAAGATGAGATGTAGAAGTGAAAATAACTGTAAACTAAAAACGAAATTTAGCAGTCTGTTTTCACTCTTCTTCCTGGAAAAGGAGGAACAAAGACTTGTAGTATTAAAAAGCAGTGTTTGCTTTTCTAAGTTGCGAGTTGAACTGCATTGGCTGTCAGGAGAGTCCTTATGCAGCCCCTGCTCAGGACTTTTCTTTGGGTCCTCCACATACCTGTTGGCAGCTCCCTTGCCTGCTGGGAGTTTTGTCCAGTTCTTTGGAGCGTAGTGACACCTTTGTGTCCCTGACAAGATAAACCATGTGTCTGTCTCTGGAACAAAGAAAAGTATCCTACTTGGTCACAGTGTAGGGTCTGCACTGGGACTGATCCATGCCTGTAGCAGACACAGGTGATGGTTGTCAGGTACAAACATTATACACACCTTGTTGTATTTCCTTTCAGAAGTGTCTTCTCAACATCCAAATTTTGGCATACTTCTGGAGAAAGACATTCTTGTTATGGATGCCAGATAAACTGTGTAGTTTCTTTTGCTCAGGACATCAGTTCCAGTGGGTTCCCTTCCCCAAGGAAAATGTGTTCTTGTTCACAGCCCATAGAGAAGCATAAGCACATGCAGTGAAAGATGATGGCTGTTCTTGATGAGGAAATATCCTTGCAAAAGCAACAAAAAAATGGAATTCTGTGTAATAGCAATGAAAAATTTCTGACAACTAGTCATAGCTACAGTCTTCATCAAAAATGCTTAATATTGGTGTTTAAAAACAACTTGAGGAAACTCAATAAGTTTTTGTTCTAATATTTTAAATACTGCAGCTTTAGCTGTAAAGAGCAGTTCCTAAGAGGCTTTGTTAGACCCCTGTTGGCTTGTTTGACTTCAGCTGACCACTTACAGAATGCTGCAAAGAGATCTTTTTTGTCTTGATGCTGTGTTTTTTCTGTAACAAAAGAGAAATGTGGAAAAGTGGATTAGTAGTGACTGAATGACTGTACAGAATCTGTCTCTGTTCATGTTTATGGTTGGTGAGCAGACACTGAGTAAACTGGAGTGAAACAGGTGACGGGATCCATATTGCTGCTGAAGTAATGTGCCTCTTGGGAAGCAGCCCTTCACAAATGGCATCAAGTGATTTTACTGGCAGCCTTGTGCATAAGGATGAAAGGGTATATGGGCCAGGCCATGTTATCTTAAAAGTATTTAATTCCTAAAAGTTTTTCTTGAGGATCAGAATTCCAGTATACTGGGAAAGACAGATACTTGGGGTTTTACTGTCTACCTTTGGACATATCTTGTTGGATACAGAAGCAGAGTTAGAGGGTGGTGTGAGGGTCTAGAAATAGTTCTTGTGCAGTCTGGCTGGCAAGCTATTTCAGGCAAAGCAGCAGAGCCAGGTGATTAGAGCGAAGGAGGGGGACATTAAAGATAGCCAAGCCTTGACGTCTTCTAACATCTCAGAGAATAAATTAAGCTCATACAGGCTTTTTGTTCTCATTTACTCTTGGCAACAAGCAGACTCCATTGAAACACTCTTGGAGTGGGGATGCTAGTCTCCAGAGCTGCTAATTCAGTTTCCTTATTTACTTGCTGGGACTTCTTGTTGTTTGGGAGGGAGGGAAGAAGAGAAAGGGAGGGAGGAAGTGGGAGGAGGAGAAATGGCATGTTTTAGTTGTAGTGCTTCGTGCACGTATAGACCTCCCAGCCAACCACTTTAGAAGCAAAGCATGTTACCTCAACCAGTGCTGGAGTGCTGGGAATTGCTGCTATTGTACAGCCCTGGAGACTGGCTTATTGCCTGAGTGACTAAGAGACTTTGCCAGCGAGAATCAGGAGTGATATTTAGAAGGGGTGTGCATGTGTGCTACGGATTTCACAGCTTGCTTTGCACAGAAAGTTAGGCTTCTTTTAACAGCAGGCAGGCATCTGTGAGAAATCTGGGAGCACAGGGGTGTGACAGAGCTGAGCAACAAGCTACTGTTCAGCTGGGTTTCCACATCTTAGCTGAGTGGGAATCTTGTAGCTTAGAAGCTTGCTTTTTCAAAATCCATGGGAGAGAAAGGCCCTGACCATGGGGCACTGTGAGGGAAGTGAGGAATGGGGTGGGAGTCACAATATGAGTAGCCATATGTGGAGCTGCTCCTCTGGGAGATTTGGTCCTGGTAAAGTAGCCTTTCTTATGGCCCTTCTCCTTTGTTCTTTCCTCTCTCTGTATGATGAGACCAGATGGGTGTTACTTCAAAGGAGAGTTGGACACCTAGAGAAACCATTTCGGATCTCACTGGAGTATATTGCCAATGGGAACAAGAGTGCAGCAGCTGTGGATTCCTTCGCCATGAAGAACTGCAGTTCAGGTAACATTGTTTCCTATGGCTTTTAGCTCGTAATCTTTTGATGCCTTTTTGGAGAGGAGCATGATATCTGGCTGCTACAGAAACTTCACAGAATGAAAGCTTCTTGTCAAATAAATTATTTAAATTAAAAAAAAANTTAAGAAAGCCTTAGACGTTTCATTTGAGAAGTTAGGAACAAGTTTGGTGGGTTTTTGGGGTTTTTTCCATTTGGAAAGAATTTCTATGAAAATTTCATTCTGGGGGAAATGAAGCAGCATTCATCCTGGCTTGCCAGATGCCTATCCTGACAACTTTGCTTTTCTGCAGCGGAAAGTAGAACAGATGAGGGGCAGACATCTTGCAGGCCATCTTTTTTATGCTCATCATTACAAATTGCAGAGTTGTTTTTTAAACAACTGTGGAAAACTTGATTCTAATAAAGTGTGCATTTCTTTGGCAATATTCCAGCGCAGTTATTGCTGAGTAACCCCTAATAGCTCAATGTAATGTGTGGAATTTTAATAATGGGCAACCTTAATGGGGGTTACTTTTTTAAATACAAGCTCTGTTATCAATCTAAGTATGTAAATTTAGTGCTCCATGCCAGAAGCAGCTGCGTATTAGTTCTACCAGTTTTATGGACCCTGTGAATCATACTGAAATCTTTAGGTGGCATGTCAGTGAAGAATATTACTACTTATAGCTCTTAACACATTACTTTTCGACCATTTTATTTATTTGGAGTACTGCTGACTTGAAGCTGCATGTCCTTCTTTTCAACCTGCCTAGGACAGGGAAATGTGCTGGGGAACATACATTATTTTGGTCGTTTATGTTGCTCTCCACAAAGACCAGTTGCATTAAGGGATTTATTGCACTGTTTGTACGTGAAGGTGCTCTCTAGGCTCCTGAAAGGAGCAGCTTGACATTGTGCTGAAAGCACATGGCATGTTCAGACAGAGCATACCTGCTCTGCTGCTGGTGTACAGACAGAACTCATTCACATCTACAGTGCTTTGGGAATTCATTGCGACAGACTATGGGCACACGAACCCTTCTTTTGGGAGCACTTGAAGGCGAGCCGTAGGTGATGGGCTGTGAGCTCATACCCGCACCAAGCACTGCTCTGCAGGTGATGGATGTCAGGTGCTCAGGCCATAAAGACACGATGTGAGGAAAAGAAGGAACAAATCTCCCATTTTGTCTATGGATTTGTAGCAAATGGCTACTCCTCTGCTCTGCTTACAGGACACGGTGTATGAATAATACCACAAGAGAATAAAACCACTTGTTCTTTGTTCTCAGTTGGTTTAGACAGCTAAGCCTTTTGCACGCAGCTGAAGACATGGTACTGTGTTCTCTTACAAGAAAAAAAAAGGTGGTGATGAGCAGCCGAGGGTGGCACCCTAGGCTTGGAGAAAATAGGGAAAGTAATAAGAAAAGATTAATCTAAATCTAATTTTTCTGCAGCTGTTAGAAGCCTTTGGGCAGCTTAGCTACTTGGATAGCTTGATGCTACTGAAGCACATAAAACATGGGTGAATCTGGGAAAGAAACATCTGAGAAACAGTAACATGCCTTCAGCCTAATTTTTCTAAGCCTTTTGAAGACCATAATGTAACTTAAAAATAAATTAAGGTGTACGGACAATCTTAGGAATTAAGACTACCATTTCCATTGGAATATGTGGGTTAGATATAGAATCATAGAGTATGCTGAGCTGGAAGGGACTCACAAGGACTATCAAGTTCATCTCCTGACCCTGCACAGGACAGCCCAACAGTCACACCATGTGCCTGAGAGTGTTGTCCAAATGCCTTTTGAACTCTGTCAGGCTTGGTGCTGTGACCACTTCCCTGGGAGACTGTTCCAGTGCCCAACCACCCTCTGGGTGAGGAACAACAAGGGCTTGAAGAAGGTAGAAGTTCAAAGTTGGAATTTGCTTTTGCATATTGGTAATTCCAATTTTTTGAGTTCTTTAATAATAGAAAAGATTTTGCATAGAAAAAGTTATTGCATTTGAACTGGAAAAATAACAGTCTATATGGAATTGAATGGGGAATTAAAATTCAAAACTTAAATAGATTCAGATGGTGATAAAATTCTGAATTTTTAAAAATTCTAAATCTAAATATTCTGGACTCATATCCCATCTAATTAAAAATCGTTGAGTGGAAACATAAGTCTGTCATTGCATTGTCTTAATTGAGCCCCACACTTCCCTTTCTTCAATCAACATTGCAGCAGATTAGAAAACCAAAGTGACCTGTCACTTGAATATCTTCACATTTCCCAATTTCTATAAGAAAAGGACAACTTTTACAGTTTTTATCAGCCATAGAATTAGAATCCAATCAGAAAGCCCCTGCAGTCAATAGAAGGACTGCTATTACTTCTGTATTTTTTGGCTCAGGACAACCTAGAGGTAGCATTGCCCATCATCCTACAGCCAATTGACTTTCAATTACTAACTTAAATGTGAAGCAAATCATGTTTGTCAGTGTGTAAAACCTAAGCTATTGATTGCCTAATTTTCTTTCTTACAACTTACTATTTAAGTAAGTACAGTAGCCAAAGGAAAAAAAATTACAAATTGCAGAGAAGTAATATATTAATTTAATAACATCAGTTAAGAATTTGTTCCTTCTACGTGTAAAGTAATTGGTACAGTGGCATTTTATAGTTGATGGTAATTTCTAGTAATAAAAATAGAGTTCATTTCCTAAGTAATGTATTGACTTATTTATGATATTTAATGGGTTTCTTACTGATTTTTTATTGCAGTTGTAAATTAATTAATTTGCTAACTTATTTCCAAAAGTCTTAATTAAAGTACTTAGTAGTAAGCACAAGTAAATGATAAGATATTGTTTTACTTGGCAGTGTTCGATTTACCAAATCTAAGTAAATTTTTACGTAAGGGGCGTGGAGATCAAATGCTTCTGAAACGTGTTAAAGGTTTAATGATGCTCCGAGGCTGTTAAAAGCAGTTATTTCAGACACTCAGCCTGTCCAAGAGGAAGCACTTAGCTTTCAAGTTTTCAAGCTCAGTAAGCAACATAAAAACCGTTTATTTTGGAGAGGGGAGAGACTCTGTGTTGTTGATTAAGTTAATGCTTCTGTCCACTCAGCAATAGCTTTTTTCAGTAGATACTGAAAGTACATAGAAATACACTCATTACCTTCAGAGCTGTAGGCAGTGAGTTCTGTAATGATCTCATGGTTATAATAACGCAAACTTCTGAAAATTGAACTTAAGGTTGTACTGAAGGCAAAATCCTTGATGTAAAGCAGAGGGCCTCTCAAGAAAAGTAAAAATTTTGAGGACTAGGAGATGATTTTACTGAAAGAAGAGATAACGAGGAAAGAGTAAGAATATGGTCTTGCAACATGCATTGGGAAATATGACTGACTGCCATATAGAGTTTTTCATGATTCCATTTGACAAATAGTCTAGCAACAGATTTATGAATCAACTGCAGGAGATCAGTAAGGGCTTTCACCAAACAGGATTGCTTATGTATCTGAATCATTACTAAAATGATGGGTTTGTGTATTCAGACAAAACCTGAATATGTATCATTTCAGTTTTCCCACGTATGCTCACTTTTTGCAGTTTGTCTTATAAATTAATTTCATGACAGGATGTTGTGGTTAACTGAACTTAATGAAATACCAGTGAGCCCCTTTTCAAAATGAGTTCTTGATGCTTCCTACTGGAAAATTGCCTAGGAAAGTTAACCTCTTCGAAACAGAAAACTGAGATTATATCTGTGTGTGATAGAATCATAGAACAACCCAGGGTGCAAGGAACCTCAAAAGAGAATCTGGTCCAACCATTCGTGTGAAAGGAAGTTTAGGTGAGATTGTCTGGAACCCTGACCAGCTGTATCTTGAAAACCTTCAGTGATGGGGACTCTACCACATCCCTGGGGAAGTTGTTCTGACAACCACTTCTCCCTGTAAAAACATTAAACGTGTTTCAAGTAGAAGTCCCACATGACCCACAGCTAATTGAGATGTTAATAACTAATTCACTAAAACAACTCTGTATAACATTTAAGTAATTTTCACTTGACTAAAATTGCAATATATTTACAGAAATTTATGATACAACTGGATTGTGACAATATTTTATTTTTAATTATTTGCTTAGTTGCAGTTATGGGATGGGGGAAAGAAGATATCCACCTTCAGTTCTACCAACCATGTCATCTTACATGGTCTGGAGATTCACCCCTGTCCAGAAATTCAGGGGAATGGGTGAACAGAACAATGGGCACAGTCAGGACAGTGACATTGTTATAAAACCGAAAACTCACAATTTCAAAAGTAGTTGTCTCTACTTGAGGTTTAGGACCAACACTTACCATAATACTTACTTGGCCTACCCAGGTTATTTTTGTGCAAAGGAAACTGGAGAATTTCCTTTGGCATTAATGCTATGGTTAAATAGATTACCAAGACACAGAAAAGATCCAGAGTTAATTGAAATCAATGGGAATTATTCAGTATGTTTGCATTAAGTTTCTTCATTAAAAAAAAAAAAAAAATTAGGCAGATTTGCTGCATTTTCCATGGAGTGGCCTATGCTATTTATACAGTTCAACCAAACTGGTTTTCCTGAGGGTCTAATTTCACTAAGTAGGCATTTGGAAAAGCCTTTCTATTTTAAGAATATTTGCTTCCAAATGCTTTGGCAACCATCTTCCTCCCCATTCACCTCTGCTCCCCCATGAGGTATGACTGATTATTCTGACTTCAGCCTGTGTGCCAAAAACTCTCTCTAACCTGCTAGTGTTTTAATCCAGTAGGGATCTTGTCTTGGAGAAAAAAGTGCTTTACAGATGAGTGTAGTGGCTGCACTGAAGTTAAATCATTTTAAAGTCATTCCAAAGTGAAAGTTATTTCACTTGTGGTTTGTGCCAATTTAAGTAAAATAAATTTAATGAACTTGTTATGGGGCTTATCTTTGTTTTCACTTTCATCTTTTTTAAATTAAGTTATAGTAATGCTAGGAATAAAAAAAAATTAAGCAAATTTAGTTTTAATATTGGTTCTAGAAAAGGCACAGTAACTCAATTAGTGGTAGAGTAGCTTCTTGCAGTAATGAATTAGTGATTATGCATTTCTGTTGCTGATTGTGAACGCCTACTTCTTGCAGAGCCAGATTTAGACAGCGAGGGCTATGTTAAATAATTTAATCTACTTAGAACATTAGTGTGCTCACCAAAGGGGCAGCAGGGAGGAAATAAACCTGAATACCTAAAATATTTGGTACTCACAGGTCTGGTGTGCCAGTTTGTTGGCAGATGGGACCTAGTGGTCTTTTGCTTGAGTTAGTACTCAACTGACCATATATTTGGGGTTTAAAGATATGGAGGAGACAACTATAAAGAAATGTCTTAGATGGTGTAATGATGCACTTGAAACTAGTCTTGAGAACAGATGCTTCCACAGAGAAGGTGGAAAGGCCAGAATCTGCCAGAGCAGCTCTAAATGTGCGTGTTTCTTAGGCAAAGTTACTGTCTTACTTGAGTAAGCAGTCACCTATACTCTAATTCATAAAAGGTTAGGTGACTTGGGTTAAGAAATAGAATTGAGAAATCTCAGCCTTTAAAATCCAAAGCTTTAATAATGCAAAGGGAAGGACTCATTCATAAGAGGTACTAGGAACTGCTTCAGAGACACTGCAAATGTTGGCACTTGTGGGTCTTAAGTACTTTTTAACACCTTGAAGAATTGGCCAATACATTATCTTTTTAATGCTGTATATGATTTTTATCCTGACCTTCTCCCTTAATTAAGGCTTATTTCAACAGGGGAGCCATTGATTCAGTGAAAGAAAATGAACTCTGTAATCTGCTTTCCCCAAATTGAACTTATTTTTATTACTATTAATTGCTGCCACTTAGTTCTTGTGATGTTTTAACTGCTTGAATTTATTAAAACAATCATAAGATTCGCTATTATCACTTGAGAAATGGGAAGGACAATGATGATTTACAGATGACCCAATGATTTTAAACCAGTATTACTCCAGATTCAATGATTTATGCAATCTGACTCCGCTGTGTAAGTAGATGACAGTCTCACTCTCCCATTTCTCTCCATAATAAACCCCTACATTTTCAAATGACTGCTGGGCTGTTACAGAGGGCAGGCGGATCCTTGATTTTTGCAAAAACAGTGTCAGGGGTAGTTTTGCTCTGAGTTTTGTTTTACATCCATAAAGTTCCTTATTAGCAGTAGGAAAGTGCTTTTGGTTTAAATTGGAATGATGTTTGAAGTTGTGAAGACCTGGCTATGCAACTCAATTCATGTTTGTGAAGAATTACTGTGGTCCTTATGAAGAAGTTACAGACAGTGGGGAAGCTTAAAAGGTCAGAACAGAAGAGGGAGATGATCAAGAAAAAAGGATAAAGTCAGACTGTTTGAGCAAAAGAACAGAATCATAAAATCACAGAATTGATTTAGATTGGAAGGGACCTTGAAGATCACCTAGTTCCAACCCCCCTGCCATGGGCAGGGATATCTTCAGGTTGCTCAGAGTTCCATCCAACCTGACCTTGAATGCTTCCATGGATGGGGCATTCACAACTTCTCTGGGCAACTGTGCCAGTGCCTCACCACTCTCACAGTAAATTATTTCTTCCCAATATCTGATTTGAACCTCTTCTCTTTCAGTCTGATGCCATTCCCCCTTGTCCTGTCACTACATGCCCTTGGGAATAGTCTCTGTCCATCTTTTTTGTAGGCTTCCTTCAGGTAGTAGAGAGAGGGAGAGATGAGGAAAGGAGAGATGGTGATAAATCAGTAATGCTGAAAACAAATGACAGGGTATCAGGCAGGACTAATTGGTCTAGATAGTGGAAATTATTAAAAAGTTTGACCAGATAGAAGCTGATTGGAATAAACATTTACAATCCAATTAATTAACTTGAGCAATCAAACTTAATCAGATAGCCACTCAATCAACTGGACTGGACTAACTAGATGAATAATCTGTTGAAGTGACAAAGACACCAAGTGAGGGGAAATTCAGTGAATTGTCAAAATTGAATGAAATGCACAAGAATTAATCAATTAGCATTTAAAATTATCAAAAGCAAAGATAAATATGTAGTATGTTCAAACGGAAATGAGTCCCTTTTTGAGGCACGTCTCACCAGAGCCTGAGGGACATTGGTGAGCAAAATAGGTTTTGGAAGATAAGGAACAAGAATGAGGAAAATATGGCACAATAAAGAAAGAATATATTCTGTGTCTGCCTGAAAATGAAATCATGTTAACAGAAAGAACCTAAGTGTCATGCTTACTAACACTGGAATCTGAGGTACCACTGTCTGTAGCAGAGCAATTGTAAGATTGCATTGTTGTAAGATTGATAAAATGGTACAATTTCTCCTCTTCCTTCACCATAGGGAAGAGTTTTTGAGATTTTGGCTCAGGACTCTTCTGTACCTCAGGGTTTATATTCTTAAGTGCTCAAGTTCAGCTTGGTTTCTGTGTCTGAGGTCTCGTTGCAAATCTGCCTCAGTCATGCTCTAAAAGACCGTGTTCTGCTCTTCTCTCTTCTTGTCCAAAGCCTTGCTCTTGCTGCCTCAGGAGCCCAGCTTGCTTTGTCCTGCTGTACTGTTTCTGCAAGGTCTATGGCAGCCAGCTTTGCTAGCAAACCAATTGCAACACCAAACCTGGGACATTGTTTAACAATTCTGCACTGTATCCACTACGGGAGAGGAGTGGCACGTTGGCAATGGATACAAGGAAGTAGATGCTCTTCAGTAGAACAACTGAAATGAAAAAGCCTTAACCTCATACTTCCAAATCAAATCCATAATGCAGAAACAGAAATGGCAACTGACTAAACCTAAAGCATTGATTTTTCCCTAAAAAATTTAAGAATTTGTAAAGGAGGAATGAAGTTTTCTGAAAATCAGTGCATGCCCTTCCAACAAATGGACATCCTTTATGTTGTATTTGGAAACGCACAACCAGTAGCTGCACATCAGAATCTCCATCAGGATCATTAAACCTGTGTGTTGCAATTCTTTTATTTTGAAGGGGTGACAAGTGTGGGGAAAGAGAGGAACTTTCAAAAGCTGCCAAGTGATTTAGGAACACAAATTAATGGGAACTGTGGTTCTTAGTCCCCTAGGAGTTTTCAAAAATGCCATTGTTACAGCACTGCACTGAGGCATGCCTTCCACCTGTGAGGATGAGAAAGGACAGACTGTGCACAGTGCCTCCATGGAGGCAGCTTTATGGAGTACCTCCATAAATGAGGCATACAGGGCTTTTATGAATTGAGCCTTTGAAAGCCCTGCTAGTATGGCTTATTGATCCAGAAGTCACACATGGATGGCAAGATCTTAAATTATAGTCAGGTTTTATTACATGAAAGAAGTTTTAAGCATACCTTTTCCCCTCCCTTCTTTAAATGACTGCCTGCTGAAGTTTTGAATAACTGGGAGGTTGCAAGCACTTTAAATGAGTCAGCTGGATCCTGAGTCCAATTCCAGACTGAAGTGTATTGTTCATCGGACATGATTGATGGAGTATCAGGAAATTTGTAAGCAAAATAAGAGGTTTGGAAATGTTTTTCAGATGTACAAGGGAACATAATTCAGTCAACTCTTTAAGAGACATTTATCATGTTCCAAAAATATCATCAGTGGTGGATCTTTCATTAGATATGAATAGAGATGAACAAAGCAGCTATTTTGATACCTAAAACCTTTGAGGGTTGAGAGGCAATCTCTCTGTTCTGTGAGATCATGGGTTGAGGCATACTGGGATCTAAGCTGTTTTTGTTGCATTGTGAGTCACAACCTAGAGTAAATTATTTTTTTGAGACGACAGCAGTGAATATTCCATGCTCTTAAGCCTAAATTATGTACTGGGGTTTTTAAACATCATTTAGAGCTGTAAGCAGCAAGTACGTAAATCCAGCATCAGGTTATGCAGTCTAAAAAAAAAGATATATATGACAAGGGTAACATTATCAGTGTTGCTATTGATTTATAGAAAGTCACTGTCACTGTTTACATGTATGTTAATGCAACCATAACAAAAAGAAAGCAGTTGCTGTAAGTGTAAAGTTTTGGTCATAGTGTTCACTCATCAGGCTCTCATACACATCAGTAACAAAACAGTAGCAAAATGACTCACCTGTCTACAAAAATTGCTGAGTGGCTTAGGCAGCAAAGTAAAGGAAGCATTTATTGCACACAAGCTATTTCCCAAAGTAAAGGAAGTGAGTAACTATGCAGTTACTTGTAAGGAGTTTCTGCCGGTGAAATTTCTAAAGCACATTGTGCATCATCCCAAAAATTGTTGGGGCTTTGACTGGTTGCATCAGTTGAAGATCTGTCCCCAGATATGTTTATCAAAGCTTTTGCAAAAGGAGGCGCCTAATAAGAGGTTTGATAGGAGCATTGCTGATTTAGACTTCAGTTTCTTTGTCATTGCTCGACTCTTCACAGACAAGAGTTGAGTTAGGTTTAAGTTATAGCTGTTCTTTTGTTGTAGGTAAAGGAGGCTGAAGCTGACACTTAGTGTTTGCCATTATACATATTTCACTAAAGTTACATGATTTCTTTTTTAATTGGATTGCAAAATACAAAGTCTGTTTACTAAAAATATAACTTACAACTAAAAAATGTGAATAACCCTTTCTGTTGTGCTTTAGAAAAGAGAAATTTCATCTGCTCATGTTTGCTTTTCAGTGATCTTCCATGCTTAGAGTGTTTATCTTCTGTTTTCTTCTAATTTCATCTTTGGAGCACCCCCAACTTCCTCTGCTCCCAAGTGAAATCAGGCAATTTCTCTCATTTGGACAAGCCTATTTCTCCTCTTTCCCTTTTGTCATAAAACATTCCTGCCTGTCTAATCTCATCACAAAACCTTTAGTGCAATTATTACTCCATTATAAGTTTATATATTGTAGCAAGTAGTCTTCATCTTAATTGCTGATTTGTAGAATGTAGGCTTGGTGTAGCTCCTCTCAAATTATAATAAATGTGCTTCTCCTTGCTGCTTCTGTTCCTAGCAGTACCAGTCACCAGCAGCATCTGTAACACATCACAGTTGTCTTTCTCAAGTATAAGAGCAGCCGGAGCATTCTCTGGTTCATATTATTTTTTGCCTTTTCAATCAAACACTGCATTCCTTGCCTGGACAAATAGGATAATTGCTGAAATGAAACCAAAGTGTCATGACCACACAGGATGCCTCCAAATGGAAGTCATGCAAAATTACTCTTCCTACACTGCAAGCCCACCATGGTACTGTTCTGTAAAGACTACAGAGAAGTTTATTATCATTTCCACTTGTTCATATTGCTGTACCATCTCAGAGCAGGACTCTCAGATGAGTCTGGTCTGTGCTGCGCACTGAGTACAGGCAAAGGACAAAGAAATTACATTGTGAATTCCTTAGCATAAATACAAATGCAAGTGGCAACAGATGAATAAAGATGACCAAAGCCCTCTGGTCAGGCCACAGTGAGTGACCATTAGATTAGTTGACAGCTGGGATGCAATTATTTGGGAAGAAATGGAAACAGTTTTATATAGTTCTTTCATCTGTCTTAGAAATGAAAGAGAAGTGAACAGAATCAGGCCATTTGTGGCATCAACAATAACCAGCAGTTTACGGGTGCATCTCTAACAACAGGAAAGAGTAGACTTGCTGTCAGCTTGTTAGTTAATGCTTGGCATTGCCTAAGGTGCAGCCACGTTGGTATGATTAGTTCTGGCTCTGGGGACTCCCCTTTAGCAAATTGTAGTAATTCCAAATGCTACTGAGGCAGAGCTTGGTCATGGCAGAGCTTCACTAAGGAATCTTGCTGTTATTGTGTGGGTTATACTAAATGTCAGGTTTTTATATAGAGTGCATAGGAAAGGCACTAATGAAATGGCAGCTTCTTTTCCAGTTTACAGAGCCAAGCAATGGACTTGTCCCTTTCTACTTATTTCTTTGTCTTAATAGTGTATAAGAGACCTCTTTTTTAGCACATGTACATTCTGCTGATGCTGCCTGCTTTTTTTAGCATTTGAACAAAGGCCAGAAAATATTTTCATTGGATAAGAGACCAAAAAAAAAATCTTCTCCTAAACTCCAACTTGCAAAACTAACTCAGTTTGCAGTTCAGCAAAATTCTCGGTCTAGACCTCAACTGAACTGTCAGAGAATAAAATCTGTATAATAAAGCAGTCATCTAATTCACAACATCATGAGATTCAATCTCCCTAGGCAAGATTTAGTTCAGACATTCAGGTGCTTTGTTGTATGAAGTGAGACAAGATGGTATTCATCTTTTGTGACTTCAGCTATCTGAAAGTTAGGCATCATGTCAAAGCTAGTCTCCAGGGTCCCTCTGTAGTCAACAGAGAGAAAAAGAGGCACTTCAGAGGGCAATTCATTCCACCTTTAACATCATAGCATCATCAGAGTGTCAGAAAGGGGACAATGCTTTGGTTGAAGAATTGTTGTCTGGGTTTTCTAACGGCACTATCCTTTTAAAGCCAGTGGGTGCTTTAATACCTGTAATCTATGAAGTCTGCCCGCCAATTCCTCACCTGTGAATGAATAGTGTCAGGCAAGAAATCCTTAATACACAGATTCTCTACTGAACGTTCTCAACACTCACTGGTTACCACGCCAGATAAATCATTATATAGTAATTATTTTGCAGGAGTTTATACAGAGTCTGTTAGGATAAACCCTGACAAAAAAATTGAAATGACTGTTGAGTACAAGATTAATTGTGCTATCCAGGCTCACTTTACAGTACCAGCATTACCAAAGCAAGCTTCATTTGTGCAGCTTTGACAGGGTGCTTCCAGTCAGACCTAGAAACCTCTTTGCAGTGGGAAACCTGTATAAATTATAATCCAGAAATCAGCCCTGTGTTTTTCCTCTCTAGATACTTTTTGAATGGGTCTAGAAAAGAAGGTTTATTTCTAAAAAAACCCCACCAAACTCAGTTCTTTCACACAGTAGAATTTTCAGATACAGAAGTGGTTTGTGAAAAGTAAAGCGGTTGTTGATATAAGTAGAGCTCCAACCCAGAGCCTTCTAATGAAGTCCTGTGGATAATATTTGATTCTCTACATCCTTGCAAAAATCACTCTTAGGTAAAGGCTTTGATTTTTTGTTGACCACCTCCTTTATAGCCCTCAGTGAAGGCTTTTTGAAAAATCTACTTAAATTGAGTTGCATTTGAAGATTGGACCCTGTGCTGCTTTCCAAAGATTGGTAATAGAAGATCCACATTAATTTTTCAGTTACTTCCTTACCAGTAGGTGCAATTTCTTCTATTGCATTATCTTGTTTATTTTTATTACCCTTGTGAATGACTCTGTCACTTCTGTTTAAGCAGAAGCGGTAACTCAATCCCTTAATACAGCCTTGAACAACATTGCTTCCAAATGAGGTTAAGATCTATATTATATGCAGCATTTGTCTTGAACCTTAATTCATCCTCCTTCTGAAGGATATCTCATTACATTCAGGGGTAAGTAATTTCAAATCCAGTTCCTGGAGATCATTGAGTTCTAGACTAAATTTCAACTAACGGGATTTCTTAAGCACGATACACTATTAAGATTCATGTCAGAGAATTTCTGTTCCATTATGTTAGTGTAATCAATGTTTCTTCTTTATCAGGAAAATTTAAACCAAAGGGTTTTTTTTTTCTCAAGAGAAAGTTGTGCCAAGAGTGGTGGTGTTGGGGGATTTTTCTGTTATATGTGCATTGTAGTTTAACAATTTTTAAACACTATTCTGAAAAAAACAAACCAAAAAAAAAAAAAAAAAAAAAAAAAAAACCACCAA